>CM053786.1:619531502-619871502 GCA_028749045.1 Cupressus sempervirens | reverse complement strand
AAGGGAATTAATATTGATTTTTCAACTCAACTAAAAGAATACATTAGGACAATAATTGAATAATGGTGATTAATATAAATTTCCTACCAAAGGAATGTATGGGGATAGTAGTTGAATAAAACTTAAATTTAATAAGATCATAATCCTCCAAGCTGAGATAAGGCCTGCAGTGGAATGGACTAGGTGACATCACGTGAGGTACCAGACAAAGCCTATGGGTACCGAGTAAGGCCTTGGTGATAGGATATCTCAGGGTACATCATACAAAGGTGCCTTCTTGGAAATAATGATCGGAGGAAGGTAATGATAATGAGGGAGAATGGTGAGGCCCACTAATTTGGGTAACAAGGCACCCCATTATGGTTTCTCCTCCTATAATTGAATGATAAGATTAACTATCTAATATTTCAAAGATTATGCTTGAAAAGGCTTCTTATTGAAAAATAGTTGATAGAATCACCTTAAGATCATGATTCTCCAAGTCGAGATAAGGCCTGCAGTGGAATGGACTGGGGGACATCACACAAGGTACCGGATAAAGCTTACGAGTATCAGGTAAGGCCTCAGTGATGGGACATCTTGGGGTACATCATACAAAGGTGCCTTCTTGGAAATGATGATCGGAGGAAGGCAACGATAATGAGGGAGAACGGTGAGGCCCACGGGTTGGGTAACAGGGCACCCTATTATGGTTCTTCCTCCCATATTTAGGAAATGATGAGACTATAAACACCTTGTGAGGAGATTGATTTATATATAATGTGTACTAATGATTTTTTTTTGGTTGCAGGTTCACAATTAAGGAAATGCATAATGTGTGTCTTATGTGTTTGCATCGTGTTTGCTCTGTGTCTTCATCTGTCTACATTGTGTTTGCTTCATGTTTCCATTCATTGAGATGTATATTTCATAAATATTTTAGGACTTTGGTATACAAATATGTTTGTATCTATGAAGGAGTTTGTATGTGAATGATTTTACTTGAGGACAAGAAAATTCGAGAGGGGAAGGCTGTGATATCCCCATTTCAGTATATAAATTAATTATACATAAAGGGTATAATATTAATAATCGAGAATTTATATAGAATAAATTATAATTATTTTAAGTTACAAATATAACTCATTATATATTATATAATTATAAATATTATATATATATATATATAAAATTAGATATTTAATTGTCATGTTATAAATAATATATACACCTATATTAACTATTTTATGTATTATAGTGTATGACAATTATATCTATACTAAATAATTATAAATAAAGGATTCATATATATTATATACAATCATATATAATCAATATAATATATAATAAATAATCATATATTATTTAATTAACATTAACATATTATTAATATATAATATGATTATATTTAAGTAATATTAACACATTTTTAATATATAATTAATATAAAAAATTAGTCACGACTCTTTGAAATACTGAGTATAAATATATCTTCAAACATTAAGGAATGAATATAGAAAATATTATCAAAAAATTATAGTACTCAAGAAGAAACTATCGAATGTCCTGAAATGGGACATTACAACTTTTCCAAGGTCTCCAACCCAAAGTGAGAAACATTTCCAAAATCTCTTGAACTCCTAGAGTTAGTTAGTAGTGCTACATGAAGATGAAGCAAACATAAGGGCTAAACTGATCAACATCCAGTCTATCATGACTCCACATATGGAGATATTGCACAAGGAACTAGCCCTTGTTGAAACACTCATGAAGAAAGATTTGCATCTTTCTACTCATGAAGGTTTAGTACACCTTTCCACCAAGGTGGCCATCCAAATCAAATCATTAGAGGTAGCTTGTGACAATTATGATGCTTCTTTGAAAATAATGCTCGAGGTCCACAAAATATTTTTGGACAAATACACTCTAAGTGTATAACCCTTTTACATAAGTGTCAAAATGGGGGAGGAAGAAGAAGTACAGGGGAGGTAATATTTTTGACAAAGGGGGAGTCAATGATAGAAATATAGTACACAAATCAGCTTATGAACATCTACTCAGCAGGAGAAATTATTTTGGTTTAGATACGAAACAATACAATCAACTTAAGGGGTGTAACACCCTGCCAAAGGATCCAAACTAAATAACCTAAAGTGTTACTAAGTTTGTCAAACATTTTTTTTAAAAACAAGAAGAATAACATACACATCATACATGAAGTAGCGGAAGCAATAACATACAATCATTTATAAGCATACATAACAAGTTACATTCCTTAAGGATCCCATGACATTGAGTCACTTTTAAATTTAACTAATACTAACTCTAACAATTACCACATCCATATGAAAGAATAATTAAAAGTCCAAAGTACATTTAAATAATATACATTTGTTCCAAATGCCACTTGGAAAATAAAATTTGGAATGCTCAATCATCCACTATACATGTCACAGGGTATGAAAGGCTAAAAAATTATACATTTATTTAAATAGAATTACATTATTCCTCTCAGATGCATGATACATAATACAATACCATAAATGAAACCATCCATCATAAAAGATATAAACATCCATCATACAAGATATAAACATCCATCATAATATATAACCATCCATCATAATGATACAAAGATAGAATGAAGGGAAATGCAGATAAGGAAACTCTAGCCATGGTAGCAACAAATAGATCTCAATGGTAAGAGCATAAAGCACTATCACCCAACCGCATGGAACCTAAATGGTCCACTCCCACCGCATTGAGGAGATAGTCTCAAGTTCCATACAAGATATCAATCCAAATATCAAAAGAACTCTCTAAGTTCAGCAAACTCTAAAAAAAATCTAACTCAAAGGTTCCAAGATAAATCAACATGTATACCCAGAGGCATACAAAGACACTAGGGAATCTACTATGTAAGTGGGAAAGTGTCATCGTACGAATCATGCTAGAGTTACCTTGGTAATCTCTCAAGACCTCGGCCCCCTAGTGGTCCCTATGCGGCCACTAGTATCCTCTCATACTAAAAAGGCATACTACGGATGCAAGGTCACAACCAAGCGTTCTCTCTACTCCCACCCTAGTCTATACTAGCACTCAAGACATGGAAAAGAACATAAAAAGACTCTTATTAAGTTCATTTTATTCCCATTTAGTGTAGTGTTTTCACTTATTAAATTTGTAACAATGGGTTACCCTGGTAGCCACTTAGGGCCTCGACTCCCTTGCAAGCCACTTCCTGACATTACATATAGGTAACCTACCCTAGGCTCATAAAAGTATAAATCAAAGAATCATATAAAATCACCTCAGTCCTATACAAGTGACTAGAAAGCATAAAAAATAATTCACAATAACACATCATTTCTCTATGAGCAACTAGAAAGTATCCCAAAAATAATTGATGGAAGACTCAAAATGGTTAAGTCAAATATGTCATAACATTACATCACCAATAAAAAATCATACCAAACACATTAGCTTCACACAAGAACACTAGAAAGCAATATCAATCAATAGATCAACACACATCATAGAGCATATTAGACACATTACCATGGTTGAGTATAAAAGATCAAGATCTAAACATCATCATGACATCACAAACATAGGACTCTCGAGCCTCTGGTAACAATCCTAAGACTGGTCAACACTCTAGTCAACCCAAACCCAATAACATAGACAACATACAGATAAACAAAGTGTAGATTTCGTAGTTTGGTTTGATTTTGATAACATATCATTGAGTTACATGTAAGGTTTTCAGTTGTTCATTCAATGTACATTTTCAAGTATATAAGATTCTTAGTTTACCCTACAATTTAACCCATTTTGATATTTGAAAAGAAAACAAAATTACCCCTATTTGATTTTAAGACAATTTTCTAAAATACTCCGAGGAAAATTATTTATTTAAATTATTTACAACTTACAATTTTTAATAAACTCAGTATTATCGATAATAATAATTAAATAAATTAAAAACTTCATTTTATAACATTCTTTATTAATTAACCTTAATTTAAACTAAATTTAATAATATTAATTAATAATTTTAAAATCAAAATACTATAATAATATCATTTATTTAATTATTAATTAAATTAATAGTAATGAAACTATATTAGAAATTCATTAATTAATAATTAAATACTAATAAAATTTATTAAATAATTAACAATTTAAAAATTATTAATTATTAATTTTTCAATAAATTAAACTAAATTATAAAATATCACATATAATAAAAATCATTATATAACAAAAGGTGTGTTTATGAAGGCTCGTCGGGCTTAAAAGAAGCCATGACTTCCCTGCGGCTGTCCCAGGGCCTATGACTGCGATAGTCCTATGTACTACCGCTGTCGTCGACCTTGCGTTAGTGGTAGGAGCCACATCAAATAAAATAAAGGGGAAGGTGGGTAAGACCCCCTCCCTCCAAGTATATTTTTAATTTATTTTTTAAATTAATTTTTTTATAAATATTTTTCCATATAACAATTGACAAAAACTCCCCCCTAAATAAGAATTAATTTATTATTATTATAAATGTTTGCAATCCTAGCCTGATAGGGAAAATATGATTAACCATTCATATATCCTTCAAATTTGCTTCCTTTGTTCATCTTCTTCAATTCCAAATTTCAATCATCAACTTGACCTTTCATATATATAGTTCACCTTGTCAAGTCGGCTTGAATACTCTTTTAATAAAAAAATTTTCATCCCTTAAGTTGGGTTTTATTAACCAATAAATTTATCAAATTTAATATGCTTAATTTTGGCTAATACAAAAATTAAGTACTAGGTCAACACATAGGATCCCTTCGTTAATCGACCCAAATCAATTAGAGCATGAGTTCTAATGTTAACTGACCCAACTTGGTCAATATTGACTTTACTTCATTAACTAACTGGGCTCGGTCAATAATGTCTCTGAACTTGGTTATAATTAAACACTCAGTGTACACAAGAAATTGCCTTCGGTGCCTGAGTGAGCTTGACTATCATTGATTTCTTGGTAAAGACTTGACTTTTTCTGTAACATCAAAGACAACATATAATTGAATAATTATTTTCAACACACTAATAGTCATCAATTATTTAATCTTGTTCAAGCATAAAGATAACATTTCTACAAACCTATGATAATGGAAGATCAAGATCATCCAAGTTGCATTCATTAGGTAAAGAGTATATAAACACATCACCTTTTGTTGGTACAATTCCCTCACCAATTTCTTCTTTTGTTTTTAAATTTGTAAGAAGTGGTTTAGGGATGGTAACCCCCTGTAGGGTCAAGGGGAAATGCCATTTTCTTCTTGCATCCTCTTCACATTTTGTATTTTTGAAGATTTTTTTCTCAAAATTTATGTTTGTTAATTGCCTTGAAAATGCACAATTTTTAACATTGTTTTCTTCAATTTTTTTCTTTTTATTAGTTATTCACAATAAGTAGCAATAACATAAAAATGAATCTAACTTCTAAGACCTACTTTCAGACTCTAAAACAATGCACCTCAATAATTTACTATAGTACAAACCTAAGGTACTAGACTGAGCAAGGTCGACACTTGATTATAAACTCTCTAACATGCACTATTCCTAACTCAGCTCCTCAAGCTAACATGCCTTTGACATCTTTCCCTGAAAATGACACCAAAATGATAGGCCAACACAAGGGAAAATAATAAGGAAAATTTTATACTTTAAATAAATCTTAGATTGGTCTACTCGTGTTAATTTGGGGGCATAAGCTTGTGAAAGGTGTTCGTGTAATATACAATCAAGGGGTGTAGATTGTGAGCTGGGTGATTATGGATGTAGCTATAACACACAAAAAAAAACCAAAGTAATTATGGTGACAGGAACTGTCGCTTCCTAGCGACAGAAACATAAAAAAATAGAATAAAAAACAACAAATCAAATCAATTTGCAATGCCCCTTGTTTGGATATTAGATTATAAAACCTAACTTTGCATATATTTCTCCATTTTCCCCCCAATATTCCCCTCTCAAATTTTTTTTAATTCTATGTATATACTTTTCAATTTAAATAGTTGTGTCTTTTCATAATACTATATTAAATTAATAATATAATCATATTAATTATATATATATATATATATATATATATATATATATATATATATATATATATATATATATATATATATATATATATATATATATATATATATATATATATATATATATATATATATATATATATATATATATATATATATATATATATATATATATATATATATATATATATATATATATATATGAGAAAAGCCTTTGCATTATATTATAAATAAGAAGTAACAAAGTATTCCATTCAAATGGGCACTAGTAGGAAAGAATGGAGAAAGAAAACCTCTAGTCTAGCTGAGGACCAAAGTCTTATATTATACAAATTTAAAAGAGGCATTCCCCAGTAAGTATGAGGCTCTATTCATCTAAATTTTATATGGTGTTGTAACCATTTATTACAAAGAAATTTCATTAATAAGGATAACTAAGAGTTGCAAGAGCAAGACTACATCTGAGTCTTCTTCAAGTCCAGGCATGAGAATACTAGATCAGATATTTGCATCACAAAAAGCTACTAACTTCCCACATACAGTTAGTAATTAAATCATAAGAAAAGAAAAAGAAGAGGAATCAATATAAAGAACTATCTATTAACCTCTTCACATCAAAGTTCTTACTAAATGACTCTTATTCGTATTTAGTTAAATTTTAATCATTCTACATAGTTTAGTTTTAAGGCATAAGTGTATATAGGAAAATCCCATTTGGTGTCAATCATTAATGGACTATATAATAATAACCAAGTTTCTGATTTTTACCAAGATTTAATGGGGAACAATATTCCAATCTTCTAACTTTCCAGATCTTTGTTTAACCTTTGGGATGAGTTAGTAATTCAGACCTCTGTTATTCTTTAACTGAAGAAATCATCTAATAAGCTTAATCGTACTTGGTATTAATCATTAATGGGCTGTATATTTATAGCCAAGTTTCTAATTTTTATCGAGATTTAACAAGGGAACAATTTTATAATCCCTAAACTTCCCAAATCTTTGTTTAACCTTTGGGATGAGTTAGTAATTCAGGACTTTGTTATGCTTTTACTGAAGAAGTCATCCACTTGAATTCTTTAGGATGTTAGTTTGATGTTTGCTTTCCATAATGAATTTGATAAGTTTTTATTTAGGCTTGTGAGAAGGGGAGTTGATCACAAAAAATTACAGTCTATCATTAGAACCCCTACTGACAAATCCTTAATAATATAGATTTCTTTAAGAAAATTGTTGAGAAAGAGAAAACCATGTACTTGGCCTTTAATGCTATAATAAAATATGTTTCTTGTTATTAATAATATCATTTTTATTGTTTATAGTATTATTATATATAATATATAATATATATAATATTTATATTATTATCATATATAACATATGTTATGATTTATATCTTTATCTTTATATTATTATATTATTTATTTACATATATATTATTTATTCTTAATATTATAAACTTTATATGTAATACTTATTTATTATTAAATCATGTGTCAAGGTGGGGATATCATAGTCTGCCCCTCTTAAATTTGCTTGTCCTCAAGCAAGATCCTTGATACATAACCTTTGAAGCATATTTTCCAATGTAAAAAGACCTAAGGGGTTTATGGAGTATTTATATCTTAATGCATAAAAACACAAGGTAGACATTAAGTAGACACATTAAAGAATGAAAATATGAAACAAGCACATGAAAACATGATGTAGACACATGAATGCATGAACACACAAAGAAGACACAATGCAGACACATAATACATGCTTTCTTGATTGATGCCTTACTAGAGTCAAGAAGATGATTTCCTTCATCGATAGAATCTTGCAACCACATATTGTTATTAGTACATACATGTATATATAAGTTTCAAGAAAATGTCAATCATGATGCATTACTCCATGTTAATCTCAAAAGATGGAAGGAGTTGATATTATCCAAGCTGACTAGATGCCAAATGTGCAATGAATTCCCTCAAAGTTTATAGGTCCAAGTGCACATTGCAAAAGATTATGAATTGCTGAACCCTACCCTATCTTGGAACAAAGATTCAATTGATTGGACTTAGACAAGCTGCTCCTTGATAACACCATTGCCTTCTCTTATTGATGATATAGGGAGTTACATTAATTATTATAGATCTGGTTGTATTATTATATTAAACTAGTGAAGGATATAGTAGATGTTATTCAAGTTTCCTATATGGAAAATGTGCAAATGGATTCCCTCAAAGTTTATAGGTCGAAGTCAGCATCGCAAAATATAATGGATCACTAACCCCTACCCTATCTTAGAACAAAGATCCATTTTCTTGGACTTAGACAAGCCCCTCCATGGTAACATCATAATCTTCCTCTCATTAATAAAATGTTAATATTTATTTTTTAATAATTATTCATAAATCTTATTCTTCATTCAATGATGGATATAACATATAATGCCCAAATAGAGTCTCCTTTCTTATACAAGATGAAGTTATATATATTCTAAATGAATAATTTATAAAATAACTCTTCATTTCATATTTTAAATAAAAACAAATAACATAATACTTAATAATGGTATATATGATATAATGATCAAAAAAATAAAAAATATATCCATACCTTCATGGAATTCTATCTCATTTTCCATGTACTTAGGATTAATAATGATGATACCCCCTTTTCAATATTTCATTCCCCCATGTGGGTTCTATTATTCATTAGTGGCATATGAATGACTGTGTGAGTTGTTTGTCTTAAACTATTCCTTTGATAAGTGGTTTTGTATTACATATTTCCACATTGGAAAATCTTTCATCTCCAATTCATCCCACTCACATCCATGCTAACTATATACTCAACTCATGGTTATCATATTTTATGACTTCCTTAATGAATTTTGTTTTCTTATGTATGAGAATCAAGCCCAAAACTAGGTTTAATATGATCTGTATGATCTACTCCTCCATACTTATTATTATCAATGACTTATATATATATATATATATATATATATATATATATATATATATATATATATATATATATATATATATATATATATATATATATATATATATATATATATATATATGTATGTATGTATGTATACATGCATACATATATATATATATATATGTATGTATGTATACATGCATACATATATATATATATATATATGTATGTATACATGCATACATATATATATATATGTATGTATACATGCATACATATATATCTATGTATGTATACATACATACATGCATACATACATACATGCATACATACATATATATATATACATATATATATATGTATACATATATATATATATGTATATATATATATATATATGTATATATATATATATATATGTATATATATATATATATATGTATATATATATATATATGTATATATATATATATATGTATATATACATACATACATACATATACACCCTCATGCTCACCCTGACCCTCGACCTGCCTCGATGGAGGACTCCTACTCCTCTCTCTATCTCTAGCCCCGCCTCCTCCCGAAACCTATGCTTCCCCTTCAGGAATTTGCTGCCCTGGCTATACTATAGGTGCTACCCTTTGTTGGACTACGCCTATCAATGCCTATAGGGCATCCAAAATATCCTGATTTGGATTTAGTGGTGGAGGTGGTGGTCCATCCTCTTGTCCTACTCTACCACCTCTCGCCCTATGACCTCTACCTTGTCGGTTGCTCCGTGTAATAGGAGGCATCCTACACAATTAAAGTTTTAGTTAAATTCAGAAGCATAATGGGTTTAGGTTCCTAGTGTTGAAACACAGGCTCTGATACCAAAATGTCATGCCAAAGTTCTATAAGCAAAAAGCACACAATTTTTTTTTAAAGAACTATGATTCAATAAGATAATACGGTCGACAAGGTTTAAATGTTTAACTACAATGGAGTTAATTGTCAGAGGGGTTTAAAATTCAGATAGTCACAGGTACTATGAAGCTAGAGGCAAGATCACCATAGATAAATAACAGGGTTATAATGATACAATTTAATTATGAGTAATATACCACTAACCCTAAAGATGATCTAATTGGCTAGTCCCTCTTATTAACTTAATAATTTGATCGACATTAAAATCTAAACCATTGAACATATAAGGGAATCCGAAACTCTAGAAGATCAAATAAAATTTTACTATTCAACCAAGCTAACTACGTGTATAACTTAAATCAAACCTAAACTAACTCATTAACTTATCATTTACAATTGAAATTGAGACTAGGTTTAATTCAAATAAATCTATAAGTTAAACTAAGTTTTATTCAAAACTATTATAAATTTAAGTCCAATATTAAAATGTCAATATTAAGATTAATCTAATTTATCTCACAATAGTATAAATTAGATAATAAAACATTAAAGCTATTTTAATTAATATACATTAAATTCAACTCAAACTTTTAAATTAGAACTAATAATAACCTAACAGTTAAGATACCATTCTATACTAACTTCATTAAGAACATCAGAGTTAAAGGTTAATTGACAACTCAAGTATAAATATGCATAAAATAATATAACCTAAACTAACAAAATAAATAATTAATATTGAACTACAAATCAAATACCTACCTAGATTACATACTAAAATACTATACTAATGCCACATATAACACCAAACTAAATTTCAAAATAAACTTTATTACATCTACTTACTAATCTAATTACAATCTAATGCTTAAACTTACTTAACAACTAATACACTACAAACAACAAAAAATAATAATACTAAACTACCCCTATAACTAACCTAGACTACAACTACTCATCACCCTAAGCTAACCTACACTAACTAATCTAAAATTACCCTTGGCCTAAGTCCTACCCTCCCTCGCATATCTCATGACAAGTGGGCCTGCTCCCCCTTAGGATAGTGCGCTGCCCAATGGGGCCTATTCGCTGACATAAGCTTGTCAGCGCAGGCCTGCCTCATACCATCTCGTGTGTGAGGGTTGGGAAGGATTAGTGCTTGGGGGAAAGGGACAGGGTAGTTAGGATGAAAGTTTATAATATATATTTAACAAAAAAAAACAACACCAACCTCCTTTACTCCCCAAATCGATTTGACATAAGTACTTGATATGGCAGGTGGATGGGGTTACCCACGCCTAGCCCTTAAATGGAAAGGGGAAAAGAATAAGGGGGTAAGAGATGAGGGAAAAATAAAGTGGGTGAGGTTTAAATAAAATTTTGATTTATTAATTTTAAATAGCTAGATAGGGGTCCTAGACAAGTACTTAGCCCCTTTCAATCCGACATGGAGTTTAATGCTAAAGTTTTATTGTTGAGATATGTCAACAAGATGTCCAATTAAATATTTTAATTTTAAATGCATTTAATTTATAATCCTTTTAAAAATATTTGACATTGATTTTTGATTGCATTACAAAAGAATAATTCAAAGAATATTCTCTGTGACTTGGGTGGTGGGGGGGGGAATTAAAATTTTCCCCATACATTTTCTAGAGAGGTTTTTGGCTCCTGGAGGTGCACTCTTTTTGAAGCCAATTTTCGTCTAAGTGTTGACATGTTTGCTATAAATTTATTTTTGTAATATACTAAGAGTGCTTTCAATCCTAATGATAACATTGATTTCCTTTTTTTTTTTTTTTTAACAATCTACCATAACAAGGATGTGCATTGTGGTTATTCTTTTCTTCTCTCCTATAATTTATGTTTTATCAATCATCATATACAAGATGTATGTTCTTTTATATTCAGAATTCAAGGTGATGCATAATTCTTAATCAAATTGATTTTGACAATTATGAAACTTAACAAGGAGAGAGATAACTTGGTGATCACAATGTTGGAATTTTATTTCATCTTAATGCTTAAACATCAAATTGAGAATTTCAACATATCAAATTGCTTTTCATTAACATAATTGAAAACTTGAAAACTCATAATTCAAGACATAATCTATCATTCTGTTTTCTCACATACATATGCAAAATTTGAATTCACATGAGAGCAATACAAGGAGGTTTTCATAATCTTTTTTTTTTCTTTCTCTATTATTTATCCTAGTTCAAGGGCTCCATTGGGAAAGAACCAGTAAGAAAACCTAACTTTTTTGCCAAATACATCAAAATTTAAAATATATTTTTACAAATATTACAATTCAATTGAATTTTATTCAAGGGCTTTCACAAGAGAACTTTTCCAATGTCTTCTATGCATCAAGGAAACCATGGGAGAGACAAGAAACAACATGGAGGTAAAACAACACAATGAGATGAACAATTCAAGCATGCATCCCCAACTCGATTTTGCACAATAGGTTCAACAATGAACCAAAATAGGGGAAAGTGGATTTTCTCAATAGGAGATGTCAATCACCATACCATAACATAGCCCTTTCGAGGCTAAAACTTCAAGAACTTCCATTCTTTTACAAGGCTCTTTCGAGGCTACTTCCACAAGGATTTTCATTCCTTTCCATATTCAAGAATTCTCAATAACAACAAGGTATGGGATGACAAGTAGGGGCCCATACACCCTACCCTTTTTCCCTCCTCTCACCATGAGAGGAGACTCTACACTATTGAGGTCCAACTAAGGCCCTTCCCCCAAACATGACCACTTCTTCCCTATCCAAGGGTGAGTGATGCCAAAAAAATCCCCATGAAATCTCTTCAAAACACAAAATATCAAAAACAAGCATGAGAATGACATTAAAAAAAAGACAAGTTAAGATCCCTCCCAATAAAACCCAACACACAAGCAATAAATACAAGACTACACAATGCCTTATGCATGATCCAAGCAAGATTCAAGCATGAACACATGAAGAAATAATTTCAAGGAGTGAAGCACTCCTACCTTCATAAAAGAGTTATGGAAAAATGGTGGTTTGAGAAGAGCTTTTCCTTTCCTTCTTTCAATCTTCAAACTTTTTCCAAAATTAGAGATTGGATGACAAAACCAAAACTACTCCAAAATGCCTCTAAGTATGATCCTTAACTCAACTAGACTTTAAGTAACCTCAAGATGGAGTTTTGGGTCACCAACTCAAGTAAAGAGACAAATGAATTTTCACAATCAACCAAAAATAGAGTTTTTGAGTAACCCTAAAAGTCAACCAAGGAGGCTAAAGGGTTGGAAAGTACTCCCCACCCATACCCTTACCCCTAGGGTACTTAAATTTAATGTTTTTAGGTCTTAAAGACTTAATAGAAACAATTAAAAGCTAGGAGAATAATAAAATAAAATAACAATCTTTTAAAGATAGACAATGCAAGATAACACAAAATTAACAAGTGGTTTAGTTCCATCTTTCCATTGAGTTTTTTTCGGCTAAATTTCCTGCACACTCATTGCACACATCAGTAGATCAAGAAATCACATGCATTATGTAAATTACGTATCAAAAAAATCATATAAATTAGGGCATCCATTTTCTAATAATCAATTTGTTTATCTAATTCTACTCATATTTTTGACCTTTAGAATTGCATAATCAAAGTGTTAGTTTTGCATTCATTCACTTCATCCTCATACATGTTCATAAAGCATTAAATCACGAAAAAAAAATCTAAAAGTAAAGCATCATACATCATAAATAACACAATAATGTTCAGTGCATCAAATAATGTTCTGACATATCAAGTCATGAGTATCAAAATAATAATGTATCATTGATGCTAGGATGGGTCAGGGCGAGGCCTCACAATATATATATATATATATATATACATATATATATATATACACACATATATATATACATATATATATATGTATATATATATATATGTATATATATATGTATATATATATATATGTATATATATATATGTATATATATATATGTATATATATATATGTGTTTATATATGTATATATATGTGTATATATATGTATGTATATATATGTATATATGTATATATGTATATATGTATATATACATATGTATATGTATATATGTATATATACATATATACATATACATACATATATACCTTCCCAATGTAATATATATATATATATATATATATATATATATATATATATATATATATATATATATATATATATATATATATATATATATATATATATATATATATATATCTTTTACATTGGGAAGGTTTGGTGCTCATTATTCACCCATTGCAACACATCATTATGTTTATTTGGAGTGCTCTCATTTGACTCATCTCAAATTTATAATTTATTATTGCCTTGATTGTGCTTGATAGTAAAGCCACTCATTATTTATTTTTCTGCTTTTGGGGCTTATCTGATCTTTTTTCCTATCTTTGGGTGGTACTAGGTTGTATATTGAATCCAATACCTCCTTATTTGTTGTGATGCTTATAAATCAATGCATCTTTCATTAAACTTGGTGTAGACAAGCTTTCTCAGTATTGATGTATATTATAATTCAATGCTCAATTGACATATTTCCACATTGGAAAATCTTTCATCTCCAATTCATCCGACTCACATTCATGCTAACTATATACTCAACTCATGGTTATTATATTCTATGACTGAATGAATTTTGTTTTCTTATGTATGAGAATCAAGCCCAAAACTAGGTTTAATATGATCTATATGACTCCATGCTTATTATTATCAATGACTTATGTATGTATGTATGTATGTATGTATGTGTATATATATATATGTATGTATATATATATACATGTATATATATATATACATGTATATATATATGTATATATATGTATATATAATATATATATATATACATGTATATATATATATATTATATAGACATATATACATATATACATGTATATATATATATGTATACATGTATATATGTATATATATAATATATAAATATATATATATATACACATATACATATATATGTATATATATATACACACACATACATATATATATATATATATATGTATATATATATATACACACACACATATATATATATATACATATATATATATACATATATATATATATATACATATATATATATATATGTATATATATATATGTATGTGTGTGTATATATATATACATATATATGTATATATATATATATATATATATACATACATATATATATATATATACATATATATGTATATATATATACACACACATACATATATATATATACATATATATATATATGTATATATATATATATATGTATATATATATATATATATATGTATGTATGTATACATATATATACATATATATATATCTTTTACATTGGGAAGGTTTGGTGCTCATTATTCACCCATTGCAAAACATCATTATGTTTATTTGGAGTGCTCTCATTTGACTCATCTCAAATTTATAATTTATTATTGCCTTGATTATGCTTGATAGTAAAGCCACTCATTATTTATTTTTTTGCTTTTGGGGCTTATCTGATCTTTTTTCCCATCTTTGGGTGGTACTAGGTTGTATATTAAATCTAATACCTCCTTATTTGTTGCGATGCTTATAAATCAATGCATCTTTCATTAAACTTGGTGTGGATGAGTTTTCTCAGTATTGATGTATATTATAATTCAATGCTCAATTGAGGGTCATCACAACTTATTCAATCTCTTCTAATTTACACAAAAAATTATTAATTATTTTCCATCTGTGTGTTATCCACCTATATCTGATGCTCATGACATGGATGCTCAATGATTAAACACTACACAATTTTCTAAATTCTTGTCAAAAACTTGTAATTTTCATCTTAAAAAATGTTGAAATGCCCATTTCTCCTTTTTGCTGATTATGCATCTTTTTATTTAAATTTTCTTTCTTTTCATATTTATTTAAATTTTCTTTCTTTTCATATCTTTCTCTGACTTTTACTTATTTCATCTTTTTTTCTTATACTTATCTCAAGGGTGAGTTTTTCTTTGTACTTATATACATTACTTAATTCCAATGCATCATATTGTTACTAATTCTAAATATTTTTAGTGAATGTCTTCTTGAATCAATAGTTGTTCTGATTGAATGTTTAGTTTAGATCAATATCTTTATATTATTTTCTATATTTGTCAATTTTTTTTCTTTATTTTTTCTATTCGTCTTTTCTCCTCTTTTATTATATAGTCCAATTGCAATTCTATTCATGAAAACATATTCCTCATAGGATGGCAGGAAAATCTTCTCTAATACCGTTTGTAATATCCCTTGTCTAGACATTAGATTATAAAACCTAACTTTGCATTTTCCTAATAATCCTCTCTCAACATTTTATAATTATATATATATATATATATATATATATATATATATATATATATATATATATATATATATATATATATATATATATATATATATATATATATATATATATATATATATATATATATATATACTTTCAATTTAAAGAGTTGTGTCTTTTCATAATAATTATATTATATAAATAATATAATTAGATTAATAATTTAATAATATATTAATTACATGTATTTTTATTTTTAATAATTAATAATTATAATATAAAGTATGTTTCTTGTTATTAATAATATTGTTTTGATTAAGTAAAAATAGGTTTTAAAGGACCTAAAACCTTTACTAAAACAAAAGTCTAGAGATAAACATTAGAGAAAAGAAGCACAAAACAACATGAAACAAACCTCCAACGAAAATAGTCCTGAGGTCACACAAAACAAAGCTGGAAAAAATAGCGAAAGTACATCAAAAGAATAGCAACCGATCAACTAAGAAGTCTTTATCAGGTCAACAGCTAAGAAGTTATTAATAATATTGTTTTTATTATTTATAGTATTGTTATATATATTTTTCTATGATAATATTTATATTATTATATTTTTCTATGATAATATTTATATTATTAGCATATATAACACATATTATGATTTATATTTTTATCTTTATATTATTATATTATTTATCCTTAATATTATGAACTTTATATGTAATACTTATTTATTATTAAATCATTTGTCAAGGTGGGGATATCACACAATTTAAGCAACATGAGATTCAACACATACAATAATTCTAACAACTCCCAAATCTAAATAAAATTAATTTAGAGTCCACAAAGTACATAAGGCATGAATGATTAATCTGATAAAGTAAGAATATCCTTAATGCACATTTGACCGAACTTTCTATTCAATTTCTATCAATAAAATATGATATGAAATATACAAATAGATATGATTATGAAATAAAAGATTTCTTAACACCCTAAACTTCTTCAAACCAATCTTCAATAATAATTAGTTAATCAAACTATAGTTAGTGAAATTTACATCACACAAAAAAAAAGGAAAAAAAAAACACTAGATAAGAGCCTACAACACAATGGTAAATTGGGAGCCTCTAATATGAGAGGTATTGGGTTTAACTATACTCAAGCTTAATAAATAAAAATAATCAATCAAAATAAATAATAATAATTAATGTTGGTTTCTCCCTATTACCCATAAAAAAGGCACAAAAAAGCACATTAAACATCACCGAGCTTTCAAGGAGTGGGCCCTTGCTCCTAGTCTGCATGGTGAAGAAAACAAGAAACTTCGTTACATTGGTTGGATCAAAAGAATTGAGTCTGTATTTCACATAAGAAAATAATACTATCTTTTTGTATCACAATCTTTAATATACAACAATCTACACTATGAAACTACTCCCCCCATTTCGACAATTCACTTTACAATATATAAAAGAGCTTGGGCTTTCTATTTTTGTGGTTCCAATAGATTATACAATGCGATTATAAAAATATCTATAAAACATATGTAGAGTAATAATTGAAAGATGATAGTTGTAAGTGGGAGGTTAGTAGTTCAAATCATCAATCTACCATATTATACTTATAATAGGAATTGACAACATTATTAAATAGAATTTGCCTTGGAGTTACTATAGATATCCATGCTTGGTGTAGTGGTGAAGGCATCAAGGAGAGTGGGGGGAGGTACATGTTCAAGCCTTAGCCCATCATTTTATAACAAACAATCTTTCCTTTATTTTCTTTAGCTACAAATTTAAAATAAGTTTGTTACACAAATAATATGGAATTATATTTCCATGTAGTTATAAATGGACTTATATATTTGTGATCTTATTCTCCACATGAAATACTAATTTCCATGGCATAGTAAATGTTAGTAAAATACAACCAAATACTATTTATTCATATATTTTATCTAAAAGCCAAAATAGATATTAATTATGTATATTGAAATATATGCAACATAAAATGGGAAAATGGAATAGAAAAAGCAATATGAAAATGAGTATGAAGGCTTATGTAAAGGGTAAAATATGGGATAATTTAGGACATAAATAACTCTCATCAAGTACCATGCAAATTGGTGACCAACTAGGACACATAATCATGTTGTTTCATCACTCTCATATGCAAGCTTGTGTAACTTCTCAGCTAAGAACTTGTATTGTGAAGCTTCTTGGGGGATTTCTAGGAGCAAGTCGATAGTGGCCATTACATCTACAACCTTGTTCTATAGCCTTGACACTTGCGTGAACTGAATCTTGGTGAAGTTTTGATTGAGACACAAACAAAGACTAGAATGAACACACAGGAAAAAAGGAAATATTATTATCAATGAAAAATTCCCTATGGGCTTACAATAGTATGATTCTAGAGAAAGAAATCCTCCACGCAGTACCTTCTCTAACTCCACTAAGAATTGCCTTTACAATGCCAAAAATGTTCTTAAATAGACCCCAATTCATTTAGGGTTAGGAATACATTCTAGAATATGCTAGTTGGCATCCACTACCAAAATAGAAGGTTCCAAAAGTCATGTTAGAAGTTGATGTAAAATTAGAAGAATCCAAAAATGGTAGTCCAACTTCTAGGAGGGATAAATTTTGAATCAAGACTTTGATTGAAGAACCATTTACATTTTAAGAAAGCTCTCAAAGCACTTTACAACCCTATGGACCAGCTTTACTCGTCCCCCATTTTTCAAGCCTGTACAAGGCCATTTAGTGCCTCAAACTTGACTTTGAAGCACTCTTAGGAGGTCTCCAGGAAACTTAAAATTGTAATAACTTTCTAATTGTAAAGTCTTTTGACTTGATTCTTTTTCTAGAGTGCTTCAAATGACAAGTATAACCATCCCTCAAAATTACACCCTCTAAATCATCATAATTTTGGTTCTATTACAAAATAACCCATTTTTTGCATTTACACATATCCCAAGGTGCTTAAAAACTCTAACCTAGAAAACTAATAGTGGAACTGTGACATTTGAAACCTTTATTTGACTGAAATGGGTATCCAAAAATAAAAACACATTAAACACAAACTATCTCTAAGAATATTTTTGGGTGATACAAGATTGCCCTTACACCACTGGATGCTCTTGCATTAGACACCCAGGTAGATTGAAAAATGACCTTGCCACTTTATGGTAGAGGAAAAACCAAATGAGTAACTTCTATTGTTGATATCCAAGTTGAGTCCTCTATTGGGTTATCCTTTCCACTTCACCAGGTACTCTTCATACTACCTATTTCTGGTACTCCTACCCACATGGCTATCCAGAATCTCTTCCATCTCCTCCTTCTTAGAAGTAGGAATTGAACATGGCTCCAGCATCAACCCCTCATCTGCACCATCATCATGATATTCTGTCAAGTTTGCAATGTTGAATATAGGAGAAATGCAAATCCCATTTGGAAACTCCACCTCATATTCATTTCCCGAGTCATGTTTCTTCAAAATTTTACAAGGGGCCAAATTTCTTCATCTTCAGCTTGTTGTAAATAACCACCAAAAACTATTCCTTTTGTAAGTGTACCATAACTAGATCCCCTACTTGGAACTCCTTATGTCTCCTCCTTTGATCTGCCTTAGTTTTATACTGTTGATTCATCTTGGTGATGTGTGCATGGACCTCCTCATGTAGGCTTTGGATATGTTCATCAAATTCTTCTACCTTAGCACTTGTCCTCTCCCCTTGCACTATTTTCCTTAATTCTGGTGTAGTCCTTGGGCTACTTCCATATACAATTTGGAATGGTGATCTACCAGTACTCCTATTTAAAAAATTATTGTAAGAAAATTCTTCTTGTGGCAGAATCAAATCCGATCCCTTGGGCTTATCTCCCACTAAACACCTCAACAAATTACCCAAACTTCTATTTACCACTTTAGTCTATTCGTTAGACTGCGAATGATGTGTAGAATTGAACCTTAATTCTGTCCTCAACTTCCTCCATAAAGTCCTCCATAAATACCCCACAAATTTAGTATCTCTGTCAAAAACAATACTCTTTGGGAGACCATGTAGTCTCACCACCTCTCTGAAAAACAAATTTGCAATATGTATAGCATCATGAGTCTTGTGGCATGGGATGAAATGTGCCATCTTGGAGAACCTATCAACCACCACAAATACTGAGTCATTACCCCTTTGTGTCCTTGGCAACCAAGAACAAAATCCATACTTATGTCCTCCCAAGGCTTTGATGGAACATGCAATGGATGATAAAGTCCAGTATTGTGACTAAATCATTTGACTGCTTGACATACTTGATAACTCTGCAAAAATTTCTTCACATCTTGTGACATTTGAGTCCAAGAATAATGTTCTCTAAGAATGGAAATGGTCTTATTTGGACTAAAGTGTCCTGCAATTCCCCCACTATGTTTCTATTTGATCAAGTTTTCCCTTATGAAACTCCTTGGAATGCATAATTGATTGCCCTTGAACAATATACCATCTTGAATCAAATAATCTAGCCAACTAGTTTTGTCTACAGTAACAGGTTCTTTACAAGCCTTCCACGCTTCAGAAAAATCAAGATCCTTTGGGTACAGATTCTTGAGTTCATCAAACCCAACCACTTTAATCTACATTACTCTAAGAAACAACTATCTCCTACTCAATGCATCTACAACCCTATTAGACCTTCCACTTCTATGCTTCAACACAAATGTATAGCTCTGCATGAACTCTAGCCACTTCATATGTCTCTGGTTCAATTCACCTTGGCTATTTAGGTACTGGAATGCTTGGTGATCAGTATACAAGACAAATTCTTTTGGTAATTAATAATGCCTCCACTTCTTTAAGGCCTGAATGATTACATAGAACTCCTAATCATAAACATAATACTTCTTCTTTGCATCATTCAATTTTTCACTAAAATATGCAATAGGCTTACCTTCTTGGCTCAATGCAGCCCCGATAGCACTACTAGTAGCATCACAATCTACTTGGAACACTTTACTAAAATTAGGAAGTCTATCACCTTCTTCTTCAAAAATTCAAAACTTCTTTCAGCTGCTGTAGTCCACTTGAACTCTTTCCTATCCCCCCTTATTGTTTTAGTTAGGGGTGCACATATGCCACTAAAATTCTTAATGAACTTCCTATAAAAACTAACTAGAATATGAAATGATCTCACCTCAGTAGCAGACCTTGGAGTAGGCCATTCCAAGATGGCCTTTATCTTCTCTAGATCCATTTTGAGACCTTCTGATGATACAACAAACCCCAAGTAGACTAACTCTTTTTTAACAAAGCTACATTTCTTCAAATTAATCAACATTTTCTCTTCCCTCAACCTTTCAATGACACTATGAATGTGCAATAAATGTTCATCCAAAGTCTTAATAAAAATTAAAATATCATAATAGACAATAAATTTTTTTTCCAAGAATTTCTTTAGTACCTCATTCATAAGCTGCATGAAGGTGCTTGGCACATTGGTTAGTCCAAAGGGCATGACCAACCACTCATATAGAACCTCCTTGTTCTTGAATGCAATCTTCCACTCATCTCCCTCTCATATCCATATCTGGTGATAGTGACTCTTGAGATCTATCTTTGTGAAGTACTGAGCTCCACTCAAGTAATCCATAAGATCATCCATTCTTGGCAAAGGAAACTGATACTTGATGGTTATTTTGTTTATAGCTCAAGAGTCTATGCACATTATCCACTCTCCATCCTTCTTTGGTGCCAGTACTGTAGGTACTAAACATGGACTCAGGCTCTCTCAAATCAAACCCTTCCTTAATAGCTCTTAAACTTGTCTATTTAGCTCCTTAGTTTTAGTAGGAGTCATCCAATGAGGAGCCTTGTTAGGAAAACTAGCTCCAAGGATTAAATCTAGCTAATGACTGATCTACCTTACTGGTGGCAACCCTTTTGGAACATGATTAGAGATGACATCTCCATAGTCACTTAATAGGCCTAAAACTTCAAATGGAATTTCACTACTACCTTCCTTATCTCTTCTAGGAATCAAAGCATAACACATACGCTGATGTTTCATACTATTCAAAAATTTTCTTCCATCAACAAGACATATCCTAGCACTACTGCATACCTTTTCACCTTGATTTATCAAGGGCTTCAGTTTGTGGAAAACTCTATCCTTTATCAGAGAATATGTTTTTGCATGACCATCATGTACAACATGTCTATCAAATTACCATGGTCTTCCCAACAATAAATGGCAGACATCCATTGGAATAATGTCATAGAGAACTTCATCATGGTAACTCCCAATCTTGAACTTCACCAAACATTATTCACTGACCAGGACCTTATGATCATCCTTTACCCAAGCAATCCGATAGGGTTGGGAGTGTTTCTCCCTCTTGAAATTTAGCTTAGAGACCATCTCCTCAGACACCAAGTTTTCAATACTACCACCATCAATAATCACATCACAACACTTATCCTTGCACTTGCACCTAGTATGAAACAAACTCCTCCTTTGTCTAGGTCTAGTTTCACTACTTAGTAAGACCCTTTCATTTATGAGAACCTCTCCTCTTTCTGCATCCTTAGAATGTGATGATTGTGCATCCTCATCCACATGAGAAACCCTTGCTTGACCATCAACTCTCCTATCTATCCTTCCTTGCCATTGAGGGCATTCAAATGCTTGATGACCTTCATTATTGCAATAAAAATAGGTACCATGGAAGCCTCCTCTTCCTGAATCTTGTCCACATCCTTTGCATCTTCCTCTCTAATCTCTAAAGTTTTGATCATGGGAGCTGTTGAAACCCTTGTTCCTTTGGTTCCTGCTAGTACCCACATCTTCATTTTTCTTCTGGGTCTCATTTTGGCCTCCAGATGAACTACCACCACCCCTTCCCCTAGCTTGACCGCACCCTCTTTTCCTTCTATCAAAACTTTTTTTTAGCTTCTCTTCAACTCATAGGGTAAACTGGTATACCTCTTCAATGCTAGTCATTCTAACCAGACTTAAATCCTCCTGAATGCTAGGTCGTAACCCACTAAGGTAATGGGAAACCTTCTCCTTATTAGCTTCTGCATGCCCTATCCAAATAAGAAGTTGATAAAATTCCTTTGTATATTCCTATACAAATTTTCCTACTTGCTTCAACCTTTGCATTTTTTTGAATAAATCAAGCTCGTAGTCAATAAGAATGAACTGCTTCTTTAGTTTGTCCACCATGCGATCCCACCTTGTGATTTTCTCCTTTCCTCTTCTATTCATTTCTAACTAAATCTCTTGCCACCAGATTTTGGCATGGCCTTTCATTTTTTCCTTCAAAAACTTAATCCTCTCTAGATCCCTGATATCCTCATACTCAAAATACTCCTCTAGTTCATTGATCCAATCAATCAACTCATCTAGGTTTAGAGTTCCCAAAAACATACCCACATCAATTTTAGGTCTTTTTCCAAGCTTAGAAATGGCCCTAAAAAGCATCTCCTCTACCTGATTTAGGACTTCCTCTTCACCTTCCCCTTCCTATCCAATATTTTCGTCTTCTTCATTTTCTTCATCACTTTCGTTGTCTGTGGAAACATTTAGTCCTCTACGGATCTCCTCCTGTAATGCTTGAACTTGTCTCTAGAGGGCTCTAACCTTAGGAGTAACAAATTCAACCCTTCCACCACATTCCCTTCATGGAGGCATCTTCTTATCTCAAACCCACAACCACACAGTCTTGGTGTAAACTGCCTTATAGTCGGCACTTTGTCTACACACTCAAGAAAACCTGCTCTGATACCACTTGATGGAGACACAAACAAAGACTAGAATGAACACATAGGAAAAAGGGAAATATTATTATCAATGAAAAATGCCCTATGAGCTTACAATAGTATGATTCTAGAGAAATAAATCCTCCATGCAATACCTTCTCTCTAACTCCACTAAGAACTACCTTTATAATGCTAGAAATATTCTCAAATAGACCCCAATTGATTTAGGGTTAGGAATACATTCTAGAATATGCTAGTTAGCATCCACTACCAAAATAGAAGGTTCTAGAAGTCACGTTAGAAGTTGGTGTAAAATTAGAAGAATTCAAAAATGGTAGTCCAACTTCTAGGAGGCATAACTTTTGAACCAGGACTCCAATTGATGAACTGTTTACATTTCTGGAAAGCTCTCCAAGTGCTCTACAACCCTATGGACTAGCTTTGCTTTTCCCCCCATTTTTTGGGCCTGTATAAGGCCATTTAGTGCATCAAACTTAACTTTGAAGCACTCTTAAGAGGTCTCCAGGAAACTTAAAACTGCAATAACTTTCTAACCATAAAGTCTTTTGACTTGATTCTTTTTTTAGAACACTTTAAATTAAAAGTATAATCATCCCTCCAAATTACACCCTCTAAATCATCATAATTTTTCCTCTATTACAAAATAACCCATTTTCTACATTTACACGTATCCCAAGGTGCTTAAAAACTCTAACTTGGAAAAATAATAGTGGAATTGTGAGAGTTGGAACCTTTATTTGACCCAAATGGGTATCCAGAAATAAAAACACATTAAATAGAAACTATCTCTAAGCATATTTTTGGGTGATACAGGATTGCCCTTACACCACTGGATGCTCTTGCATCAAATTCTCTTTGATTTGATTAACTATTTCTTTGTAGGGTAATGAATTTTCATCCTTTGTTAGTACTCATCTAGGACTTTCTTGATGATCAATTACAGATGGCTAAAAACCTAAAGCTCCATTTTATTCCATTCAATTGTTGTTTTGAGTCCTGCAATGAGAGCCTCATATTTTGATATTATGTTTGTGCATTGGAACCATAGTTTGAAAGATTTAGGTATGTAGTCAACTTGAGGGGTAACTAGTAATATCCCAGCTTTGATCCATGTGATGTGTAGGATTCATCAAAATCTAGCTTCCGTGAAGGTTGTTCCTCTATCATGCATAAGTACTCATCTAGAAATTCCATAACCAGTGTATAAGTATCAACAAAAGGATCCTCGATCAGTTGATCTATAATTACTTTACCTTTTACTACTTTTTGATCGACATACTATATGTTGAATTCACTGAGCAACATAAAACATTTTGCTAAATGGCCTATGAGTGTTGTACATGAAAGATGTAATTTAAAGAATCTATCTTTGATATGAGCTTAACTTTATGACTGAGCATGTAGTGGGAAAAATTTTGAGTGAAAAAAACCACTGCTAAACAAGACTTTTCTATTGGAGTGTAATTAAGCTCATAGCCGATGAGGGTATTAATGATATAGTAGATGACTCTTTCTTTAACATTATCATTAAGATAGGCTAAGAGCACCCTTAATTCTATTGGTGTAGTTGATATATACAAAGTTAGTGGTTTTAATGAAAATGGTGGGACCAATATGGGTGGATTGGCTAGGTATTGCTTAATTTTCTCAAAACTTCACTGGCATATAGGATCCCATTTGAAGAACTAATCATTTTTTAGTAGATGTGTGAATGGTTGACACTTATTTGCAAGTTGTGTAATGAACCTCTCGGCTGATTGGAGTTTACCTTGGAGACCATGAAGTTGTCTTAATGTCCTTGGAGAAGGCATGTCCATGTTGGCCTTGACCTTTTGGGGATCAATCATGATGCCACACCATGATATGATGAATCCTAGGAGCTTGCCTAATGTAATACTGAAGACACCTTTTTGGATTGAGCATGAGGTGGTACTTTTCCAAAGGATCAAATAAATTTTTGAGGTTAATGAGGTGATATAAGGAGTCAATGGATTTGACCATTATTTCATCAACATATTCTTCAAGGGTCTTATGCATAAGATCATTAAAGATGACTGTCATCACTCTCTTATAGGTTTCCCCAATAATTTTAGTCTGAAAGGCATCATGTTGTAGCAGAAGGCACCCCATGGGTTTGTGGATGTTATCTTACATTGATCTTCTTTTGTAATGTAGATCTAGTTATATCCTAAAAATTCATCAGTGATAGATAACATCTCATGTTCATTTGTGAGGTCCATGATCATGTCTATGTTTGGCAAAGGGAAGTCATCCTTATGACAAGATTTATTGAGATCCTTGAAATTTGTGCAAATTTTGATATCACCAGATGGTTCGGTGACTCAAACCATGTTGGAAATCCATTTTGAGTAATCAATGGGCTAGATGACTTTAGCTTCCAACATATTTTTCAGTTCATCTTTGACTAACAAGACTACCTTTGGATGCATTTTTCATAGCTTCTATTTGTCTAGTTTGACTTTTGGATCCACTGCTAGCTAATGTACAACCAATTTTAGATCTAAGCCTAACATGTCTTGATATGACCATGTGAATTGATTGATGTTTCCCCAAAGTACCTCTATGAGATTATCTTGTTGATCTCGTGGCAAATTTTCTACAATGTATGTGATCTTGGGTGGCTCTGTAAGGCTAATGTTGACTAATTTAGTATCTTTGATTAGAATGGATAATACCTCTAGTCTATGATCTTGCAAGGGAAGGAAGAAATATCCATCCTAGGGTGCCTTAGAAAGGTTCTGACTATTGGATACGTCCTTTATTCCTATTTCTTTTTGAATTTTATTTGATGATTCTCTACAGGAGTTTTTACTAGGGGATTTTTTTTTCTCTTTTTTGATTTTAATTTTCAGTTTTGCAATTGGATATTTCTTCCTCTTTGAACTAACCCTTTGGGTCTAGTTTGTAGATGTAGATTGAGGTTGGCTTTGTCTTCTTCTGTAAGACTTTTGCTCCCATGAATCTCAAGAGTGTATCCTTAGTAGGGAAATCATCAATGTGAATTATGCTTGGTTGGTCCCAATGAATGAGGTCAAGATGGGAAAGGGGAAGGTCAATGAGGTTAATCAATAGTTTGTAGAGAATATAGTCTCCTAGGAAGATTTTATTATTGTGGATATCATCATAGGATTTATTTTTTACTTCCATAGTGATGTCTGTGACCTCTATGAGTTCACCCTGTAAGTTCAAGAAGGCATGACTATTCTTACTAGTGCCCCTAGTTGTAGTTTGAGTTCAAAACCAAGGCCTTTCTTTTTTCTTCCTTTGTATACCTCTACTAGTATCTTAATGCTAGATTCTTCTCAGAACCACCCACTATTTAGTTACAAGTTGGTGTGAGTTGGAATTTTTTTTTTAAAGTAGTCAAGGAGTCCTACATCTATAGGAGGTGGTTGTTTGTATAAGTAGGTACTAATATTTGGGGCCATCTCTTATCCATTTAGGATTCCATTATGACAAAAGTGAATGATCAGATCTATTTGAGCTGGGGTGTTGAATCTTTCTTTGGGCCTTGATGTGATGGGCACCCGTAAGTGTATGGATCAAGGGGAAAGGCTCCATTAAAAAATTCATTTGATAGGCTATATTCACCACAACCTTGGTGGTTGATCTTAATGATGGAGAGTGTGGAGGCAAGGATGGTGTTAGAATCATGATAGGTTCTAGAAGAACCAACAATATAAGTGTCAATCTCGAGTCCATGATAGTGATTATGGTGGAGATAGGATGCTTCTAACACATAATAGTATGTGGAGGGTTCAAAATCAACATGAATGGTAATCTCAGTGCTTAGGCACATAAATCTAATGCACTAATGATATGTGGACGAAACAAACTTTATTGCATGAATTCAAGGTCAACCAAGGATGACGTTGAATGGAAACTTAAGATAAGCCATATGAAATTTTCTTGAGTGACAAGGCCAACTCTGATGGGAAACAAGATAGTGCCCTCTAATGTTCTCTCTAGGTTGTTATAGGTCCTGATTGCGATGATATCATCCATGATATATGCCTTAGTATATCCTTTTTGTTTGATGAATTTCAATGTACACAGGTTTAGGGACAATCTGTTATCTATCATGACCCTTTTCACTAAAAATTTAGAGAACATAATAGTAATACAAAGTGGGAGAGTGTAATCTAGCTCAACTTTAGTGATGTTTGATGGTTTGAAAGATAGCTCACACAGAGCGAAGATGTGTCCCACCAAATTTTAGAATTCAGTTGCATCAATGTCTATGGGGACACAAGATTCATGGAATGCATTATTAATGATCTATTTATGGAGTGGGATCGTACAAAGGAGATCCAAGATGGAATTAGGCTAACATATTCCCAATGTTCCAAAATGTTATATTGTGCTCTCGAGAGAGGATCGGTAGATGGGCCTTCTATATTGAGTTGGGTCCTTTGGGTTGTGACAACACATTGGTTATCTACACCCTTGAGATTTAGAACATTGAGAAAGGAATTGACTTGGGATATACATCTAATAAAACATTTATAATTAAGGTATGTTGAGGTATAATCTTGTGTTTTTTCACAACTATCATCTTGTTTGGGTTGGGTGTTGTTATTTTTCTGATTATTGTTGGTATTTTTGTTCTAGGTGGGCCTTTCCTATATTTTTGTTGTCATGTTATCAAAATGCATTCTAATACATTACCATCCCTATATTGGGAGATATTTGTGCCCCTACCATAATTTCCTTATGATCAATGAGGTCTTGCACATAATCCTTGGTTTTTATACACTTGACAATGGAGTGCCCCTTGATGTGATAAAAATTGCAAAACTCATTTTCTCTATACCATGGGACTTTAGGCTGGGTCACATCTAATGGTTGTGTCTATGAATGGATCATGAGGTTGTTCTTTACCAATTTGTCAAAGATGATGTCAAGTGGTTCCCTTGTGGGGGTGCAAACATTGCTGGGTTTGTTCTGAACTCGTGGTTTTTTCTTGGCTAGGATATTTATAATCTTTATTTGATTTGGTGGTGCTTGTTGGGATGGTAATTGCACTCTTTGTGGATATTGTTGTTGTTGTGTTTTTTGATATGGTTATTGATAGAATATTTGTTATTATTGATATGGTGGTGGTTGTTGGAATAGTTGTTGATAGGGGATGTTTTTAATGTATTAGACATTTTTTTGACCACATGGACTTGTCATGTATCTGTGGCACCATCTATTACTATATTTTTGTTCTTCTTCTAATAGTGTGGTTTATTATTTAATTTTCCTCATTCTTGGGTGTTTTCTTTGTAGGGATTTATCATTTAATCATTAATAAGTCCTTGCTTGAGTCCCATGCCTTTCCCCTTGATGTCCTTGTATGTTTGTAGGGAATTCATGACCATGTAGTGCTCAAGCTTAGGGTGCATATTATTGATGAACACTTTAACAAGTTTTCACCCTAGAAGGTTGTAGGAGATCCATGTTGTGAGGGTTTTTCACCTTTGTAGGTAGTCAACAAGGCTCTCATCCCCCTTTTATTTAATGTGTACTATGTCAACTACTAAAAAATAAGTTTTGGCAAGGTGAGTGCATTGTGCTAAAAAGGCTTCTAAAAGGTCTACAAATGTGTTCACAATGCCATAGGGTCCAATAGAACCATTCAAGGGCTAGGGATCCCATGATTTTGGTGAAGAGGCACATGAGAAACATGTCACTATAGGCTACCTCTTGAAAATGCATATAAAATTACTTTACATGTGTAACTAGATATCCCTTCCCCTTGAATTCATCAACTTTGGGGATTTCAAAGTGCTTAGGGAAGGGTGTCATTATTATAGGTGTTATAGGTGGTGCGCCCAATCCTGATGCCCTCGATGTAGGGTATGTATCAGATGAAGTAGGTGAATATGGATGATTTTGATGGGTGTACTATGAAGGGTTGAATGTGGATTAACCTACAACTTGGATGGGGCTCAAAGGTGGTTGTGGTAGTGGTTGGACATACTGGTGAACTTGCTGGATGAATCACTACAGGTACATTGTGTGTTGCTGTAGAGGGTAACTATGGGATTGTTGTTCAAATGAGTATTTTTTATGGGTTCTTGTGCATATTGGAGTTTTAGTAGTGGTTTTTGTAGAGGTGGTGGTTAATATGGTGTTATGTTCCAGGAAGCCACATTTTTCCCAATGTGATCTGGACCTTCTTGAGAGGGTAACTAGGCATTGGAAGGTGCCACATAGTTGGTGTAGGTGACTATCCCTATTTTTGGTCATTGTTAGCATGATACTATTTGGCTAGTTCCTAGAGGTGACATAGAAAACTAGTTCATGATGGGTGACAACATATTGACTTGTGGTGGTGGTGGCTATTGAACTTGGAAGGCTTGCATGAAAGGATTGCTAGTTGGGAGGCTTGCAACCCACCCTTGTGATTGTGCAAAGCTCCAAGGTCCTAAAGGAAATGAAGTCACAATGTTTTGGGTGGAAGAAAATGGATTAGTTATGACATTAGAGGTGATGAGTTATTGGTTTCTAGGCTTTGTTAGCATCATTCCTATAGTAAGCTAAGGTTTTGGTTAGGTGTTCTACTAGAATGGGTTGGAAGCACTACTAGAAGGTACATATGATGTGGAAGGACCTATTTGAGAGGTGGAAGGACCTATTTGAGAGGTGGAAGGTCCTACAATATTGAGTGGGATGGCCATAGGTTATGTGGTAGGAGAGGAGGTGATAGAAATGCCTGTGGATAGTGGTTGTGTGATGGTGGGTTGTTGGGGTGCTATCTAGACCAATGATTGTGCAATGCTGGGTTGGTTGTTCTATGGGTTGGGGATACTAATTTGAGTTGATCCTATAATTGGGCCTGTGACTTGTGGTATGTTGGGATCACCAAGTGGATCATTGAGATCCATGGGTGCTGGGAACATGCCATTAAGAGGATGTGAAGGGTCTTCCCTCCCTATTGGTGGCAATATTCTCCTAATGCCAAAGGTGCCAACATTGTCTCTTTGAAAGTTGTCTATGATGGTGTCTCTTTGTTTATCGATAATGGAATTGACTAGGGTCATGTGCCCATGTTTATTCATGAAGGCATATAAGTTTGATGGTGAGGGTCCTAAATCTTATATATTCTAATGAGATGGGTCATGTGTGATCACAAAGGCTATTGGGTCTGACTGTGTGTTAGTCGAGCCACCACTAAGATTAGGGTCCATGTCTTTCTTCTTCCTCTTATTCTTTTTTGACATGTGGACAGTGGTATGAAATGATAATGCTCCTAAGGTTGAGATGCAATATGGTATTATAGTGAGTGGAAGATGCAAGGGGTATTTTCTAGGCTTTTCAAGGATGAAATGACATCCAACCTATAATGCAAGGATATCCTAGGATCTAGAGATGTGTGATAAATATAAAAGGATAATGTGTGGTGATGAAAAAAGGATGATGATAGATATTACTTCTAAATATGTGATGCCTTAGGGACCTAAGAGATTAGTGATGTAACAACAAAGTATAAAAGATTCTACCCTATATATAAACTCAAGATGTGGTGATGATGTCAACTTTTAGTATAGATTAATGACCCTTCAAAACACATGTGATGATAAAATGTAGAGCCCAACCTCTAGCTTAAGTTGATGAGGGACACAAGTGATAAATATAGACTACCCTAGATAGTGTATGGTCAAAGAGATAGCTATGATGGTTTGATTAATGTAGGATGTAGGATATACAACTCTAATAAAGTGACATCAAGTGCTCAAGGATGATGGACATGATGAGGGATTTTGATCTAGGATTTGATTGAATGATGATTGATTGGCTAAGGATTTTCTAAAGCATGCTATGAAGATGATGGATTCTATAATTCCTAAGAGGGATGTAGACCTATATGATGACTCTTAAGGGATGATTATATGATGGAGTGAGTGCAATGTGAATGAGGAAGAAGATGGACCTAATCATAGTAGTCATAAGTTGTGATTTTGATAAGGCTATAGTTAACACTATTCTAGACCTCAAATTGTAAATTTTACACTCCCACTCAGGTTATAGTATATCTTCAATGCCTTCTTTCTCAATTTGGTCTAGTATATAAATTATAGGATTGGTTGTGTGTTTTTTATTCACTTCTATCTCCCTATATATTGCTAGTTGTTTGATTTTGACCTTTTTGAACTTGGGTTTCAATTGATTTGACATGAGGTTTCCACTTATATACTTTGGTTTATTCTCAACTTTTGGTTCGAGAAAGTGACTACACTAAATATATCTTTTACTTAGGTTGGAAAACATGATCTTTGGGTAGTACATGATTCTAAGTGAGAAAATGGTCTTCAAGGGATATTTGTAATAATCTAGGGTAAAAATGAGTAAATGAGACAACAAAAGCTTAGGGTTGTTGCAAAAGGACTTGCTAACAACCTTTTATAAAAACAAGGATAAGACTATAATGCCTACCCCTATTTCAATTTTCATGTTATGTTGCCAAACTCTTTTAGGCCAGCTTTAGGGTTATGTTTTATTATTGTGGTACTTGGTCACCTATTGATATATTTGATGAGCTACTTGATACTCAATTATTTTATGCATACATTATTACTCTCTCAATGATGATACATGTATGTTTATATAGTGATTTTAGTTATTTCATGATGATAGTTAGATGGATGGATTTATGCAGTTTCTATGGATACTTACCCCATACTTTCATGTGTATGGTGTACTTGTATGTTTTAATTCATGTATTATGTTTCTAATGTGGTAGAGGAAGGGAGTCATAGTAACCAGCTAGTCAAGATCAACATGATGCACCACTCTCTACCATTTCCTATTTAGTTTAGATTATATGTGTATGTATTGTTATCTCTAATAGTTGCACCTTAACTAAAACAACAATCTTTGGTATTTGGTGACTATGAGAAACATGGAAACACTCCTAGGAAGTGGGAAGTACCTAAGTTAGGAGTGAATCTCTGGGTTATAGGCTAATTCCTCTTGATGTCTCATTGGTTTACTTTTTCAAAATAGGAAAATAAACTTGAGGGGGAAAGGGATAGGAGGATGCTTGAAAGTGCATATTGAAAAAGTAAAATGGGGTGATACATCGGATGATAGGATAAAGATATTGCTAGCTTGACTTGATAAAATACTTCTGGATAGCTAACAAGAGTGCAATATTGTAGAGGATCATTCACATATAAATACTTCACAAGAAGGATATAATTCATACAATGAGTTGAAGGGAATGACAACATTCACAATGTCACAACTTGAAAGAAAGTATAGTATCTTGACTTACAACCTATATAAAAAATTCAAGACCTTTCTTGTAACTAAAAGTAAGACATAACCTAGGGATTCAAAGACTAAATTAGAAGAAGTTATATCAAATCAATTACTGAAGCAATAAGGAGACACAATAAGGGTTCTAAGGCTATTCCATCATTGAAATCTCAAAGGTCAATGAACAAAATTTATCTAGATTGATTGTAAAATGAAGTAGTCTATAGAGGAAAAGCATGAAGGACTCTTGGGAGATCTTGACAATACTATCTTGTATAAAACTTCAAAATGCTAGCCCTTTCTCCACATCTTGGGAAACCTTAAATAGACTAGGATTGCAACAAGCTTTAGATGGGAGAGGCACATGTTAGGAGATCATTGGAAGATTACAAATATTTATAAGAACTTATATTCATATTTATGTCCTATACTCTCCCCATCATGGGTAAGGCTATGTGCTTCTTTCTACAAGAGGGCCTTAACTACTTCATTGCTTCTTGTAGCATCCAAAGATCAAATCCACAACCACCTCTGCTGGCATCTTCATTAATTGTTGCAACTATCTCTAGAATGAATCATATTTTCTTGGTGATTGCCCCATGGAAATCAATTGGATATTATCTCCATCATCTCCATACTCAATTATTTATATGATATTCATTTAAATTGGGCTATTTGAATCACCAAATCATCTCCTTGATTGATGCCAACTCACACTAATTCATTTCTATATTGATATTGCGCCACCTTGGGGTCAAAATTTAGTTGACTACCAAATCATATCTACATGTCACAACATGATAGGCTGAGACTTCCACCATTTGTCTTTGTATCGATATATTATTATGCTAACCCAATTGACCCATGATGTTGTGATTAGGAGACACCCTCTATTGACCCCCTTGCTTCCTTTTGAAAAAGTGTCATGTGTTGGCCATTGATTCATTGCACTTGAGCTGGCCTACTAGTTGGACCCACTAGGACACATGTCTTAAAAAAACTTCCTTGCATTATGTAAAATCCTCATAGCTTCAAAATGTGGGCAAGCAACAATTGTCGATCCCTTAAGATCAAACAATCATGAAAATATGTAAACTTTTATTGCATTTGCCTTAGATATTTCTAGGCTCACAAAATACTCAGCATCCACCTCATTAAAACTTGTAGACTCTCAAAGAATCAGCATGAAGTAACTAACACATATTCCACCTCAACAACTATTTGGTAGCCCTTGGAACAATAGACCCCACATGGCCACACATCAAAATGTTGCTTCCTTGCATTCCTTAAAAACCTTGCAACATCATAATGTGGGGAAGCACCAACCATCGATCATCACAAGATTAATGGTCATAAAAAATTTGTATTATGACTTGGTCTAATCATCAACTTCACCCAATGATGTAACACCAAACTACTAGCATGCCCTGACATGTCTTTGAGCTATTTTGACAAGCTCACTTTTGTGGCCCACAATGGAGATGATGTCATGAAATCCATGTGTCAAGACCTCACTTCCCCACATTCCCTAAAGTTTGAGTAGTTCCATAAAGTGGGGAAGCGACGATCATCGATCCTTTTACATTTGACAGCCCGAAAACATGCAGCCAACTTCATTCTCCATGTTTGTACCTCAACCAATGAAATGCCTACCCAATGCAGCACTAGTTTGACACCTTCCATGTTCCACCTCGTAGACTAAAATGGCCCCACATGGACATGCATCACAAAGTCACTTCCCCACATGTGCTAAACACCTCACAACTCCAAAATGTGAAAAATCAACAAAATTTGATCTATATAAGATCAAGAGCCCTTGTGATTTCTAATTTCATGACATAAAATGGGACCCATAGAACTTAAAGATCCTAATAAATGTAACCATAAGACATGCAAATTTAGAAGATTAAAACTTAGGGATATATTGATAAATCATGGTCAATATTTTATGTATCCCCAAATTGCATGGGCATTTAATGTGTTAAAAAATATTTCATTCTCACCACCCTAAGAAATATAACTAGTCAACCTATCCATTTTGTGCATGATGATAAAAATGGGTAATACTTTTGGTGATTTCCACTAAATGGTTGCCTGCTAGACATCAAACTAATAGTCTTAAGTAATATATTGGGCATAAAGTCAAACTAGGAATGATAATGGTGTCAAAAATAGTCATGCACATTCATATACATGCATTTTGGTCAAGTATCACCATGAAAGAATATTGAGAATCAAAATGCTTTATACTAGTAGATGTGCAATAACTTACTTGCTTAGACCTCTAGAACCATAAGAACTTATTGAAAGTAGGGAAGACTACAATTAAACACACTTGTGCTAGAATGCACTTAGTGAAAATGAAAACATGAAAATATATACATAATCTAAAGGCAAATCATACCTCAAAGTAGAGCTTGAGATGTATCCTATTCATGGGGATTGGTATAATTTCTCCTTTCATAGTTGAGAGCTAGTAGGCATTGTGTCCTTTTTATTCTGATATCATGAATGGACTGGTCCACATATTATTAAACTTATTACAATGGCTCGATATGCTTTTAAGAATATCCTAGCACAAAACTAGATCTCCTTCTTTGAATACCCCAAGTTTAGATCTCTTAAAGAACACCCTCTTGGTTTGCATTTTCTGGTGTTCCATTGTTTATGATGATTTACTCCTTTCTTCTTCAAGCTCCACAACTTGGGATATGTCAACTTCAAAGGATCATCCTCTTCAAAAAGCATTAGACTATCAACAAGCTCTAATGATGGAAACTCTACAGAGATAAGTAGTTTGGCTTGCTTCCCATACACTAGGACATTAGATGATTTGTTCAAATTCTACTTGTGAGTGATTCTATTGAGCCATAAGGCTGATCTCAATTTGGAATGCTAGTCCCATCTATTGTTTGTTAAAGTCCTCTTCAATATCTTTAGCAAGTTCTTCTTCGTACTCTTACCCAGTCCATTAGCCTAAGGATAGTAATTTGATGAAGTGTTGAGATATACTCCATTATTCAATGCCCATTCAATTATTCTTGTTCCCACAAATGCCAAGGCATTGTCGGATATAATAGAGTTAGGAACTCCAAATCTATAGATTATATCATCATAGAAGATCAGAACAAAAGTCTCATTGGCCTCTTTTAGAGCTATTGCCTCTGTACAACTTGTGAAATAGTCTATGGGAGTTAGAATCCATTTATGGCCAGTACTAGAATTTGGATTAATGGGGACCACAAAATCTATACCCCACTTTATGAATGATTTATCAATCAAAATAGGATGTAGGGGTAAGGTAACCAACCTTTCTTTTGTAGAAAATAATGCACATTGTTTGCACTTTCTTTTCTAGGCATGAGCATCTTTAAATAGGTTGGGCCAATAATATCCAACTCTCATGATTTTATATGCTATCATTTTTAGAGAAAAGTGACCTCCTACATCATGAAACTACTCTAGAAACTTTCTAGTACCATCATTATCAATACATATAAGGAGAACTTCCTTCATATCCTTTCTAAACAAAAGACCATCCACTAATATATAGGGTGTAGATTGTAGTCTAAAATATATCCTTTTAGCCCTATCAAGTGAGGGAGGACATTCTCTAGTTTATAGAATATGTGTCATATCTTGTAGCCAAATTTCTTGTTGACCTTGTTGGGGAACATATTGATTGGTTAGGAAAAATTCTACTATGTCATCTGTACTCTGAGTTCTTCCATTGGCTAACTACTAACATAGCCCTTTCCCTCTGACAATTTTGGTTACTTGAATATCCACATCATATTCTGTGACCTTACTTATCCAGTGACCTCTTTTCTTATTGAGGTCCTTGCTCAATAAGGACTTGTTCACACTAGGATGAGCCACCATAAGATTAATCTTGTTATTAAACACCAAGTGTCTAAATTTCTTTAGGTTTTTCACTATAGCAAGTACATGCTTCTCAATGAAGCTATATCTTTGTTCATACCCTTCTAAGCCCTTACTAAAGAAGGCAACAAATTGTTCTATGTTTTGATCATTTTGTTGAACCAATATGGTAGAAATTGTATCTCCACTACCATAGGCATACAAGGAGAAGTCTTTTGAAAAATTAGGATTCACCAAAGTAGGAGCAATAGAAAATGCTTCCTTAATTACTTTTAAGCTATGTTTCACTTCTTTTGACTAGTTAAAAATAATGTTCTTCTTAAGTATTGATGTCAATGACTTCAATAAGTTAGCAACATCTAGTATAAAGATTTTGAAAAAGTTGATTCTCCCAATGAAACTTTGTAATCTCTTCTTATGATGTGGTAAAGGTGATTCTAGGATGGCTGCAACCCTTTCAAGATCAGTGGTGATTCCTTGTTTAGATACAACATATCCCAATAACTTCCCCTCATGGAAAACAAACACACACTTCTTTGGATTAAGAGATATACCAAATTCTCTACATCTCTCTAAGATTTTCCTTAAATGTTCGATGTGGTCTACAACATGCTTGGAGAAAACAATGATGTCATCTAGATAAATCAATAGAAATTTCTATATTAGATTGCTGAAAGCCATCTCCATGGCTTTTTGAAAAGTTTTACCTACATTAAACAAGCCAAAATGGATCCTCTTATAAGCCATGGTACCCCATTTGATGGTAATTGCAATTTTGAACTGGTCTTCTTTCTTAACTAGAACTTAATTATAGCCAGAATATCCATCAAGAAGTGAAAGCCTTTCTGAACTTGAAACATATTGGAGCATCTTCTCTATAGATGGCAAAGGATGATGGTCCTTACATGACACCCTCTTTAGGTCTCTAAAGTCAACACACAACCTTATCTCTCCATTCTTTTTTCTAAGAGAAACTAGATTTGATACCCAATTGGTGTGTTTAATAGGAAATGTTATTCCACTCTCAATAAGCTTTGAAAACCTCCTTTTTAATTAAGGGTTCTAGCTTTGGATTAACATGCCTTTTATTTTTCCTTTTGGGTTTGGAATTGAGTTCCAACTCAATTGTATGTTGGGCAAGACATGGATCAAATCCTTTAAGATCAACATATCCCCAAGAAAAAACATTGTTATATTCTTGGAAGAGCTAGACATAAGACTGCCTTTCTTTAGTAGGAATTGCTTTACCAAAATTTAATTTCTTTCCCTTTGCAATCTCAAGATCTTCATAATAATCATGTTAAACTACCAAGCTAGTTTTATTCTTCTTGAATTGGTCATCTGTGTTAAAAGTAGACTCTAGAGTGACCAACCCCTTGGGTAATTTATTAGAACTTAGTTCTATAATCTAATCACCATATTACTCCTTCAATTTTTGTTGATTAAATGTTGAATGCTAGTCTTCCTTAAGTAGAAAGTTCAAAATTTGTTCATCACTATCAAATAATTGCCAATTAACATCATTGTCAAGTATGGAGGCTCTAACAACAACTTTGACATGTTTTTGTATATCTTCTTTACCAATGGTATCAACTATATCAAATTGTGCCCTTACAACAACATACCAGCATGCTAATTCAATGTTCTAGGGATAGAAACTATGTTAAAAGCATCAAAGTCCTCAATCAGGTCCGAAACTCTTTGTTTATAGTTTTTTAGCTTATCATTTTTGGCCATGTGCAACCCTCTCACTTGGTTAACAACTAACTCACTAACTCTAAACACTTTTATGTGTTTGACACCTCTCATCCTGTCCCATTCTAATCCTTGAATTAGCCCATTCATTTTCAGCTGTATTGTTTGTGTATGCAAAAGTAAAATGAAAGGCTGCATAATATTTATCCTTATTAGGTAAGGCCAACATTGCTCACCCACTTGAACCATTCTTTCTTTTAGAACCATCAAAGTATAACTCCCTATTTGTATCTTGGGTGACAAGGTTTTCTTCTTGATCAAGTGCTATATAATTGGCATTGATGACACTGGGCGTATAAGGTTCAATGTGGTCTTTGGCCTATAACTCAGACCTAATAATCACTTTGGTTCTACATCTCATTCTAAACAGCATATGTGACCAATCTTCAAATAAATAGCCTCCTATCTTGGCTATGAATTCTCTTGATAAGAAAAGGGAAATATATGGGGGCAAGTATATCACAAAGATGTCTCAAGGAATGGAAATAGTAGGACATGCATGGAGTGTCAAGCTTGCATTATTTATGATACCTAAGGTGTTAACACATTAACCATCTAATTGGACTCCACCCTTTTCCAAGGGTTCATATTTTAAACCTAACAATTTTTCTATTTTCTTGGGCATGATAGAGTTTGTTGCCCCACTATCCACCACATAATTATGCACCAAATTGTTTCCTATAATCAATGAAACATAAAATGGTGTAGGCTTAACATCCTTACCTTAGATTTTATTTCTTTTCTTGTTGTCATCTTCATTAGCAACTCCTTGGTTTGTAAATATAGCCTTCGAAGGCTCATCAACAACTTGGCTTGGAACATCTATTGTCAAAGCTTCCTTCAACAAGTTAGCTTGTCCTAAAAAGATAGAGAATCCCACATGGACATGGTGATACTCATTCTTTTCATATTTTCCACAATGTTAAATGGCACAATAACATGCAACCATGTTTGAACTTTAGGGACAATGGGGTGTGCTGGCTATTAGGGATATTCTTGAGTGGGAACATGAGTACTTATTTTTTGTTCTTTCTTTTCTTGAACTAAGGATGGCTTTTTAGTTGGTACATCTTCACTTTTCCCCACATCATTGTCTAGGGCTCTTTTCTTTTCTCTAGTATAGACACCACTGGCGATATTATCTCTATTCACACCACAGTGCTCTTCCACTTGCTAATTCATGAATGTAGTATCCATAGGGGGAAACTCTAGTTGTCTCTCAACATTGGCATCAAATGTAGGTTGTGAGCTAGAAGCATCTTAAATAATTCAGGCTCTATTCATTGTTCCATTGGAGCATGTAGCCTAATTATGTTGTTGGTTACAAGGGTAACACCACTCATATTCTGCTGCTAAGTTATTTTGAGCAGGGACCATATCTATAGTAGTATTTAGAGGAGGAGAAATATTCAAAGGACTTTGATTATAAGGTCTAAAAAGTCTCTAATTATAGTTTTTCCTATTAGGTTGGTATTGACTCTGAAATTGCTACTGAGTAGGCTAATTCAAAACTTTGTTATGAGATTGAAATGTTTTCTTAGCTTGATACCCTCCTTTCTTAATATTCACCACCTCATTTGTAAGGCTTTTGATGAGACTTTCCATTATTTTCTAGCTATCTCTTAGATCCTACAATTTTGAAAAAGGACTTACAGTTGTTACTTCTTGGCTTGGAGTAGCTGGCATTGGATTTAGAGGTGGTACAACTAGGGGTGTATTGGGTTGGATATCTTGATATATAGGCATTGGAGGCCTAGGGGAAATATTACCTTCTTGAATAAGACTATTATCATCTCTTATAGCTATGTCATAACCTTATGGTAATGAGTAACCTCCCATAGATTGTATCATAATCAAGATATCACTATTCAAGCTTCTTAATTGGTATAGAAAAACATGCTCTTCTGAAGGCCTTACCTAAATTGGTATTTTGCTCCATGTTCATTGAAACCTATAGTTAAAGTCTATTATCTTCTTATGAGGAGCCCATTTTATGGTCATGAGTTTCTCAATTAGAGATAGAAATTTTGACTTGTCTTCAAAGTGATTTGTTAGGACATCTCCCAATGCATCCCATGAAGTAATTGAGCCCACAACAAGGCTTTGAAACCATTATAGAGCTTTCCCTTTGAATGAGGTTGCAAGAAACTTCACAAAACATCCTCTTTTGTGATATGATGCATGTTACATAGTGTAGAAACATCTCTAATTTGCTCAAATGCTGTCATTTGGCCCTCTCTAGTGAAGTCTAATAAAATTTTTAGCGCAATTAGGGGAATATCATGATGTTGAGAAAATAGTAGGGGACTCCCTTGGCTAAAAGAAACAAAAGAAAAATATCTTGCAATTTGTGCTTGAAAGATCCCTCTTCTTGGGATAGTGACTGAGGGTATCTTGGATTCTTTTAGCTATTCTACCTTTCCTCCTAAGTGGGGATAGTTCTCTATATTCAAAACTTGTAGAGGTACTTCTTGTTTTCACTTTTCTCATAAATCATGTGCACTTGTCTCTTTCTACAGTTAGAGTCACTAGATGTGTATATTATATAGCTTTGCAAAGGTTGATTTACTCTTATACACACCAACAATAATAAGAAAATAACAAGAAAATACAGAAAACACTTTTCTCTATGTCCCATTAGGTATGATAGAATTGGTATCTCTAAAATTTGTGCCTCAACTAAAACCACAATCTCTGGTATTTAGTCACTTTGAGTAACATGGAAACACTCCTAGGTAGTGAGAAGTACCCAAGTTAGGAGTGAGTCACTAGATTATAGGCCAGTTCCTCTTGATGTCTCATTGATTTACTTTTCCAAAACAAGAAAATAAACTTGAGGGGGAAAGGGATAGGAGGATGCTCAAAAGTGAATATTGAAAAAGTAAAATGGGATGATACACTAGATGATAGGATGAAGATATTGCTGGCCTAATCTGATGAAACACTTTTGGATAGCTAACAAGAGAACACTCATATAAATACTTCACAAAGGATCATTCACATATAAATACTTCACAAGAAGGATGTACTTCATAAAAGGAGTTAAAGGGAATGACATCATTCACAATGTCACAACTTGAAAGAAAGTAGAGTATCTTGAATTGCAACCTATATGAACAATTCAAGACCTTTCTTGTAATTGAAACTAAGACATAACCCAAGGATTTGAAGATTAAATCAAAAGAAGTTATATCAAATCAATTACTAAAGCAATAAGGAGACACAATAAGGGCTCTACATTTGTTCCTTCATTCAGATCTCAAAGTCCATTAAACAAAATTTATCTAGATTAACTTTAAAATAAAGTAGTTTGCAAAGGAAAAGCATGAAGGACTCCTGGGAGATCTTGATAATACGATCTTGTATAGAACTTCAAAATGTTGACCCTTTCTCCATATCTTGGGAATCCTTAAATAGACTAGGATTACAACAAGCTTTAGATGGGAGGGGCACATATCATGAGATCACTAGAAGAGTATAGATATTTATAAGAACTTACATTCACATTTATGTTCTATACTCTCTCCATCATGGGTAAGGTCAAGTTTTTCTTGCTACAGGAGGGCCTTAACTACTTCTTTGCTTCCTATAGCATCCAAAGATCAAATCCAAAACTACCTCCATTGGCATAGCCATTAACTATTGCAACTACCTTTGGAACCAATCATATTTTCATGGGGATCATCCTATGGAAATTGATCAGATCTGATCTCCATCATCTCCATACTCAATTGTAGATCTAATATTCATTAAAATTGGGTTGTTTGAATCACCAACTCATCTCCTCATTAAAACTAGGCAGTTTCAACCACCAACTCATCTCCTTAATCGATGCCAACCTACAGTGCTTCATTTCTATATTGATATTTTGCCACCCTGGGGTCAAAATTTAGTTGACTAGAAAATCATATCTACGTGTCACAACATGATAGGCTGGGCTTGTTACCTTTTGTCTTTATATTGATATATTATTATGCTGACCTAGTTAACCCATGATATCACGATCAAGAGACACCCTTTGTTGACCCCCTTGTTTCTTTTTAAAAAAGTTCCACATGTCAGCCATTGATTTTTTGCATTTGAGTTGGCCTTCTATCTAGGCCCACTAGGACATGTGTCCTATAGGTACTTCCCTGCATTGTGTAAAATCCTCATAGCTTCAAAATATAGGCAAGTGATGATCATCATAACATGATAGGCTGGGCTTTCCACCTTTTGTCCTTTTATCGATATATTATTATGCTAACCCAATTGACCCATGATATTGCAATCAAGAGACACCCTCTATTGACCCCCTTGTTTCCTTTTAAAAAGGTACCATGTGTCAACCATTGATTTTTTGCATTTGAGCTAGCCTTCTAACTAGGCCCACTAGGACATGTGTCCTATAGGCACTTCCTTGCAGTGTGTAAAATCCTTGCAACTTCAAAATATAGGCAAGTGACAATCGTTGATCCCTTAAGATCAAAAAATCATCAAAATCTATAAAATTATTACATTTTCCTTAGATATTTCTAGGATTACAAAATACTTAGCATCCACCTCATTAAACACGTAGACCCTTGATGAGTCAGCATGAAGTAACTAACACATATTCCACCTCAACAACTACCTATTAGCCCTTGGAACAACTGACCCCACATGGTCATGCATCAAAATTTTGCTTTCCCACATTCCTTAAAACCTTGCAACTTCACAAAGTAGGGAAGCACCAACCATTAATCATCACAAGATTGACGGTCATGCAAGATTCGTATTATGACTTGGTCCAATCATCAACTTTTCCCAATGATGTAACACCAAACTGCTAATGTGCCTTGATATGTATCTAAGTCATTCTCACAAGCTTACTTTTGTGGCTCACAAGGGAGATGATGTCACAAAATCCACATGTCGAGATCTTGCTTCCTTGCATTCCCCAAAGTTTGAGAAGTTCCATAAAGTGGGGAAGTGATGATCATTGGTCCTTTTATATATGATAGCCCATAAACATGCAACCAAGTTGATTCTCCATGTCAGTATGTCAGCCAATGAAATGCCCATTATATGCCATGCTAGTCTAACACCTTCCATGTCCCACCTCGTAGACTAAAATGGCCCCACATGAACACACATTGCAAAGTCACTTCCCCATATGCACTAAAAACCTCACAACTCCAAAATGTGAAAAAGTGACAATCCTTGATCTACTGAAGATCAAGTACCCTCATGATTTTTTATTTCATGACATAAAATGGGACCTACAAAACTTAAAAATTATAATAAATGTAACCATAAGATATGTAGATGTAAAAGATTAAAACTTAGGGATATAATGATAAAGCATGGTCAACATTTTACGTATCCCCTATTTGCATGGGCATTTAATGAGTTAAAAAATATTTCATTCTCATCACCCTAATAAATATGACTGGTCAGCCTATCCATTTTGTGCATGATGAAAAAATGGGTAACATGTACATGCTTAAATTTTATGTAGATTACAGGTACTAGGCATTGACTTACCTGAATTACCAGGATGAGCGTGCCCTATCGCAGTATCTCAATGGTAAAAGAGGGGAGATAATTCTTGTCCCAAATCCTAACCCTAAGCCAATTATCCTAGAAAGTAGGACAAGTATATGAGTTATTTACCCTTCTAGATTCATCAAGTGACATGAACTCATGATTTTGATCCTTGAGTTTGATTTAGTACTCTATCTTTATTATGAGTTTTTAGGTTTAGATTGTGGGTCTATTTTGATTTTCAGTTATAATTAAATTAGATTAAAAAACATTAAATGATTTAATTTAATAAATAACTTATAAAGAAAAATCAATATTTAATTATATTTAATTAATTGAGAAATTAATTAAAAAAGAATTAAATATAAAGATTTAATTAAAGTTTTAATTTTGGTGTAATTATATTTATTTAATTTACTAGTAATTTATTTAGGAGTTTCATTCTTTATAATAAACTCTAAATATGATTATTAGTTAAATTAACAAATATTTTTATTTAAGGCTTCTTGTGATTTAATAAAAGAGAGAAAGAATTAATTTAATAAAGTTTATTTTAATTAAAATACAAAAAGTTTGCATATGAAATTAAAATAAAATAAAATAATAAAGATAAATGTTTCACGTGATTGAAAAATTGAAACCCTAAAGGGAGAAGACTCTTTCTTAAGAAATCAGAGCTCATTTCTCCATGGACATGTTTTGGAGGAGCCAACTTTGGAAAGGGTTTCGAGAGACGGGAATTCTTGCAATCTTTGAGTGTTCATTTGGTTAGCATCAGATCGAGGTAGGAATTTTGCTTGAGATTATCAGAGTAGATTGCTTCAAATCTTTCCTCTATCTTCTTCGTGCTTGTTTGTGAATCTTGTTTCAGTAATGGACTTGGTTGAAACCCTTATTTAGAAATTATTGTGCTTCATTATGGAAATGTATGTGAATGAAAATATAATTGGAAACCCTCGTATTACAAATTGTTGTTTGGATTACTAACATAGTTAGGGTTTGATTTTGGAAAAAAATAGATTTGTATGGAATGAGTGTTTGATTTGAGTAAATTATTGTATCTATACTACAAAAAATCACTGGAAAAAAATTCCATCCTAGGCTTGTACTAGTAGAATGTTTTAAAAAATATATTTTTTATTGTGGGCATTATATATATATTTTTTATGAAAAAAATATACAAAAAAAATTAATTTTATAAAATGTTTGAAGGTGGGCAGGGGCCACAAAATCCCCACCCACTTGTGGCTACTTAAAGTAGATTGCATGATAGCATGCTATTACTGTAGTAGTCGGTATTGTCGTAAGGTAGTACATTGCTATAGTAGCTACCATGTTGTATGTAGTTGACTGACGGGCCTTAATTGCATGGGGTTTATTATTATTATTTATATAATAAAATTTTATTAAATAAATTTAATATTATAGAGTATTTTAAAATATATAATAATTAATATTATTATTAGTGTTGGCTCCTAATTTAATAGTGATTATTATTACCAATAGACAACAAAATTTATTATACCTAGAGGTAGCTAATGCTCATAATTAGCATAATAAACTGTATCTTTGGGCCAACTTCACAAAGCACAAATGCTTCCTTCACTTATGAATCTAAAAGACCAAGTTGGGAGTACCTTAGGGATTCCAATGTTTACTTCACTCTTACCCTTAATCCCTTAAAAATGCAGATATGGTCCAATTTCTCTAGTAAAATGTAGAAAAAAGATGAGCTACAACAACTAATGGTAACTCATGAATTCCCATAGATTAGATGATGACCACCCTTGTCCACTTGATATAATAACTAATTGATTTAAATTTGAATATAACTTGGATATATGTAGTAGACTTCACTTCAATTTGCTTCTAATTTATATGACTAGTGCCTTATCCATTGTTGCACAGAGTCCATTATTAGCAGGGGATCTAATTTAGATAACTTGTACATGAACTATAGTAGCTATGATCACCAATTCCCATTCTTATGAAGTATCCTTCTTATAAACTCACACACCCTATAGATTCATTGAAGCACTTCCTTAATTCTTTGAATTAAAAATCAACAATAGAATACATATGCAACCTGTTGGCTCTTGATTTAACAGTTTTAAAATTAACCAAGCAACCTGACCAATACATCTAAGGCTAGCAAACTCCTATGATGGATGCACTCGACTACAATCTTGGGCCAACTATAAGGCATAACTCCTTCTTCACTTTAGGCTCTGCAAAACCTAGGTGGGTTAACCTTGAGGTTCTAATATATGGTACTAGGGTAATTAAACATATAATCTGAACCTAATAACAATAGATGAAACTCTTTTGTCTTTTGATACTTATGCAATAACATTGGAATGAGATAGCTACAAATCATAACTTATGAATCCATAAGTTAAGTGAGTGTTAATTCCTTTCAACCCACTAGAACTAAATTAATTTTGATTAAAAAGATTTGTGCAAATAAACTTCATATCAGCCTGCACTTGATCTAGTGATCAGTGCCTTATCCATTTAGAGTCATTACCAATAGGATGACCTAACTTGATTACCTTACAATTAAGTTTATCAACAAAAATCCCCAAATTTTTTTCTTACTAGCATCCCCTCCATACACCCAGAAACCCTATCAAATCATTGAAGCATTTACGTAATTCCTTGAATTAAAAGCAACAACATATTTGATACACAAATCATCCAAGTAGCCTTAGATTCAATGAACCTTATTCATTCAATCACAAAATTAATAGCATATGAAGAATTAGGAGACATAATAAGAGAACACAGATAATTCATTGTAAATCCCCTTTTGTATTCATCATTAGAAAGACATAATGCATTAAATAGTAACACTAAATGAAACTCTAGATATGTCACATGATCTATCATCAATTTCCATTATCTTAGAGAAACAAGACATAAAATAAAATGAAATCTGCACAAGAGTGGATGTGTGGCCTTCACAGCTAGAGCTATGCTGAATTAGGTAGGTAGTAAAATTAAAAATAACTTAGTTTTACAACAATGAGAAACCTCTCCAAAACTAGAACCCCTATAATGAATGAGAGAAAGAAAGATAGAGAAAAGGATGAATTCCCAGATTTGTTTTGTATCTAACATGTGTCCACTTGGAAAACTTCCCCAAGAAGTTAAAAAGAATCTCTCCAATCTCTCTCCTCAACTGGTAAATCAAGTGCTCATTTTGCCTTCCAAAAGCATAAAATATCTCAAACATTTGATGAAAAAACAAAACTAATTTTGATGCTAGATCTGAGATCAAGGCAAAGACAAAAATTAGTTAAATGGCCTCTAGAGGAAAGAAATTTTTTTAGAATTCATTTAGGCTTCAAAAAACTTCAATATTTTCCCTCCAACTGATTTTGATACTCAATAATGAATTCTATTGAGAATGTCCTAGAAAATACAAATCTGCTTATAGATTGAACCGTTGAACATCTATGCAAATTCTGACCCCATATTTGGAAGATTCATCTCCTCCTAGTTCAAATAGTATATTGGAGTCCATATTTTGGGCAAAAATTGTGCCTTTGGCAGCCATTTGAAGTTTCAAGTTCCAACTCTAGTGTTTCACATTAAAATGCAAAACAATTGAAAAATTTAAGAAAACTATATAGTCTAAACTATAGGGAATTATCATTTAAAATCAAAATTTTCAACTAGAGGTCTAAGTGCTAAAAATCAGGAATAAAATAATAATAATTTTTAAAAATAAAACTCCTTATATCTCCCTTGGTCATCTTAATAGTGCCACATGACATCATGCTATTGGTCCTCCTGACCAACACTGGGTCCTGCAACTCTTGCTAGTTTTTGAATTTTCTAGGAGGTCACCATGTCGCTTGCCAGTAGAACCTCCCATTTTTTGGCGGCGACATGGAAACCATTAAAATCTGGTAGCTTTTTTCTCTAAACCCCTCTATGCATTTGGTCAAAATTGGTCTCCATGCTAGTTGGCCATCTGTGGGCTCCACCACATAGGCCACGACTTCCAAAAGCCCTTGTCTTATAGACAACTTACATTGTGAAAAAAATATTACTTAAACATTTAAAAGTGCAACCACCCAAAAATTATGGGATAAAACTATTATGTTCTCCTTCACTTCTCATGCATATCTGGCACAACCATTTGGGGTCCTCTGGTGGAATCAATGATTTTTTAAATTCCTTCCTTATAATCAATTGCCTTTTCAAAATCCTTAAGGGAGAAAGGCCACAAATGAAGCATTTTGCTAAATGAAAAACAAGAGTCCCAGGCCATTAAAAGATCCCCAACACACTCAATAGGCATCAAAAAATCTGTAGCTAGTAATGGCTTTTCTATAAAGATAAGATCATCTGGAGCAGGCTGCACCAAGGAATCCTCAATAGGATATTTAGTAGGTTCTACTTTTGGTTGCTCTTGAACTTTCTCTTTTTCCTTGTTTTCTTTGGATTCCTCATCTCTCTCTTTTCTGTGTCTTTCCTTTTGCATTTTTCGCTACCACTCTCACCATTCTCCAAATTCTATTTAGAGCTTTTTTTATCTCTTTCATTGTGTGGAACATTTTGTTTCTCCTATTTAACAATTCTATTCTTTAGATCCTCTGGGATATCAGTGGAAAGCCTATACTTCTTTGCAAGTTCATCATGAATAATCCAACAAGGTGGGCTACTATAGCTTGTTGATTCTCTAATAAACAACTTCAAGACATCTTGTGTAACAAGAGGTTTCTTTCGAACCAAAGCCTATGCACTTCAAAATTTTGCAAGGGACTAGAGAGTCTACTTTTCTACCTATGACTTCTTCACCTTCCAGAGAAACATCTTTGATGCTCTAGGATATTTTAGTAATGAGCTCTTTCAATCTTAGGGTACTGAACTGAATGTTTCACAAAACTAATCCAATCAAATCCTTAAGAAATTGCTGAAACTTCTTTGTTGCACAATGTTCTAAGATAAGAGCCTCTTCCTAAGTTAAATTAGCCTTTTTAGTAACTTTGCACACCCATACTCTCTAATAGTAAAGGTTTATCCATTCCAAATATTCTTGATAGTCCTTGAAAATTTCCTTAGTAAATGTATCTAAAATACCAAATCATTGGGTTTAATATCTTCCGATGCACTAGCAAGAGGAAAAGGTTTCCTCTTGAAGAGAGGCACAGAGGAAATGAAACAATTCACCCAAAAATATGATCTTCTCAAGAAACTATGGTTTCTCAAAACTGTAATAATATCCCATCCTATGAATTTCTCAATTGGAAAGCTTCAACACACTCTCATATTTCAAATTCTTTCTATACACTTGCCATTTCTTCCTTGTAGGTTGACAATCCTCTTTAGAGTTGTTTTAAAATACATTAGTTGGCACAAAAAAAAAAAAAAAACTCCACATCTCATGCTGCCGCCTTTTGTATCATCCACGATTGTCATTACCCAATTTTTTAAATCTTCCTTATTCCATGAAGAATGGATAGGTTGAATCAGAAGTGTCCCAACAACTTATGGGCAATGACATTGGAAGAACTCAGTTTGGGAGCAGATTTTGCATCTACAACACCCCCTATTTATTAAACCAACACTTAACCCATGGATATCTAATGCCTTTCAAATTGGTCATGGAGATTTTGTTGATGAGCAATGTAGTGAACTACCAAGAGATCTGGTCTTCCTTTAGGATAAAACCATGCATTTTACTTTCCTTTCTATATTTCAATTTAATACTGGATACATACAATGATAATACATTGAAACTTGTGAATATGCAATCGATGCATGGCTCCCCTTTTTAGTTACCACTATTACAATTTGTAATTTCATCAATCTCCACAAAACATTATCAATTTGATGAAGTCAGTCGGGCCCAAAATGGGTTTGGCTAATTTTTTTTTGCATTTCAAAGAATTGACTTCTTAAAATACTCTAATGAACACCTAACAATGACTAAAAACCATTCAATCACTGAACTATCCCTTTAAAACTCATTTCACATCTTATCTACGAACTGTCAACCTTGTGCTAGGAGGTCCTTTAACTAGCTTTAAAAATTGACCAAAACACCTCACTGGACTCTAAAAGTAGGTACACTAATTATCTGTTCCACATTCATGCACCATGTCAAATCTCATCTCATATGAATTCTTAATCAAAAGATATCGAATGTTAAAGTTTCCCTTGTAGAACTGCCTACAAGAAAACAAGTCAGAAAATAATAAATTGCGTTCGATTTTGCCTTTGAAAATAGGGCAAACTAACATTTGGGGGAGTGGAAACTGGGATATTAGTTCACTATCATTAGGAGAATATGAATCTATGATTAGGGCTCATGGTGAATAATAGGATGCAACTGGTGAATGGTCAAAGTGGGTTACTCAAAATTTGCAGGACTGGAAACACTAGCAGAAAAGTGGTTTTTACAAATAGAATGGACCTGAGAAAATGTGTAGATGAATTTGTCAAGATTCAAAAATTGGCATACTTAAAGAATTTATAGATTAGAATACAATGGTCCAATCCATTTGGTCTCACCTATCACAGATTCAAAGCTATGAAATCACAAACAAGGGTACTAACCAATTTGCATTTCTTGACACCAATAAAATGTTACAAATTGCATTTGGAATCACATTTGAAAACTTATCAATTTTTTTTTTCATAAGCCCAAAATTGAAACATAGCAAGTCCTTGACATCTAGAATACAATGCAAAAGGAATTTTCTCATTTTGGTCAACTGGGTCAAAGTTATAACTAGTCAAATAGGGCCTTCCAAAATTCTAAACAATTTGCATTAGCATGACAAAAATAAACAACCAACTTTGAGGAATTCAAAACCTAGTCAAATTGATCTAAAATGACTCGAAAATTGAAATATAAGCTCTAAAATGTGGACACTAAACACTCCCAAAATGGAGAGTCATGAAACATTACTGGGTACAAGATATTCAATTGCAAACAAAGCCTCTTGTTACTATTTGACATAGGCAAAAATGCAAATTTGGGCATTGCTCAAAATGGAGTTTCATGGAATGGATTTGAATGACAAGTTATCTTCATGAAACACATAAATATAATGAATACAAGGTATTAGAAACATTAAACACTTCTTAGGCTTCAAAATTACAACTGGGTACACATGCATTAAAGAGCACTTATAGGGCTTGATTCTCTCAATGGTACTCAAAATCGGGGCTTCAATTTTGAGTCCCAACACAACCTCTCCAGATTACATTCAACCAGTTAAACCTTGTTTAACTAATCTCAAAATAAGAAATTTCATAAGATGGAGATAGAGATTGACAACACAAATGTAGTGTAAATGCCCTTTTGTATTATCCTTTTAAAAGACTGATACAATAACTGATAGAAACTCAATGAAACTCAGAATATGTTACCAGTTCTATCATTGAAATCAAAACATTAGAGAATTACAAAGCTATAAAATAAACTCAAAAGACTACACATAAGATTGGACTAATTGTACTTTTGAACAAGGAAAAATTATAAAATGCATAGACACTTTCTTTGACCTTGGGATCTCACCTTTATAGTGAGATGCAACAAACTTCAAGTACAGAGAAATGACATTTGTCCAAAAAATATTTTAATACTAACAAAAAAGACAAAGAAAAGGGCAGCAAGAAAACTTCATTCACATCACAATATTCCTTTATGGGCCCACTTTTTTGTTCCACCTATTGTCATGTTTTCTTTGTCTAAAAAGAGCCGATGATTGGTTTTTTTCTATTTTGAATCCTCGAAATATGTAGCCATCAGGTGTGCCAATGATGTGTTTGGCTTTGATCTCTGCAAGTTCACTTCAATTCAGGGATCTCCACTTGTATCATCATGTACTATTAAAATGACATTTATATTTGGGCTTGCTTTTGCCACATCATCAGTTGGGACCACAATGCTTTCCACTTGGGTTAGTTCTTCTTCTCTGTCTTCTTTTGCATGCATGATGTATCACCTATTTGGCTTTTATCACAGTCCACATCATTAGCTACTATCTCTATTTTCTTTGAATGGATAAAATCATCCATCCATTTGCTGAAGACTATGTCATCAAGCCAATCAAAACTCAATATTTCTCTTTGCTTTTTAACCACCCAATCCCCTAATTCATTTATTTGAACAAATTCTTTTATGAGGGAATTGTAAAATAGTTTCACTTTAACAAATTCCTCATTTTTCCTTGCCCATAGCACATTTTCTTCATTGATGACTTCAATTATTCTTTGGCACAATAAATCATTCAATTCTTTTCCCCATTCCTTTCTTTCTTTTATTATATCAATCTGTTTGAGTGCCTAGGGAAAAAGATCAAATTTCTCACCTAAATACCTAGAGAAGCAATTTGTTACTCTTCTTCACAATGCCTTCTTTTTATTTTTAAAATCAGATAGATCATTAGATAAATCAAAAGTTTTTTCTATTTATTCATGGGATGAGTCAATAACTGCAGTGGATAAAAAGGTGACATCCTAATCCTTTTCCTCCCATTTACTTATTATAGGTTTTAAGAGCTCCTCAACATCTTTAATTTCTCTCCACATATTAAAAATGTTCACTATTTGCTCATAGAATGTAGGTGAACCAATCTTATCTACTAGAAATAAGATTACCTTTCTGAGTTTTTCACTATATTGACAGGTCAATTCATCTTGTAAGGCTTTTAGCTTACTCTTTTCTTCCTCCAACTCATTAGTAGTATAAAACTCTAGCCTTTGTGGAGTATCAGGGATCTCAATGAAAGGAGTAGATCTAGGAGATTCCATTGAAAGGCAAGGATAAGTAATTTGTGACCTAGTAGATTTTCCCACTACTTTATTTTCAAGTTCAATTCTTTTTTGAACTTCTTTATTATTTGCAAGCACATATCTATCCTATAATTCTAGCCTTTCTCTCTAATCTCTCTTAATAGTGGCTAAAGTCAAGATAGATATACCAACACCCCAATGTGCAACTTCAACATTAGTTGTATCCTCTACTCTCTTCACAATTATGTTGCTCATAAATCCAGTATCATTTGACTATGAGGAACCAATCCTAGATCCTTTCCTTATTGGAAAAATGACTAATGTAGCTTGATCCTCACTGAATTTGGTACCTTTTATTTCCTTCTTATTTTGATCCTCTATACTTAATCTACCTGAAATAGAATTAAAAACTAGAGCATCTGCAATATCTTAATTGGATAACAATAAAATACCAGATACTTTTACCATTTGTCTCCCCTCTTTAGGGGTCATACTTTGGAATTCTTACCTCATTTCTCCTTTGATTTTATTTTATACATCCACATCCTCCTTTTTTGGATTCTTTATTCTCCAGTCAAATTGGTGGAATGCTCTAGTTTTAACAAAACTGTCATCAGATGAAAATTCATGACTAGCTTGTTCAATCACAGGATCTAATTCTTTTCCTTTATAATCTACCACTGTCAACTCTAAGCTTGGCATTAGAGGTTCCTATAGATTACCCTCTTCTAATTCAGCCTGTGTGATGAATACTTTCCCTTGGGATCCTAGTTACTCCATCTGCTCTCTATTGAGCTATTCATCTCCAATTTGTAATGGGGATTGTGTGGTTGAATATTCTTCAACTTGGGGTGTCCATTCCTCATTATCTTCTGCCTTTTATATGAGGGTTCATCAGGCCTTTATTCTAATACTACTCTAGTTGATCCCACTATCTATTTCCCCTATCCATAGTAGTGCTTTTATTTTGAATCACATCATAGCCAAGTCTTTTTTGGACAATTAGTTGCCCTGTTCCTACTGTGGGAGTGAATGCCAATCTTCTCATAACTTCTTTGGTTCTGTTTGGAAAAGAATTGATAAAAAATTACTTCTTCTCATTCATTTCCTCCATAATTTTAGGAAAAGTAAGCATGAGTTTATTTATTCTATTTGCCTCTATTTCTTCATTACCCAGAGGCTTGTAAACTTTATCAAAACAATTAATGAATTCTAGAATTTTGGAGAAAGCTGTCCATTTCTATTTCTTAATCTCCTACTCTTGTAAAGAAAACTCATTCCTTATTATGTAATTAGGGAAATATGATTCATGTTTCTGGGAACCAACTTTAGCCCTTAATCTAAAAATATTATTAAAAAATCCCTTAGAATGACAAAAATGGGGATGAGACACAACCATTTTTTACTGATCAAAGAATTTATGCAAAAACAACTTTCCACCTTTTGTGATTATGAAATGGTGGGCTACAGTACATGTAGGGAAAATTGAGTCTCTACCTCTTCTTACCAAATATGCTTCCTCTAATCCTCCTAGCTAACATCATATCTCAGCTGTCCCTACTTTCAAAGGTACCAAGTAGGGAAATACATGGGGAGCCCCTTGAAAGCCATAAACCCTAAAAACTATTTAAATAGGGTATGGTATGATTTCAAGTCATTTTTGTAGTCCATAATTGGATTGGTAGAGCCTCTCCTTCATGTTCTCTATTCAAAACCATTTCCTTCCCAAAATATGTTGCACCCTTAAACAAGAACATGTGCATCAACAAAGAGTTATAACCAAAAGTCTTTTCCACTTTTCTCTTGGTAATGCCAACCAAACCTACATAGATTTCTTCTACTATATAAAATGAAAAATCAAAAACAATATCCACATCGAAAGAAGAAATTTGAACCATCATATACATGAAGTTGATTGGCATAAAACTCTGCTCATCCTCATAAAAAAATCTACACAAAGTCATATATATTTCTAAGGCTTTGGAGGCAAAGAATTCCTTCTTAAAGGCTCTTTTATAGAGGCTATGACCAATGGTAGATTTCCAATTGAAGCCAAATGTGCTCTCAGTGCACCTTGCCTAACCGTTTCCTTCTTTAATAGGTATTCCTTTTCTAGTACTAGTAGGTCAATGGGTACATGGTAATCTAACAAGGGCTCTAAACCAAAGAACTTTCAAATTTCTTCAGCACTAATGCTCATCAGGCACTTACCATCTAATCTCTTTACTACTCTAACAACAGAGTCATAGTTTTGGGCAATGGCCATGAGTAGGTCAACATCCACAAATATAATAGAGACCACTAATTTTCCCAAGTCAAAATTTAGATGTTCCCATGGGAAGAAAAAAAATTTCTCTTTGATAACCACTTTTTAAAGAGAATAAGCCCTGATTTGGTAGTATTAGCATCCCTAATCCAATTTCCTCTATCATAAAAACCATCTGCAATATTGAGCCTAGGGTTTACTAAAATTAACTTCTTCATCTATGTAGACTCATTTGTAGACTCAAGCAATAACTCAAGGAGGTCATCATGTATGTTCCTATTAGCATAAGCTATTTGTCTCGAGAATAATTTCTTTTGAGGCATAATGGATAAAAATTATAGAATACTAGAAAGCTTGATATATAGTGGATTTGAGAAACTTACTTGGTTCTTCGCTACTTTTTTACTGCAATTTTGTAACACACTGTGATTACTGGAAATTATTTCGCATTTTGATCACACTAAGCACAATTTCTTAATGGCTCTGAGCTCTCTAAAAATCTAAAAATTTGTTCACATGGAGAAGAAATGGAAAAAACCCTACAATATACTCTATTCCTAGTTCGAACGGGGAGTCTTCAATCTTCATAAATAAATCGTAAGGAAAAATAGGGTGGCATCACCTTCTATTTTTAAAATACACCATTGATAGCAAAAAATCTGACGATCTAGGAATAATATTGTGGATGATTCATTTTTCCACTTGCTAGGTTGGCAATCAACCTAATAGAATTTCTCCATGTAAGCCTTTCCCTATACCACTAGAAATTTGATTTGGACCCGCTGGCACTCACGGACACATGTCACATTCTTGCTATGTCACTATGTCTAAATATTGATCAACTTCTCATAGTGACTTGGTGCTAGCCCTTGATGCACTTTTGATCACATGGTGAGGATTCTTTAATAACTTTACTTGAACTATGGTGGGTCCATGTGTTTTCCATTTGGTCACCATGTTAGATGGGATAACCATTGAGTAGGTGTCCATAGCAACTTGGCACCTACCATTGATATATCTTCAATCTGACAGCTTTGATTAATCATGTGCCTTTCTTCTGAGTGTGAATCCACATAGTAGATGAAAAGATATCACTTTAACATGCTAGCAAGGCCTTTGTATTAATTAATCTTTTGGCACTACCTTTTTAGGTTCTACCATGTTTTAACTTAATAGGAAGGCTATGTCATTACCAGTGAGAACGATGAATTTCCTAGTTGTGACATAGCAACTACCATGTTACTTGAAAGAATCTGACACAAAGCAAATGCATGTTCTCATTACTATTTATTACATCCATTATTTTCTGACATTCCATAAGGGTTATGTAGTTCATTATTGATGAAGCATTCTTATGGCATCTGACACATGTTAATCATATCACTTTTCATTTTTATGGGAAGGCACTATGTCATTACTAGTGAGAACGATGAATTTCTTAGTTGTGACATAGTGATCACAGTGATCTTGCAGAAAATTGTCATCATAAAGAAGAAAATGGACAATTCTTACTTTAATCCCTTCTTTACTGCACTTGACACACCTGACGACCCACCACATTGGCAAAGCTTATTTATGACATGCAAGATCCCAACACCGCATCTGTTTTTGGTCCCACCATGTTTCACTTTTCCAAGATGGTGCTATGTCATTGCCAGTGAGACCTTTTCATTTTTTGGTTGTGACATAGCGACCACTTTCAATTTTGAAAGATCCTATAGTTTGGATGAAACATGAGGAAATTATATTAAACATTAGCTAGGTCCTAGGTGTAACACTAAACTTGGTCACTATGTTGCATAAGATAAAGTGACCAAAATCTTTCAATGCGATATAATGAACACCATAGATCTTATAAAGATTTGACGGTGCAGGATTTTTTGGAATTATGGAGTCCAAGAAAATCTTAAAGGGCTCTCACTAATTATGACCCCCTCCTTTTTAAAAATGATTTTCTCTTGCTCAACTAAGAGGTGACAATTTTATGACCTAAAAGGCTTATTTTAGGGCAAAAATTTTATTTAGAAAAGGATCTTTCTTAGGGTTTAAACAATATTTGGTAAGACTAAACCCTAGCTTGCAGGATGGCTATATACCTATCTAATTTTCATACATTTTTTAGGAAAATCTTTGCATTGTGGAAAATTAGACTGTCAATTAGTAATATTAATATTTTAATTATTATATTATTTAGTTTAACTATTATTATTATTATTAATTTAATATATAAATATTATTTTATTAATAAGTTAATAAATATTATAATTTATAATTAATAATTATTACTAAATTATGATAATATAGTATCTAATTACATAATTTTTTTTGATAATATATTTATATTTATTTATTTGATTTATATATATAATTATGTATTAAAATAAATGAATAGATGTTTTTCAATTGTAACTAGGAATAATTTTTTATAAAGAATGTTATTTTAGAAATGATTTACTTTTTTTTTAATGAAATATTTGTATACAAAAGAAATCTTATTATATTTGTGAACTCAAGAAAACTCAGTCAAATAAGACACTTGAGGAAAATGGAACTGGAACCCTATTTGTAAACCAAACCTTTGTGTTTTTAAAACCAAATGAACTATGAAAGCACTTGCTAAATTTCTTGATGTGATGTATGGTTTTCTTTGTGTGTGTTTCAGATTTGACATAGTACATTGACCAATCAAGATGTTTACTAGAGGCTTGGGGGATTTCGTATTGTGACAATGTTATGGTTATTTTGGTCATGATATTTTATTCCTGACCATTGTGATGTATTCATATGATTCTTTAATGAGTTTTGATCAGTGCTTGTTAGTGCTCTCCAATTTCTTGTATAGAAATGAGGTGATTATTGTGACTTTCTTGCTGTAACCTTTGAGTTTTCAATTGGTTATCTTTTGGTGCTTTCTAGTTGCTTGTATAAGACTGAGGTGAATACTGTGTTTTATCTATAGGTGCTTTCCAATTGCTTGTAAAGGACTGAGGTGAAAATTGTGATTTTATGTGTTGTACTTTTCATGAGCTTAGGGTAGGTAATCTATGTGTTGTACTTTTCATCAGATGAGCCAACTCTAAGTTTACCCTAGATGCCTCTCTAGACTTTGTCCCCCTAGTGTCTCTATGTGGCACTGATATCCTTTCATATAGACAAGGCATACTAATGAAGAAAGGTCACAACCAAGCATTCTCTCTACTCCCATCCTAGCCTGTACTAGCACTCGAGGCATGGATGAGGGAAAAAATGACTCTTATTAATTCATTTTACTCTCATTTAATGAAATATTTTCACTTATTAAAACAACCTACAATGGGTTACCTAGGCAACCTCTTCAGGGCTTTAGCCTACATTACGATCCACTTCCACATGAGACATAAAGATAACCTACCCTAAGCTCAATAAGAGCACAAGGTCTCATAAGATCATAAAAAATACATCAGTTCTTGAACAAGCAACTGGAAAGCACTGAAATGTAACAAATCAAAATTCATAGATTTCATTAATACAATCATCCTATAAGGACTGGTCAAAAATCAAGTTCACATAACAAACCATAACATCACCAAAAATAATAACTCCTAGCCATTGGTAGACATCCCAAAATTGGTCAACACTCTAATTCAACCCAAAACCCAATGCAAAAGGAAACATACATCTGACAGTGTAGTTTCATAGATTTTGTTTGGTTTTGAAAACATACAATTTTGATTAAACAACAAAGTTCATATTTTAAGTCTCAAATTTGCATAAACTATTAATTCAGTTCAATTTTACAAAGTATATTTACAACAATTGTATAATTAACTATTATTATTAAAATTTTATTAACCATTATTAAATCATTAATAATAGCAATTATCAAAATATCAATAAAATAATATATTTTTAATTATATTAATTTATTAATATTAATAATCATTATACTATATAATATAATAAATATTAAATAAATAATAACAACAATAACTAATAATAATTATATTAATATTAATAATATTAAAATATTTTAATAATAATATTATTAATATAATTTAATAATATTTTTAAAAACTATAAAAAAATAAAAGCGATTTAAAATCGCTTACCCCAAATTATGGGGAGGCCATTGAATGACCGACTACTTTGGTAGCCCATTGCCCTAGTAGCGTCCACTACTATGGCAATGTTTGCTGCTATGTCAATGATTTTCCATAGTGGGGAGGGAGAGGGTGTGTTCACAACCTCTCTCTCTCTCTCTCTCTCTCTCACACACACACACACACACACACACAATGTTTTATAATCATAAAAACATAAATGCAAATGCCTCAATTTATTTCAAAGTTTCATTATTTTCCTTTATAGTATGTGATAAAAATTATCGCACTAAAATTATTTACTATGGTAAGTTTTATTAACATATATATTTTTAAATAAATTTATGTGATAGATCTGATAGGAAAAATATGAATAACCAATCAAACTTTGAATATCAAATTTTGAATTCTTTACCAAACCTTACCCGCATTGTAATTTATCAAATTACAAATCTCTAAACTTACAAAACAAGGGTTTCTAATTTTCAATTCACATACAGATGTTTCCAAAAATGAAGAATGGTTAAAATCACAAACAAGGGTTTCAATCCAATTAAATTTTTAAAAATATTTTTTATCTAGATATGGAGAAAACTGATATTTCAAAGAAATAAACTACTACACAAAATCCACAAGATCCTTCTTGGATATGATGCTAAACAATGGATGCTCGGAGCTCACAAGCAATTTCCTTTTCTTTCGAAAAACCTCTTCTCAAAAATTGGCTCCTCCAAATCTTGGTATGGAGAAATGCGCTCTAATTCCTTAATAAAGAGCTCTCCTTAATTAGGGCTTTCATTTTGCAATCACATAAAACTTTTTTAAAAATTATTTTATTATATTTTAATTTTTATGTGCAACCTTTTTGCAATTTAATTAAAATAACTCTATTAAATCAATTCCCTTCTCTCTTTTATTAATTCACAAGACATATTTTAATTAAATATTTATTAATTTAACTAATAATAACATTTACAATTTATTATGAAAATGAAACTCCTACATATGTTATTATTAAATTAAATAAATATGATTACGCTAAAATTAAAACCTTAACTATATCTTTTAAATTTAATTCTTTTATTTAATTAATTTCTCAAATAATTAAATATAATTAAATATCCAATTTTCTTTATAATTTTTTTGTTAAATTAAATCATTAAACTACCTTTTAATTTAATCTAATTATATCTAAAAATCACAATAGACTCACAAGATGAACTATGAAAACTCATCATAAAGTACATAATACTATATCAAACTCAAGGGTAAAAATCATGAATTCACGTCATTTGACAAATTTGGAAGGGTAAACAACTCAGATACTTGTCCTACTTTCTAAGACAATTGGCTTTAAGTTAGGATTTGGACTCAAGAATTATCTCCCCTCTTTATCATTGAGATACTATGATAGGGCATGCTCATCCTATAAATTCAGGGAAGTCAATGCTCGATACTTACAATCTACGTAAAATCCAAGCATGTACATACTCATATATTCTAAACTAAACAAGCAATGATAGGGAGTGGTGCATCATGTAGATCTCGACTAGTAGGTGACTATGACTCCCTCCCTCAACTACATAAAAAATGTCAATCATAAAATAACACATACATGTACACTATACATATGCAAGTATGGCATAAGTATCCATAGAAACTACACATAAATCATCCATCTAACTATCATCATGAAATAATTGAAATGACTGCATACAAGCATCATTATCAAAGAATAATCATGTATACATGAAATAACTAGTACCGAAGTAATCCATCATTTAATCAACTAAGTATAAAACAATATCCAAAAATCTAGAAATTAAATATCACTAATCATCAAAGATAACCATAAAACTAGCCTAAAAGAATTTGACAATAATATATTAAAAGTAAACTTGAGGTAGGCACTATATCCACCCCCCTAGACTTAGGCTTACTCTTGGAAGCCTATAAAGAAATAGGGGTATAAATATCGTAAACCAGATGCATCCTCCCAAGTAACTAATGACTCATTAGTAGGGTCCCATTGGACCCTTACCTTCTCTATGGTTTGACCCCTAAGGGTCAAATCATGCTACTATAGAATGTGTACTATCTCCAAAGCCAACTATCCATCCTCCACCTATAACACATTCCAATCAAAAACATGTATCACATCAAGAAAATACTATCTAAGAATATAAATATGAAAAACATCATGAACATGAGCTAGGTTGGATGACAATGCAAGATGATAGGCAACTTGACCTGTGGTCCCACAAAATAAGATGCTAGTTTTGAACCCTTTCCATAATGGATCAAACTCTTCTACAAATGCACTCTCAAGAAAACTTTCTCACCTAATGAAAATTGCTTATCCGTCCTATGAGCATCGATATACTTCTTTTTTCTATTGTGTGTTGTAGACATGTGCTCATAGATGCACACTACTTGTTGCTCCATATCTCAAAGTATCTCAGGACCCAACATGATGCAATCTTCTAAACTATCCCAAGTTAATGATGTATGACAAGAATGACCATACAAAGCCTGAAAAAGTGCCATCCCAATAAAACTGTGATATCCATTATTATAAGAAAGCTCAACTAGGTATAGATAATCCTCCTAAAGAGTTTTTTTTTTCCATCACATACACCCTTAGCAACTTGATTCACTCTATTGGCTTGACCATTTGTCTCTAGGTGATAAGTTGAGTTCAAGTTCAATTGTGCTCCAAGATCATCTTGTAAGGATATCCAAAATGTGGATGTGAATGCAAGATCCCTATCCAAAATGATCTTCCAAGGAATACCATGCAATCTCATGATATCATGCATGAAGACATTAGCTACTGAAGCTACTATGTATGATGATCTCATTGGTGAAAAGTGTGCCACCTTGGTCAACTAATCAACGATGACTATGATAGCATCATTTCAATAAGTAGTCATAGGAAATCCTACAATGAATTCCATAGAGATAATATCCCACTTCCATGAAGGAATCAGATTAGGCTATAAAAGCCCTACTAGATGATGATGCTCTACCTTGACTCTCTAGCACTCAGGACACCTAGCCATGAAATCAATGATATCACACTTCATTCCTATCCAAAAGTATAAACATAGTAAATCTACACGCATCTTCTTGACACTTGGATGTACCGAGTAAGGTGCACGATGGGCCTTTAATAGGATCAATGTGCAAAGCTCATACAATAGTAGTACATAGATCCTTCCTAAATAGTGCAAAAGGCCATCTGACTCCAAAACATAACCTAAAAGCCTACTCTCCAATGGTCTACCTAAATCTATCTCCATGCCCACCTTCTAATACCAAGTGTTTGTAGGAAGTGCCTAAAGTATACGGCTCCTCAAATCCACACTAAGAGTCAAAGATAGTGTCTCATGTCTCCTACCACAAAAAGAATCAACTATCACATTCTCCTTTCCTTGAATATACTTCACATCAAAGTCATACTCACAAAGAAACTCCATCCAATGCCTCTATCTAGCATTTATATTTGGTTACATAAATATATACTATAGTTTGTGATGATCACTATGAAGCTCAAAAAGGTATCTGAACAAGAAGTGTCTCCATCTCACTAGGGCATGAACTATCATAACTAACTCAAGATCATGTGTAGGATAATTCAACTTATGATACTTGAGTTTGCATGATTCATAAGCAATCACTTGTCCATCGTGCATCAATGCTACTCTAATCCCCTCTAGGGAAGTATCCATACACACCATAAAGTCATTGGCTCAATTAGGCACTACTAATATTGATGGACTATTCAAAGGCTCTTTTAGCTTTTGAAATGCTTCCTTGCATTTCTTTGTCCAAATAAACTTCTTTCCTCTAAAGGGAAGTGATAGGATATGCTACTTTGGAAAAGTTCTGGATGAACCTATGATAATAACTAGCTAGACCCATGAAGTTGCAAATCTCTGACATGGTAATAGGTGTAGGCCGACTTGCCATTAATTGGACTTTGTAGGGTCTTTTGAGATAACATCCCCTGATATGATATGCCCTAAATACTATATCTCTAATTGAAAGAAATCATACTTTTCCAAGTTGACATAAAGTTGATTATCTCTCAAGCACTACAAATCTAACCATAGGTGTTCCTCATGTTCCTCTTGGGATCTAGAATATATCAAAATATCATCCAGGAACACAAGCACACATTGGTCAAGATAAGAAAAAAATACCCCATTCATCAAACACATGAAAATTGATTGAGCATTCATCAATCCAAATGAGACCACTATAAATTTGTAGTGCCCATATCAAGTGCAAAAGGTGGTCTTATGAATATCAGTATCTTGAATGCGAAGTTGATGGTATCTTGATTTTAGACCAATCTTAGAGAACATTGTGGCTCTCTTGATCCGATTAAATAAGTCATCAATCCTTGGTAAAGAATACCTATTCTTAATTGTTACCTTGTTCAACTATTTGTAGTAAATACACAAGCATAATGAACCATCCTTCTTCTTCACATAGAGCACTAGTGCTCCCCATGGAGAAAAACTCGATCAAATACAACCCTTGGCAAAAAGGTCCTGAAGCTATAGGAATAACTCACTCGACTCCTAAGTGGTCATCTAGTAAGGATCTCTATAAATAGTCTCTACTCCTAGAATAAGGTTTATGTTGAAGCCAATGTCCTGCTTCAGAGGCATACCCAAAATCTTGCTAGGAAAGACATCCATGTATTCTTGTAAGTTAGGATGGTCTAGACTCTTCCCTATAGGGTCTTCTTCCTCCAATTCTCTCACCATAATGGAAAAAACCTAACATCCCTTATGAAAGCTCTGATTCAATTGCATAACAAAGATCATTTGTAGAGATATAGTTCTCTAAATGCCCACAATCTCCAAGTTATACCCCCAATCATTCTTAGATAGAATGGTCTTCTTTTTGCAATCAATACTAGCTCTATGAGAGCTATGCCAATCTGTTAGATTATGGTGACTGGTTAGGGAAGCATTGTACATACTCCATAATTCCTTAGTGAGGTTTGAGGCTACTATATTGGCATTTTATGGCTGACATATTGTAACTAATTTTAACCCTAAAGTAACAAAAATAATTGTATAAAAGGGCTTAGGGTTAGGGATTGTTTTATAAGGTGTGATGCAAAAATTTCTTCTTGTGACAGTATTGAGCTATAAGGGATTATGGATTGTAATCAGGTTGTAATCATTGGATTGTAATAATATTGAACTTTTTGTTTGGTGGACATATCCTAGGGTTTGGGTGAGCCATGTTAAATCTTGGTGTCTTGTGTTCTCTTCTGTACACTTCAATATTTTTTAAATTGTTTATATTTCATGTAATTATTATTTTTTTCTATGATTTTATCCTAGCAAGTGGTATCTGAGTGAGGTTATTTTATTTTTTAGTTATCCTCTATAGGAAAGTCTTACAATTGAGTGGGAGTGATGTTGTCAAGTCTAATGGGTAGAACTTTCAGTTATGAAAGATGCAAATGGAGGACTATCTCTACCAGAAAGATTTATGGAAGTTGTTGGAAGGAAAAACTAAGAACTAGGGAACTATGAAAAATAAGGACTGGAAGATTTTAGATGGAAAGGCACTTGGAAGCATTCAGTTATGCCTAGCACCATCGGTGACATCCAACATTACAAAAGTGTAGACGACAGAAGAGTTGATGGAAGCCCTAGTGTGAAATTGTATGAAAAGCCCTTTGCTTCAAATAAGATTATTTTGCATGAAGTATTTATTTAATATAAAGATGGAACAAGGTAGATCTATTGTAGATCATTTAAATGAGTTTAATAATATTACTAGTCAGCTATCTTCTGTGGGCATTAATTTTGATTAAGAAATTATTGCTCTCTTGATTTTGTGTTCTTTTCCTAAAAGCTATAATGGCTTGGTAATGATTGTAAGTAATTATATTTTTGGATCTAATACCCTAAAATATGATGATGTGATTGGTATTATTTTGAGTGAGGAAACTTGTAGGAAAACCTCAAGTGAATCTACATTAGGAAGTGCTTTGAAAGCACAAAGCATAGGCAAAACAATTGAGAGAGGAAATAATTCTAAAAATTATAGAAAATCAAGAGGAAAATCAAAGGGGAAGAGGTCTTAATCAAGAGGACCAAATGACTATTGGTACTGTGGGAAACCAAGGCATAAGAAGAAAGATTATTGGACTCAAAAGAGAAATGAAGAGATAAACCATAAATGAACAAGGAGAAAAATATAGTAAGTAAAAAATCCAAAGAGGATGCTTTGCTTCTATCTTTAGAAAGTATTGATGATTCATGGGTTTTAGATTCTGATGCTTCATTTCATGCTACATCTCATAGAGGTTATTTCATTTATTATGTCCAAGGGGATTTTGGGCTTGTTTATTTAGGGGATAATGAACCTTGTCAGATTGTTGGGAAGGGAAAAATCAAGATTAAGTTGTAGAATGAGAATCATTGACTACTATATGAGGTAAGACATGTTCTAAGGTTTTGTAGGAATTTGATTTCAGCAAGGCAACTCGGTGATGAGGGTTGTGTAGTTACTTTTAATGATAAAAAATGGAAGGTTTTAGTAGGTTCTCTTGTAGTAGAAAAAGGTGTGAAACTAGGCAACTTATATCTTTGTATAGGTCATACTATTCCTTCTACTTTGATTGTTTCAAAGAAAAATGAATGTTCAGGAATAGTTGTTGCAATTGAGTAGGGAGGACAAATAACTATTGTAGATTCTGATACAACATTGTGGCACATTAGACTTTGGCACATGAGTGAGAAAGGTATGAAATTACTTCATTCAAAAATAGTTTTACCAGGTCTAAAATGTGTTAATATGAATTTTTGTGAAAGTTGTGTGTATGGAAAATAAAAGAGTGAGTTTTGTGTAGACTAGGGAGGAAAATAAAAGTGAAAAATTAGAGCTTGTGCATATAGATGTATGGGGAAAAAATCATATATATTCCTTGATGGCTCTCATTATTATGTTACATTTATTGATAATTCAACTAGAAAAGTATGGCTTTATTTTCTTAGATAGAAATATGATGTATTTCAAACTTTTAAGAAATAGAAATGCTTGATTGAAAATGAGATTTATAGGAAATTAAAATGTCTCAGATTTGATAATGGTGGTGAGTATTTCAATCATGAATTTGAAGATTATTGCTCGACTAATGGTATTTGTAGACAAAAAACTATTCCAAGAACTCCATAGGAAAATGGAGTGGTTGAATGCATAAACATGACCATAATGGAGTGTGCAAGGAGCATGAGGTTGCATGCAGGGTTGCTCTTACACACGTGGGTAGAGGTTATCAATACTACTATGTATTTGATTAATAAAGGACCCTTGACTCCTTTGGGCTATGGTGTTCTATAGAAAGCATTAAATAATAAGGTGAGTTATTATTTTTTCAAAACCTTTGGTTGTGAAGAATTTGCTCATATAGATTTTGAAAATAGAACTAAGATGGAAGCTAAGTCAAAGAAATGTGTATTTCTTGGGTATGGCATCAATTAATTTGGTTATAAGCTTTGGAATTTTGAAAATTGTAAAATTATAACAAACAAGGATGTCATATTCAATGAGAAAGTTTTGTACAAAGATCTGTTGTAGTAACATGAGAAGAAAGAAGATGATTATGTAGTGTTGGATGATACTCCAAAAGATGATGTTCCAGAAATTCCTCATGATGTGCAACAAATGCAACAACAAATGCCACACTCCCTAGTGAATGTTAGATGGTCAATAAGGCTAAGTAGACCTTTAGAAAGATTTTCTCCTTCTTTGTACTCTATTTTACCTTCTGATGCTAGTGAACCTGAATGTTATGATGAAGCTATAAAGGTGGATACTAAGATTTAGTGGGAGTTTTCAATAAAGACGAAATGGACTCTTTGTTGAAAAATAAGTCTTGGTATTTATGCAAGTTGCTTGTAGGTAAAAGGGCTTTACATAAATAGGTTGAAAGAAGAGGATGGAGGTAAGAAAATATTTAAAGCCAGGTTAATGGTAAAAGGATTTGCATAGAAAAAGAGCATTGATTTTGATGAGATATTCTCTCATGTTGTTAAAATGACTTCTATTCACATTGTTTTAAGTATTGTGGCTAGTGAAGATTTGTGTTTGGAGTACCTTGATGTTAAAATAACCTTCCTTCATGGTGATTTCGATGAAGAGATATATATATATGGCACAACCATAGGGATTTAAGGTCAAGGGCAAGGAGAACTTAGTGTGCAGATTGAAGAAAAGTTTATATGGCTTGAAGCAAGCACCTCGGCAATGGTATCTAAAATTTGGTAGTTTGATAAAGGTGCATGGCTATAGTAGGTGCCATTTAGATCATTTTTTTTACTTAAAGAGGTTGGATGATGATAGCTACATTATTTTATGTTTATATGTTGATGATATGCTTGTAGTTGGGTCTAACATGGATCACATTAAGGGGCTAAAATGCCAATTAGCACATGCATTTGCTATGAAAGAATTGGGGGCAGAAAAATAAATCCTTGGTATGAAGATTTGTAGAGATAGGAAGAACAAGAAATTAACATTATCTCAAGTTGATTATATTATAAAGGTGTTGCAACATTTTTTTATGGAGAATGCTAAAGTTGTCAGTACACCTTTACCTGGTCATTTGAAGTTGACTAAGGAGATGTGTCCCAAGATATAAGAAGAGGAGGATAAGATGTATAAGGTACATTATGCTTCAACCATAGGAAGCTTGATGTATACTATGGTATGTACAAGGCTTGATATTGCCCATGTAGTGGGAGACATTAGTAGGTATATGAGTCATCCTAGAATTAAGCATTGGAATGTAGTCAAATGGATTCTTAGATATCTGAGACACACATCTAGTAAGTGTCTACTTTTTTGGGGCTCTACCACTGATTTATAGTGATATGTTGATTCAAATTTGGTATGAGATATTGATACCAGTGGAGTACTATAGATTATGTATTTACTATTGGTAGGGAAATAGTGAGTTAGGTTTCTAGATTACAAAAGTTTAACACTTTATCCACAAAAGAGGTAGAGTATGTTGTTGCTACAGAGGAAGCCAAGGAGATGATATAGCTTTAGTTCTTCTTGGAAGAATTAGGACACCCTCAAAAGGATAATTATTTATTTACAGATAGTCAAAGTGCCATTCATCTTGCAAAGAATTCAGCTCTACATTCAAAGACAAAACACATTTAGTTGTGGTACCATTTCATTTAGTTAGTTTTGGATGATGGATAGTTAAAGAAATAAAAGATACATATAGATGACAATCTAGCAGATATGTTTGCAAAGGTAGTGAGAAGGGAGAAGAAAAATTTCTCTTTAGCTTTGGTTGGTCTTATAGATTAAATAGGAATAAAAAAATGGTAGAGTCTGGGGTGGTTTGATCCAGTGGAAGCCTCATGGAGTCGCAACATAGCTACAGGACCAGTCTCCAACTAGGAGATTTTTGTTTAGTGTGGAGCCTAATTAGTCCCAAGTGGGAGATTTTTAGATTGTGGTGACTGATCACAGAAGTACTATACACACTCCATAATTCCTCAGTGGGGTTTGCGGCTACTATATCAACATTTTATGGATGACATGTTGTAACTAATTTTAACCCTTAAGCATAAAAATACTTGTATAAAAGGGCTTAGGGTTAGGGATTTTTTTATAAGGTGTGATGTGAAAATTGCTTCTTGTGACAGTATTGAGTTGTAAGGGATTACAAATTGTTATCAGGTTGTAATCACTGGATTAAAATAATATTGGACTTGCTATTTGGTGGATGTAGCCCAGGGTTTGGGTGAACCACATTAAATCTTGGTGTCTTGTGTTCTCTTCTATGCATTTCAATATTTTCTAATATTATTTATATTTGCATGTAATTATTATTTTTATCTGTGGTTTTATCCTAGCATAATCCATACCTATTATCCAAAACCATGTCATAAGAACCAAGAGGGATGACCTAAAGGTCTACTTACATAGAAAACCTCCTAGTTTTAGTTCAGGCTACTATAATAAGGAATCTGTGGGAATGCTAGCTCTTGAAGCTAGTTCCACTTGCCAATCCAAGTCCTTCTTTACCACCTCTAGGTTACATTTAACAACTATGGATGGTGAAAGGAAGGAGTTCATAGCACCTGAATTGAAAAAAATGGAGAGAGGTGTACCTTAGATATCTCCCATAGTCTCAACCATGATCCCCTAATGATTTTCTTGGTAGTTTTCCACCATTGCAAATACTTTGTGTAATCTACCCACATCTCTAACTATAGGCTCAGATACAACCAACCTAGGTCCTGTATAATGAAATATATGCTGTGGGTAGTTGGATAAAATATGCCCAAACTATCCACAAGAGAAACATCATGTGCCTCTACCAGACCCTCTCCCTACTAGAGGTTCACTTGATTGGTGGTGGCTCTCTCTACTAGCAAAAGTCTTGTTGCCTTATGCAAGCTGAGTATTCTTGTTTCACCTATTGTGCTATGAGTTACATAAGTTCCTAGAGTTGGAACCACAACCACCACTCTATATCAAAGGGTAGGATCCCTTCTGTTGTTGTTGTTGTTGCTATTGGTTCTTATTTCCCTTAGGATAAGGAGGTTTCCTATTCTCCCTTGTGTTCTAATTACCCTTGGTCCCTGATGTTGCAGGTTTTCCCAAGAATCCACCATGTCCTAAGGTGACATTCTACTCTTCAAGTATAGAACAATGTATTGCTTCCTTGAGGGTTTTAGGCTGAAATACCTTAACACTCCCCAATGAGATGGTTATTACACTAGTACATTTTGACTCATTTCTTGATGAAAATTGGTCAAATTTTTTACCCATGTTGGTCAAATTTTTGACCAATTGCCATGTTGCTATTTTTGTCATTGAAATTTTGACCAACACTTGTATGTATCAAAAGTTTAACCAAGAATTTGGTCAAGAACAAATTATGTTGTTGTGAGGACCATTGGTCAAACTTTTGACTAATATTGGTTGAAATGTCCACCAAACATTGGTTGAAAGTTTGACCAATGATGGCCCTTAATCAACTGGCATGCCAAACGCATGACTAATGAATTGGTCAAAATTTCATCCAAAGTGTGGTTGAAAGTTTGACAAATGCTAGTCCTTGATCAACCAACATGTCAAAACCATGACCAATACATTGGTCAAAATTTAAACTAAACTTTGGTGGAAATGTCGACCACTTGATTGGTTGAAATTTTGACCAAGATGATTTGTTTAAAAAAAATTGTGGAAATTATCTATCTCCTATTCCTTTGAATAGGGTATCTCCATAAATGGAAATATCTTATAGATATATTCTTGGTCTGTCTCCTAATTATCAGAATTCATATCCATTTTTCAAGATTAGCAAACATTTTGGCATAATCATGGCCCTATGGGAAAGTTTCCCTTATTTATTACCTTTATATTAAGGATATGTAGGCTATGAGAGAATGTTTAGATTTGTCTTTGACTAAAATGATTATCTAGGACTCATTTGTCATTTTGTCCTATCTTGTCACTGCCACTATTTCTCAATCCTATACCTTGGACTTCTTGTTAGTGTAGAACCTTTTTTCCTTTTTGCAGTTCAATGGGTTGGCAATTTACTCATGATTCTATGGTATTCAATTTGGAAACTTTATATTACTATTTAAGGTAGTTTCCCCCTCACTTTTGGGTCTTAGTGGGTGTTCTCTTTGTAATTTTCTTATGACGGACATGCTAATTAAACTCTGTAGGAACTCTAGGCTCATGGCCTTTGATGACCCTGTCAAGGCATAGAGAATAAGATTGATGTTGAATAAAAGAAACAAGGTAGTTATCAGGGCAGTGATGAGGGTGTTAGGAGATCAATATATCAAATTCTCAAATAGGTGGAGATCCAATTGTGATATAGTGGCAATGTTTGCAGCCATAGCTTGTCATGTTTATGATGACAATGATACGATAGTAGAGCTTTGCTCTAAAATTTTCCATCCTCACATTCAGCTTGGTTTGGAAGAAGCATTATGTAATCAAGGGTAACCTAAAAATTCCATTAGCTACCAATTATGGAATGCTATATGTTAGGGGGGAAGAAGTTTCAACATATATGATCATTTTCATAGAAGATAAGGAATGTTTTTGGCAAACAAGGTCCATCATTGTGAGAAATTTGAGTTTCTTGGCACATTATAATGGAGTGTTTGATCTAACTAATTTCAACTGGGTAGAAGATTAAATTAAAGAGGATGAGGTGCTAGAAGATGAAGGAATGGAGGAACCAGTGCAAGAACTTAGAGAGGAGTTTGATGATGACTTGAGTAGCATAACTAGTATTAGATCTCTGTATAGGATTTTGTTTGGCTAGTCTCTATTTTTAGTTTCCTATTTTTCCCTTGGTTACCTTGTCCTCCCATTTTGTCTTAGGGAGAAGGTAGTATATTTTTATTTTTACAACTCATTTAAACTCATTTTTAAGCTTTTAGTTGTAATAGATAAACATCAAGATACTATTGGTTTCTGTTTGAGGGCTCTAGTGGCTTTTTGTTGTCCCCTTTATGTTATGATATGTTTGATATCTAGGAAATGCCTGATAGATCAAAAGTTTAAACTAGCAGCTCAAACCCTTTGTTAGATCTAGTAATTATTAATCTAGTTTGGTAGGATCTAATTTGTTTATGCACCAAAGGAGTGGTTCAATAACTGTAGGGCATTGACAAGTTAAAACTCTTTGTTTATCCTCCTGCTCCTTTTATTCTTTCCTATTGACACTTTTGAATAAAGTTCCTTAATAAATTTGCATATTTAATATGTAATCTATCTATTTTTGACATTACATCAAAGGAAGAATGTGATGTTATTTGATATCTAACTTTCCTTAGTAGGAAAGCATAATTTTTTTCTTATAGGGCACTGACAAATTACTTTTACATCTCCTTATGTTATCCCCACCTCTCACCTACAAATTTCTCAAGATCAAGTTGGATATTAGGTTGATAAGAATCTTCAAGATCCAAAATATATATTATGTTGAGTTGGTGCCATTGTGAATATATAGAAATCAATGATAGTGTTAAGTGGGAAGAATATTTAATGCCAAACCTTTCCTTAATCTTGCATGATAACTATTTACATTATCACTATCTACTGAGATGACTTTTAATTACAATCTATACTTTTTTTCTTGTGTAGATGTGTTGGGAATCAATGATATATATTGTTTGAGATTAGAAATGCAAATTTCTATACATGAAATAATTTTTGCAAGTCTTTAGTTGACATGATTAAGATGATGGTGAAGTCAAAAAAAAAGATTTGGCTTTAGTTATTTCTTCTATGAGCTTTGCCTTCTTTCAAAGTTTTACAACTTCTTTACTCCATATTATTATCTTCTATAATTATCGACCATAGTTGCTGTATCACCTATTTTAGTAGAGTAAAATGAACACTAATCTATAAAAAGCATTCTCAATACTAAAAACAAATAAACACTTAAGATAAGACCAAAGAAGACAAAATTGAGGAAAGTAGACCAAAGATGGTAAACTCCTCAAGTGCTTCTCATGATGACAAAGCTATGTCCCTGATGGATAGTGGATGTATGCTCACGATGTGCTCAAGATCCAAATGGATGAGTGATAATCAAATATGAGTGTGGATGAATGATTCAACAATGAAGGTATGGAGGGTTTTCAGCATTATAATAGTATTTTGGTAGTTTTTAGGCTCTCAAAATAGCATTATAAGTTTGCTCCAAAAGTGGATGATTTTAGTGAAGGGAGAGGCTTCTATTTATAGGCCAAGGGGTGGAAGGATGGACAGTCAGGATGCAAGGATGGCAAGATGGTAAGGGAGGGCTAGGATGCACTCAAAGGGGAGCACATGGATTGTGCTTGTTTAAAGCCAATTAGGAGGTGACACATGTCACAAGGTGATTGGGTGTGAGAGGGTAGGATATGGGTTGGTCAAAGGAGTAATGAGGGAGGTTGAGCCATAAATGGGGATGGTTGGGTCAAATAGAGATGGTTGGGTCATAAATAAATATGGTTGGAAGGAGGATGAGATTGTTGACTTTGGCTTAGAGGTGGTTGGGAGGAGGATGAGATTATTGACTTTGGCTTGGGTTAGCAAGTCTTAACCCTTGCTTAAGTTGTGCACATGATTAGAAGAGGGATTAGGATTAGCTTAGGAGTTGGCTAACCTTGTTTAGGGAATGTGACAAGGTTAGGAGGGGATTAGGATTAGAATTGACATCTTCTAGAAGAGTCTAGGCTTTTAGGATGAGGATAAATAAGATTTTTTAGAAAATAAATAAAGTTTTATTTATTTCAAGAGTTTAGGTTGAGGAAATATTTATTAAAATATTTTTAATAAATATGAGGATTAATATTTAATCTTAATTAAATATTTTGAGTTGGGATTAGGGGTAGGAAATGATGGGATTAGCCTTTAATCAAAATTAAAGAAGGATTTAGAAGATTTTGGAAGAGGTTAGTGGTCTTAAGGAAATTGGCCAAGTTTTGGACAAAAAATAAATAAATTATTTATTTTGAGATTTTTGGTTAATTTATTAATTAAATAATTAATAAATAAGGAAATAATGTTTAAATAAGATTTAAACATTTTTGGGAGGGATTCCTTAATTAAATATTTTTAATTAAGATAAAGGGATTTAATGGCATAAAAATAAATTAAATAATTAAATAATTAATTAATTAATAAATGATGATGTCATCAGAGATTATTTTCAGAAAATAAAAATACTTTATTTTCTAAAGGATTTTTAGGTGTCTACATTTTGCCCCTCTTTGAGATAGTTTTGGAACAATACTATTTCAAAGAAGTTTGAAGATAGACGACACGAAGGAAACTTTGAAAGGAACATGATTGCCCCAGTTTTGAATAGAAGAAGAGAGAGTGGACTGTGTGATGCCCCCTCAAGAAGATGGCAGGGAGAGAAGGAGAGGCTCGATAGCTTCTTGAAAGGTACAAGAATCTAGGACAAGAGGAGGACTGAGGGTAGCTCAGAGAGGTGAATCAAGGAAGCTATGGGAGAATGATACAAAGGAAAACTGTTTGCACAAGGATAACCAATGGGTAAGAACACTAGCTTTAGGGAGAGGGGAGAGGGTGATTGGTTTTCTAAATTGAATCCCAAGGAAGTGAGGTGGAAGATGGGAGATTTGGGGAGATAATGATTCAAGGATTTATGATTGGTGATGACGAAGATTACGATAGATGCAGGAGATATGATGATGATTGATGTAGAAACTATGATTATGATTGATGAAGGAGCTAAGATTATGTGTGATGAAACACCTAAGATTATGATTGATGAAGGAGCTAAGATTATGATTGATGAAGCACCTAAGAGTATGATTGATGAAGGAGCGAAGAGTATGATTGATGAGGCACCTAAGATTATGATTGATGAGGCACCTAAGATTATGATTGATGAAGGCCCTAAGATTATGATTGATGAAGGAGCTAAGAATATGATTGATAGAGGAGGTATGATTATGATTGATATAGGATTAAATACCATGGGATTGATAGGAGATATGATTGGGCTATGGATAAAACCTATAGATCAGGATTGTAAGACTAATTGGATGGGATGCTTGGATAGGATGGGATGTTTTGATAAAATGGGAGTATTAAGTAATCCATTGAAGCTTGAGCATGCGGGTGTTCCAAAGGGGAGCACCACCATGTAGTTGAGCACTTATTTTGATATAGGAATATTGGGAATATGCCAAGGTTACTAAGAACATCAAGGCCTTTTTACCAATATTACATAGGACTGACACGAAACAAACACGCAAGGATTGCCCCAGCATCACACATGAATCCCGAAAGAATCATAGTGGAAATGATACTGGGTAATCCACAAGCAAAAAATATTTTCCAAGTGCACCATGTAACCACAAGTGATCACATGTTTGGACTATGCAAGGGGCATATCTGACTAACTCACAAGCAGAAAAGAAAAAGAAAAAGACCTGATCAAAAACTTGCTCTTGAATTGCCCCATTCATAGCACACCATGATATAAAAGATCGTGGCAACCAGGGGGAGGGAACAACCCAAATCACTTGAAAGAGATACTTTAAGAACCAAATGTGAAATCCTGAAAAGAAAATAAATCGAAAGAAAATGTAAATCCATGAAAAAGGAACCTTTTGCCAAAGAGATCGGTAGGACTGGATACTGACGGACCAAGATCAGACAAGAGGAAGGATGCAGCCTACAAGGATCTATCGGTAATATCAAGGACTAGGATGAGCTGGGCAATCAAAACTATTTAGGACAACATGTTGATGACAAGGGGTCTCATACAAGGATTCACGAAAGTATCTAACCAAGAGAACTAAAAATGTTTATTTGTATTTGATTTTTGTTGAGAAAGCATGAATGGACGTGAAGAGATGAGAGATATACAATGTTACCAAGCAAAGGACTGACACACAAGAAATATACAATGGATAAACCAAAGTATTTACAAGGGATGACTGTACAAAGGTTCAACATGATAGGATAGTGGCAGGAAAGATGAAAATGAGAAGGTTAGCAGAAGAAAATCTAGGGATGAGGAGATAAGAGATAGTGTGAGGAAAAGCGTGGGAAGTTAGTGGAAAGAGGTAGGATATAGCATACTATTACTATAGGGGAGGTGAGCTATGGAAAGGACGGAAGTAGTTGCCAACTTGACTATTATGATGGTGGGTATTGAAGCTTTTTGCCAAAGAGATGGATAGCGTGTAATGGAAGCGATGGAGAATGTTGTGGGTTCTATAAAAGGTGAGTGAATTTGATGAAAGCTGAACAACAAGAAGTGTTAGCTGAAGCATAAGAAAAGTGTGAGGGAAGAATTAAGCTGTGAGGGAAATATCAATGGCCGATTTGCAAGAGCAGAGGCAAAAAATGCCAGAGGCGATAGAAGGAGGAACGGGGGGATGGAGTGAAGAGGAAAATGAAAGCCAATGAGAAAGGAAATGGGTGCGAGGGCAGAAGCGGGGTGTAAAGCAGAGCCAACAAGAAGGAAGAGAAACCTTTCCACGTCGAAGTGTGCAGCGTTGTGATCGAGGAGTGGTGGAGGCTAGCAAAAGTAATCCAACTCAAAATTAGCCAGAAGAGGAAGGAGAAGATCCGACCTTGCTGCAACTATTAGCAGAAGGTGCGAGGCAACAAATAGAGGTGATGGAAAAAGAGAAGGAGACAAACTTACCAAGGGTGGAAGTGTGGTTAGAGGGAGCAAGTGCAGAAGATCAGCCATCTGTAGAAGAGACCCTTCCAGAAGGGGAACAAAGATCTGTGATGCGACCAACAGCGGTCGAATGGAAGAAGGGAAAAAGTAAATTAGGGGATATGATGCAGAGCTCTGGGGAACAAAAGGGTGACCCAGTGTTGTCTACATTTCGGCCATTTCGAGCATTGCAATCTGATGCGGCAGTAGAAGAAGCTCATGATGCAGCGGTGGTGATGGAAAAAGCATTGGCAATGGAAAAAGCACGGGCTGACCAGGCGGAGAAAGATGCAAATTTCTTTCAAGGCCTGATTGAAAGAGCGCGAGAGGATGGTGCACGAACAGAAGCTGAGCGTCTAGGGATGATGTTAATGATGGAGCAAAAAAGAGTGGAGACTATGGAGGCAACTTTGGCAGCTGAGAGAGCGGCGATGGAGAGATGTGAAAATGAATTAGTGCTCCTGCGGTCGCAAGTAGAAGCGTACAAGGAGTCAGCAGTGCAAACCAATAGTTTAGCACGGAGGGCACAAGAGCAACTGAATGCAAGTAATGCACGCATTACATGGTACCAAAATTAGTTAAATAAAGTGAAACATGAGAGGGAGTCAATGAAAATGCTAGCGAATAGATATGAAAGAGAATGTGATATTGCGCAGAGGACAACAACTATTCCAGGAGCAGAAAGACTACGGGCAGAAATGAAAGATGTCATGGAGCAATTAGTGAGGGTTGCGCGAGAGGTGGCATATTACATGGGATTATATCACCAAGCGGTCCCTTTGGAGAAAAGGAGAGGAGTTGTATACTCTGAAAAACATTTTATGGAGCAGATAAACACCCTCTTGAGGTGTGGTAACATCCCTATCCCCATGGATACACTTTGGGCAGGTGTGAGGATGACTCCAGGGGCATCATCATCTAGGACTGGATCTGAAGGAATGCCATTGTTTGGACATCCTGTCATGCCACCTCCCCCAGGGAGGCTAGAATAAAAAAAAAGCTGCCAAACATTAGTAGGTGTTGCTGTCGTAGGAGAATAGAAAGTTTGTGCTTATTGTTGTGGCAATCAAAGGGACAACAGATGTTGTTCATAATGTAATGTTATGTTTTGTTTGTGGGATTTTTATGGAAGATATATGGATGTTTTTGTGTGTTTGTCAAATATTTAAATTTTTTTGGGATTTTTGATATATATTTTAATGTTTTTTTTTTTTTTTTTTTTGGGATAAATAATGAAATAGTTTGACACTTGTAAAAGTGGGAACAATACAATTGGTAGAGTAAGGGTAACCATGACTCATAGGTGAGAATGTTTATGTAGATTTAGCAAGTATGATAGACAATAATAAGACAAAATGTGGGGATATTTCTCTAGGTGTGTGATGAGACAGATGTTTATGAGGCGTGGAAAAGGCATTGGGATCTATGCAAGGCATGTGATGGCCAAAAGAGGTCCTTGAAAAAGACGTGTGAGCCAAAAAAATTGTCTCAGGGGCCTGAAAAAGGCGCTTGAGCCTAAAAAGATAGTGTGGGGGCTTGAAAAAGGTGCTTGGGTTGATAAAGGTATCTCGAGGGCCGAAAAGGAGCAAAATAGGGCCTTGAAAAAGGTGCTTTAAGCCTAAAAAGGTAGTTCAGGGGCCTGAAAAAGGCGCTTGGGCCTATAAAGGCATCTCGGAGGCCGAAAAGGATCAAAATAGGGCCTTGAAAAAGATGCTTTGAGCCTAAAAAGGTAGTTCGAGGGCCTGAAAAAGGTGCTTGGGCCTATAAAGGCATTGCGGGGGCCAAAAAGGATCAAAATAGGGCCTTGAAAAAGGTGCTTTGGGCCTAAAAAGGTATTAGAGTGATCCAAAAAGGACACTTGTATCTTGAAAATGTAGTTAAGGCCTAAAAAGGCACTAGAGGGGTTCAAAAAGGACACATGGGCTTTGAAAAAAAGCTTTTAGGCCTAAACAGGTGCTAAATGGGTCCAAAAAGGACAGATGGGCCTTGAAAAAGGCTTTTAGGCTGAAAAAGGCGCTAGAGGGGTCCAAAAAGGACACATGGGCTTTGAAAAAAAGCTTTTGGGCCTAAAAAGGCGCTAAATGGGTCCAAAAAGGACACATGGGCCTTGAAAAAGGCTTTTAGGCCGAAAAAGGCACTAGAGGGGTCCAAAAAGGACACATGGGCTTTGAAAAAAAGCTTTTGGGCCTAAAAAGGCGCTAAATGGGTCCAAAAAGGACACATGGGCCTTGAAAAAGGCTTTTAGGCCTAAAAAGGAACTATAGGGGTCCAAAAAGGACACATGGGCCTTGAAAAAGGCTTTTTAGGCCTAAAAAGGTGCTAAAGGGGTCCAAAAAGGACACATGGGCCTACAAGACAGTATTGATAGATTTGTAGAAACTAATTAGACTAAACGTGGCCACTGCAACTTAAATAAAACTCAAAATCCTTCTTGATTCACATTAATAATGGTTGCATGGAAGGAAGGCGACAATCGGCTTTGCGGCATCTCTTTTGCTATCCGAGTTGTGCTGGATTTTCCTAAGCTTGAAATTATGTTTCAGGACATTACCACGCTTCTTCTTAATATCAATTTCTTAATATCAGAACTTGAGAGGATTTTTGGAGTGGTATTTTAATGTTTCAAGCTTTTATGGCCATATTTGGTATTTATGACCCCCTTTGGAATGTTTGGGAATTTTATTGTATTTTTTTGATATTGTTTGGGCAAGTTTTGAATTTTTTTTTGGTATTTCTAGGTGATTTTTGAATTTTTTTGGTATTGTTGGATGATTTTGAATTTTTTTGGTATTGTTGGATGATTTTTGAATTTTTTTGGTATTTTTGGGTAGTTTATGAATTTTTTGGGTAATTTTTGAATTTTTTGGGTATTTTTGGGTAATTTTTGAATTTTTTTGGTATTTTTGGGTAGTTTGGGTAGTTGCGTCGGCTATCAGCGTTGTCTTTCCCTCCATCCTTGTGGGTTTGATTTTGGGGTGGTTTGTGCATAATCCTCTAGCAATCCGTTGGAGGACATTGAAGGGCGAGTTTGGCTTCATTTTCTAGATGTATCGATGGTCAGTAGAGGAGGGATGGGGTTGGTTCTCCTTTTGTGGTGTGAGGCAACTGGCATGGGCCTTGCAAATGGTTACAACTCCAAAAGATTCTCTTCGAGAGGTCTATGTGAAAGGGTTGTAATTCTATTGGTTTCTCATTGTGTAAGGTTTGTGAAAGGTTTTTGTCTCATGTCAAGGTCTTTATTGTGGAAAGGAGGGTGTGTGTGAAAGGGTTGTGAGAAAAGGAAGCTCTTGTTTTTTTTTTTTTTTTTTTGTGGATTTTTGGATGATTTATGAATGTTTTTGACATTTTTTTTTTTTGGCAATTTTTTATTTTTTTGGTATTTTTGAGTTTGTGGGGGTGAAACGGAGGATGTGAGTGAGATAGTGATGTTGTATGCTATAAGGCTCAAAAATATACAAGCATGAAAAGGAAATGGGTGGATGACTTTGGAATGTAAGATAGAACATAGTAGCGGATGTGCAACGGATGTATGAACTTTTGAAAAAAACTTGGAAAATGGGGAGATGGGCGATGAGAAGGAAAGGGGTGATACTGGATATGTAGGTCATTGATAGATAATGGAAAGACTATAGTACACCTGGTGCCTATTTGCTAGATTTTAACCAGGGACCTATCCAAGGTGCTTGAATTGCCAAGTTTTCACCATTGGACGCTTTATTTTTCTTTGCCTATTTTTGATTTGCAAATTTTTCCCTTAGGCGTAGAATTTCTTTAGGTGAATAATGTTGGTAGGATCATTCAGGACTTCACCTTCAAGGGTAGATAGTTGATAGGCTCCTGAGCCAAAAGATGCTGTGACCACATAAGGACCAAGCCATGTGGGCTCAAACTTGCCTTTCTTTTCTCTATCAGCTTGAACCTTCATATTCTCTTTGAGGACCATGTCACCTTCTTGAAAACTACATGGATGGACTTTCTTGTTGAAATTGCGCTTGAGGCAACTCTGGTAGACCATGAGGTGGTCATAGGCCTGTTGCCTTTTTTCATCAAGTAGACCAAGTTGAGTAAGTCGAGCCACTCTATATTCTTCATCAGATATCTGTCTGTGTAGAGAAATGCGGAGTGATGGGAGTTCAACCTCAATAGGTAGGACTTCTTCAGCACCATAAACCAAGGAGTATGGAGTTGTGCCAGTGGCTGTGCGAAATGAAGTGCGGTATGCCCATAGGGCAGGATTGATTTGCAAATGCCAATCACGGCCGGAGTCATTGACAACTTTCTTGAGGATTCTGAGCAGGGTTTTATTAGTTGCCTCTGCCTGACCGTTACCTTTTGGGAAGTATGGGCTAGAAAAATGATGATGGATATAAAGGGAAGTGCACAATTCTTCCATATTTAGGTTTTCAAAATTACCTCCATGGTCAGTGAAGATGGTAGCTGGGATGCCGAAGCGACATATGATATGATATAAGATAAACTTGGACACTTGAACTCCCGTAGCAGTGACAAGGGGAACTGCTTCGACCCACTTAGTGAAGTAATCAGTAGCAGTGATTATCCACTTATGCCCCTCTGAAGAAAGTGGTGCAATAAGACCAATGAGATCAAACCCCCAGCAGGCAAAAGGCCATGGTGGTGCAATGGGTTGCAAGTCCTGTGCTGGAGCCCGGATTAAATTATCATGTTGTTGACAAGGTAAACATCGTTTCACAAATTCACATGCATCATGTTCTAGAGTAGGCCAATAGTATCCAGCCTGAAGGATCTGCTTTGCTAGCACCATCCCGCTCGTGTGAGCACCAAAAAGTCCAGCATGTACCTCTTTGAGAGCCATCGCAGCCTCATTTTGATCTAAACATCGAGAGAGAGTATCATGATAACCACGACGATATAGGGTTTGGGCAATGATAGTGTATCGGGAAGCTCTACGTATAAGATTTTGGCGTTGGGTTCGTGTGAGGTGAGGAGATATGATACCATTTAGTAGGTAAGCATGAATTTCATGGTACCATGGGGATTGGGGACCAACCAAGATGCATACTTGTGTTGATTCATCATTCTCATATGCGGGTTCATGTAGCTGGTCGACCAAGAATTCATGTTTTGTAGCTTCACACGGAATTTCCAAGAGAGAACCAATAGTAGCCATAGCATCAGCTGCCTTATTCTGGAGTCTAGGTACTTGTATGAACTGGATCTAAGTAAAATGCTCCTTTAATTGATCAACCAAATTTTTGTAAGGTAGTAGCTTGTTATCCTTGGTCTGATATTCATTCAATGCTTGTTTAATGATAAGTTGAGAATCACCATAAACTTGAAGCTCTGTGATATTCCATTCAATGGCGATTTTGAGGCCTGCAATAAGGGCCTCATACTCTGCAATGTTATTGGTACACCGAAATTGTAGCTTGAAAGATTTAGGAATATAATCACCTTGAGGTGTAATCAAGAGTATGCTAGCGCCAGAGCCATGAGATGTATAGGAGCCATCAAAATATAGCTTCCAAAGTGATTGTTCTTCTATCAAATAGAGTTATTCATCTGGAAATTCCATTATTAGTGGGTGATCTGCAACTAAGGGTGCATCAGCCAAGTGATCTGCAATAGCTTGGCCTTTGATGGCCTTTCTGTCAACATATTGAATGTCAAACTCACTAAGAAGTGTAACCCATTTTGCTAGGCGTCCAGTGAGTACTGTGCGAGAGAGCATATATTTTAATGGATCAATCTTTGATATCAGTTGCATAGTATGACTCAACATGTAATGACGTAGCTTCTGGGTGGAAAACACTACTACTAAGCATGCCTTCTCCATGGGCGTGTAGTTGAGCTCATAGCCCACTAATGTTCGGCTAATGTAATAAATAGCTCGTTCCTTTCTTGCATCATCAAGTTGTGCTAGAAGAGCACCTAATGCTGTGGGAGTAGTTGTGATGTACAATATGAGTGGGCGCCCTCCAACTGGAGGAACCAAAATAGGTGGATTAGTTAAGTATTGCTTGATGAGCTCAAAATTGCGCTGACAAGCTGAGTCCCATTTGAAATTCTGATCTTTCTTAAGCAAGTGAGTGAAAGGTTGACACTTATCAGCAAGTTGAGAAATGAACCGCCAGACTGATTGGAGTTTTCCTTGCAAAGAACGAAGGTGCTTGAGTGTCTTAGGAGGAGCCATATCCATGATGGCTTTGACCTTCTTGGGGTCAATCTCAATACCACGCTGGGACACAATGAAGCCTAGGAGCTTGCCTGAGGTGACACCAAAGACACATTTCTTTGGATTCAGCATGAGATGATACTTTGCCAATCGATTAAACACTTCTTCGAGATGAAATAAGTGATCAAGAGCATTGAGAGACTTTACTAAAATATCATCCACGTAATCCTCAAGAATCTTATGGATTAGGTCATGGAAGATGACTGTCATGGCACGTTGATAGGTTGCCCTGGCATTCTTTAGCCCAAATGGCATCATATTATAGCAGAATGTGCCCCAAGGTGTAGTAAATGCCATCTTATGTTGATCTTCCTCTGCTATATGAATCTGATTATATCCAGAGAAACCATCCATTAGTGACAAGAGTTCATGACTTGCGGTGAGATCCACAATCATGTCGATATTTGGTAATGGAAAGTCATCCTTCAGACAAGCCTTATTAAGATCCCTAAAATCAGTGCAGATTCTAATATCACCCGAAGGCTTGGTAACAGGTACCATGTTAGAAATCCATTCAAAATAATCTATTGGGTGAATGATTTTGGCCTCCAACAATTTTTCTAACTCTGCTTTAACCAATAAAGCAACTTTGGGGTGCATCTTACGAAGCTTTTGCTTAATGGGCCTGGCCCCTGGATCCACTGCTAGATGGTGTATGACTAGTTTGGGGTCTAACCCTGGCATGTCCTGATATGACCATGCAAAGCGGCCCACATTTTTGCGGAGAACCTCCATAAGAAGATCTGCTTGTTCAGGTGGTAGAGAGGTTGCGATGTATGTGATATGTGGGACCTCTGTCAAACTAATATTTACTGGCCGAGTTTCCTCTGTCAAAACTGAAGAGATAGGATGCCTATGCTCTTGCGGGGGAAGGATGAAATCTCCATCTTCAGGCGCCTCAGAGAGGTTTTCACCATCAGATACATCCTTTATTTTTAATTCATTTGTTGAGTTATCCAATGATGCTCCAGAGGAGTTTTCACCAGAGGACATTTTTCCTTTGATTTTTTTCTTTTTTGTTTCCTTTTGTATTTCTATTTTGCGATTGGAGATAATGTTAGAAAAGATTTCAAGGAAAATATCATCGTAAGCTTTCTTTTCAACTTCCTTAGGGATGTCTTCAACCTCAACGAGAGTGTTTTGGATGTTCATAAAGGCGTGGCCTTCTGTTGTAGTGCCCCCAGTTGTGGGGAGTCCATAGCCCAAGCCTTGAGTTTTCTGCCCTTGGTGTGCTTCTATAGGCTATCTCATACCTGATTCCTGGTAGCCTAAACCACCTCCTTGATAATCCCATTGCTCTGTGGCCAAACGATGTGACCAGGGATATTTTTGTTTAAAGTGATCAAGAAGTGCTTCACTTTTAGGAGGGGGCTCCTTGTATAGCCATGTGTTAATGTCTGGTGCATTCTCTTCTCCATCAAGAATGCCTTTGGTAATAAATGTGGTAGCACCCATTTGTTGAAGTTGAGAGGTGGTTTCTGGTATAGGCCCTTGATGTGTTGGGTGTCCTTGAGTATGGGGATCAAGTGGTAGAGCGCCAACAGCAAAAGCATCTATAAGACTATACTCACCACAACCTTGGTAGTTGATCTTAATCGTGGAGAGGGTGGAGGCTAAAATGGTGTCTGGATCATGGCAGGTGCCAGAGGAACTGGCCATAGTGGTGCCAATTTCGATCCCAGGATAGTGATTGGTGTATGAAGCTTCAACCGCATTGCAATAAGCAAAGGGTTCAGGATCTGTGTGGATGGTTATCTCAGTGCCATTATGCAGAAATTTGATACACTGATGATATGTGGATGGAACCGCCTTCATGGCATGAATCCATGGGTGACCAAGGAGGATGTTGTATGGAAGGTTAAGATCAACTACATGGCAAAGTGTTTCTTGAGTGGCTGGGCCAACTCCTATAGGGAGCAAGATGGTTCCTTCAGTGGTGCGCTCCAAATTGTCATAGGCCTTGATGGTGATTACTTCATTAATGATATCTGCCTCAGTGTATCCTGCCTGTTTGATGAACTTTAAAGTACATAAATTTAAAGCCGATCCATTATCTATCATGACCCTTTTAATAGCAAAGTCAGAAACCATGATGGCTATGCGGAGTGGAAGGATATGATCTGGTTCAACTTTTGGGATATCAGTGGTTTTGAAGGATAAGGCAGATGAGGCCGAAAGATGGCCAACCAAGTTGTGAAACTCGGTGGCATTTATGTCAGAGGGGATGCGTGACTCATGTAGAGTACTGTTGAGGATCTCTTGATAAAGTGGGCTTGTTCGTAAGAGATCTAGAATGGAGATCTGGGCTGGTGTGTTTCCAAGGTGTTCCAAGATGTTATATTGTGGCCCTAATGAGGATGATTCTGATGGAGATGCTCTAGATGGAGGTGGTCTTGACGGTACAGAAATAGGTGGGCCAGCTATATTGAGTCGAGTCTGGCGAGTAGCAACTGCACATTGGGTATCTGGGCCCTTAATGTTAATGACGTTGATGGATGGCTCAACCTGTGATATGCAACCGATAAGGCTTCCATAGTCTAAATACGCTGAGGTATAATTTTGAGACTTGTCTCGATTATCTCCTTGTTTGCCTTGAGTATTGTTCGGTTTGTTGACAGGTGGGTTTGCAGGTGCTTTTCCTAGGTTTGTGTTATGAGGAGGGAAAGCATTTTGATACATCATTAATCCTGCATTGGGTGAAGTTTGTGCCCCCACTGTGATTTCCTTTTGATCAATTAGGTCTTGGACATAGTCTTTGAGTTGCATGCATTTGAGAGTGGTATGTCCTTTGACACGATGGAATTTGCAAAACTCATTATCTTTATACCAAGATGCCCTAGATTGGTTTGGTTCCAAGGGTTGTGTTGGTGGATGTCGAATAAGATTATCCTTAGCTAGTTTTTCAAAGATTGCATCAAGAGGTTCCCCCAATGGGGTGTATACACGAGGTTGTCTTTGAACATGAGGTTTAGTACTTGTCGAAAGTGTGATAGCATTGGTTTGATTATGATGAGCAGGTATTTGTTGATTGTTTTGTATGGGTGATGGGTGATACACAGGGGGTTGTTGTTGATAAGTTTGTTGTTGGCAAAATGCGGTTGGAACATTGGTAGCCGCCCCAACAATATGGACCTGTCGAGTGTCGGTGGCACCATCTGTTACTGTATTCTTGTTTTTGTTCCAATATCAAGTTTTTTCATTACTTGGACCTCGGTCTTGGGTGTTTTCTTTGTACAATCTAATGACACCATCCTTAATGAGGCCTTGCTCAAGGCCCATTCCTTTTTCTTTGATGTCCTTGTACGTTTGCAAACAATTCATAACCATATGATGAGAAAGGCTTGGGTGTGCATTGTTTATGAACATCTTGACAAGATGATGCTCAGGGATGGTACAAGAGATCCTTGTTGTGAGGATCTGCCAGTGTTGCAAGTATTCTGCGAGGCTTTCTCCACCTTTTTGTTTAGTATGGACTAGGTCTACTACAGACAGTTTAGTTTCAACAAGATGGGTATATTGAGCAACAAACGCCTCAGAAAGTTCTGCAAATGTTTTAATAGTACCTTGAGGGATATGACAGAACCATTCCAAAGCTGCTCCTGCTAGGCTCTTGGGAAAGAGCCGCATGAGGAACACATCATTATAAGCTACCTCCTAACAATGCATATAGAATTCTTTAACATGTGTGACTGGATCAATTTTCCCTCTAAATTTGTCAAACTTAGGGGTCTCAAAATTTTTAGGAAACGGTGTCATCGTGATGGTTTTGTCAAACGGGTATGGGAAATCATTCTCAAACTTGAAAGTTTTGGAGTCTATCCCATCTTTGAGGGCTTTGAGAGCATTTTTCATCTCTTCCCATTCAGAGTTTATAGGTGGGGGAGCGAGTGCCCCTAGCGTAGGATACATGCCTGGATCTGATGGTTGTGATTGATATGGAAAACCTTGGTTGCCATATGGTGTCTGTGGAAAAATAGGTTGCATAGCTGGAGGAATGGATGTTATGGGTTGTTGGAATGTGTTTTGGGTATATTGTTGCATCTGCTAAGAATTTTGTTGTTGGGGAAGATAAGTATGAGGCTGCTGCCCTAGGAGATATTGTTGTGTAGGTGCTTGAGCATATTGTTGGTGTGAAGACTGCGGCTGAAAGGGTGGTAAGGTGGTTAATGCTGGTGCCATGCTTTGGGAATACATACCGTGTCCAATATATGTGGGTTGCACTCCTACTTAAGAGTATGACTGATTATGAGTAGGTGCAAGGTAATTATTTTGTGGTAGAGTATTCATCATAGGGAATTGTAATGGCGAGATGGTTTGGCTATTTCCCAAAGGTGGCATGGAGAGATAGTTGGTAAGGGGTGGTAGTGAATAACAATGTGAAGTGGTAGATGAAAGTGTTTGAGGGGCGGACATGGATGTAGTGCTAGGGGGAAGACCAGTGGTAGGTCCTTGCGCTATAGAAACATTCCAAGGTCCCAAAGGAAATGAGGCAGAAGAGCTTTGGCTAGCTACAAAGGGGTTGATAGTGATGTTGGGTGGGATGGAAGATGAGGTATTTGACCCTAGTGGTGGCATTTGAGTAGTAAATAGACTAGGTGTGCTGTGAGGTGGAAGTGAAAAGGTAGTGTTGTTGGATGTAAACGGAGGATTTGGGGGAGTAGGGAAATGAGTGGTTGAAGCAGAGGCAGATGATACACATGAGGTTGGTTGGGATGTAGCATGTACTAAGGGTTGAGTGAGGATGGGATGGGTGTTTTGTGGAATAGGAGAAGGCACCTGGGTTGAGGGTATATTCGGGTCTATAGGTTCTGTCTGATGTGGTTGACATCCAGAGAAAGGATCGGTAAGAACAGATGACTCTGCGACTGGTGGTTGCCACCCAAACAAAAGGTGTGTAGGATCTAAAATGTCGATAGGTGGTGGACACCCAAATTCAAAGGAACCAACATTATCCCTTAAGAAATTTTCCATGATGGTTTCCTTGTTTCGGTCTATGATGGCATTAACAATGGTGGCATGACCAGGTTGGTTCATGAAAGCATCAATGTCTATGGAGGAACTTGTCTCTTTGAGGATTTGTGGTGGTGGATCTGGTGCCATCATGGAAACGACAGGGTATGGCTGAGCTCGAGATGTGTTATTACTATGACTAGGATCCATGTCCTTTTTCCTTGTGTTTCTACCAAAACGAGTGGTGGGTGGCATGAAAATGCAGAATGTTCCCAGGGATGAGATGCAACAATGCTAATGGATGAAAAAGGGGGAAGGCTATTTTATGCAAATGATTTCCTAGTTTGAGACAAAGCTATATGACAAACCTAAGGAGTATTGGGTTTGGGATTCTAACTTCAAAGATATGTTGCCAAAGCATGAAAGGTCTGCTTTTCTATGTGCAAGCTTGGTGGTGATTGTGTCAACTTAAGGATAGACTGATGATCCTTTAGGAAAAAACATGAGATTAACCACTTGTGGATCTCAACCTTTAGCTCAAGGTGATGAGGGATGACAAGTGACAAGCCTAGATTACCCTAGACAAAGCTCTATCAGAGGGATAACCTCGGTGAGACTGGTGGATTTGCAAGATGGTAGGAATGGCATAATTCTGGCAAGGTGACAACAATTTTGAAGGCTTGGATGTGAATTTTTTTTTGATTACTGGTTAGATGGTTTGGTTCTAAAGAAAAGAACTAAATGAGATGGAGAACTAAAATTCTTAAGAGGATGACTAAGGATGGCTAGCTGGCTTACCTACAAAGATGAATCTAATGCAAAAGTGAAGCGTATGCAAGAAGATGTGGAGAAACAAGGGGGTCTAATCATAGAAATCATGCCTAGTTGGTAAGGCATAAGCATTGTTAACTCCTGGATGTTGGTTAAGTTGGATGGTGCGATCTAACCAGGCATCTTGAAGGGCTTCGTCAGTAGCTTTGTCCTCTGCTTTGTGGAGTTTGGCAATTCAAGGGTTTGGTGTTAGTTCCTTTCTCTTGGCTGAAAGTTCTTGGTATACTTGAGATGGCTTGAGTTTAACTTTGTGAAACTTTTGTTTGGGTTTGGGTTGTTCTGACATGAATTCCTGAATCTGCTTGGCTTTGAGAGATCTCGGTTGTTTTGCTTCGACTTCTTCAATTTTTGAAACAAGCAGTGACTACACGAAGTATGCCCTAAGCTAGGATTGACCAAGTTTGGCAAACATTCATTCAACAAATAAAAAATCAAGCAATAGATAGGAACAACCACATAGAAGTTTTTGATTCTCAAAATGTGATACTTGCACCAAGGAGTGTGTATGTTTTACAAATGTTTTGATCAGTCACTTCAAACACATTAACACCCTAGATGGTTGTCTGCAAGGCTGACAATTGGTTTAGCTCCAAGATGGCCTCGAAAGACGACAAGGGGAGAGAAGACTTGGATGACCTTGGGCTAAAAAACACACTTGTTCTTTTACCAACTGACTCTTATGTGTGCCAATCTAGATTTTTTTTAAAAAAATTTTTAAAAAAAAAAAAATAAAAATAAAATAAACTTAAAAATGGCCAAGATCCCACAAGAAGAAGTAGACGGAATAGAAGAAGAATATAGACAAGAAGAGGAAGAAGAATTCAACGTGCTCCGTCCACCTATAAGCTTGAAAAATCTGAAAAACACTCTAAATCACATTAGCATGTTTGCAAAGAACCCGTGAAGTGGGTCCCACCGGGCGTGCCAAAATGTATCACCTATTTTAGTAGAGTAAAATGAACACTAATCTATAAAAAGCATTCTCAATACTAAAAACAAATAAACACTTAAGATAAGACCAAAGAAGACAAAATTGAGGAAAGTAGACCAAAGATGGTAAACTCCTCAAGTGCTTCTCATGATGACGAAGCTATGTCCCTGATGGATAGTGGATGTATGCTCACGATGTGCTCAAGCTCCAAATGGATGAGTGATAATCAAATATGAGTGTGGATGAATGATTCAACAATGAAGGTATGGAGGGTTTTCAACATTATAATAGTATTTTGGTAGTTTTTAGGCTCTCAAAATAGCATTATAAGTTTGCTCCAAAAGTGGATGATTTTAGTGAAGGGAGAGGCTTCTATTTATAGGCCAAGGGGTGGAAGGATGGACAGTCAGGATGCAAGGATGGCAAGATGGTAAGGGAGGGCTAGGATGCACTCAAAGGGGAGCACATGGATTGTGCTTGTTTAAAGCCAATTAGGAGGTGACACATGTCACAAGGTGATTGGGTGTGAGAGGGTAGGATATGGGTTGGTCAAAGGAGTAATGAGGGAGGTTGAGCCATAAATGGGGATGGTTGGGTCAAATAGAGATGGTTGGGTCATAAATAAAGATGGTTGGAAGGAGGATGAGATTGTTGACTTTGGCTTAGAGGTGGTTGGGAGGAGGATGAGATTATTGACTTTGGCTTGGGTTAGCAAGTCTTAACCCTTGCTTAAGTTGTGCACATGATTAGAAGAGGGATTAGGATTAGCTTAGGAGTTGGCTAACCTTGTTTAGGGAATGTGACAAGGTTAGGAGGGGATTAGGATTAGAATTGACATCTTCTAGAAGAGTCTAGGCTTTTAGGATGAGGATAAATAAGATTTTTTAGAAAATAAATAAAGTTTTATTTATTTCAAGAGTTTAGGTTGAGGAAATATTTATTAAAATATTTTTAATAAATATGAGGATTAATATTTAATCTTAATTAAATATTTTGAGTTGGGATTAGGGGTAGGAAATGATGGGATTAGCCTTTAATCAAAATTAAAGAAGGATTTAGAAGATTTTGGAAGAGGTTAGTGGTCTTAAGGAAATTGGCCAAGTTTTGGACAAAAAATAAATAAATTATTTATTTTGAGATTTTTGGTTAATTTATTAATTAAATAATTAATAAATAAGGAAATAATGTTTAAATAAGATTTAAACATTTTTGGGAGGGATTCCTTAATTAAATATTTTTAATTAAGATAAAGGGATTTAATGGCATAAAAATAAATTAAATAATTAAATAATTAATTAATTAATAAATGATGATGTCATCAGAGATTATTTTCAGAAAATAAAAATACTTTATTTTCTAAAGGATTTTTAGGTGTCTACAGTTGCTTCTCCATAATGACATCAAAGCATCCCAGTTTAGGTTGGAAACCTTGGAAAGAAATTTGTGTAAAATATTATTAAAGATTTTTGTATTCCTATCAAAGTGCTCTAAAATGATTTCTTTTTGCATTCTATTGAATAAATTTAATATTTCATAGTTTATTTGGGCAAGGAATACAAATGGACATGAAAACATAGAAAATGAGCTTTAATATCCATGGTTAGATAACTCCAAGAATAATAAGATTTTGGTCAAAATAGCTCTTTTCTAATTATGTTAGATAATTAATTGTAGATTTTGTGAGTGGTTTTCATTGTCTTCGTTAATGTTTTTCTTATATTTAATGTCTTTGTAGAATGCATAATGAGGGCCAAATTATTTTTGTTTTAATATATAAATTCAATTTTGTAGATTTAATTTTACAAGATGGTATAATTTCATATTACACTACAAAAAAATAGTTTTGACATTTTTTTAAAGATAAATAGGGTTACTAATTTCTATTTTTTAGTAACTAAAAAATATTTATTTAATTATATAATTCAAAAGATTTTTCTATTTCTAATAAAAGAATGCATAGGATAATAATGTAAGGCAATTTAAATATATATCTGATCACCAATATTTAAAGGTAGAACATTTCCAATAAGAAGATAAAAAATGGAAACTTTAAATCTTCTCCCCCTCAGATAACCTGAACATGTAATACAAAATACTATCAAATCAAAGAAACTAACAATAGAAAAAAAAGAGAGAAAAAGAACTTGTCTATTGGTGAAATATAAGATTGAGGAAAATAGAAACAAGATATATACTTGTAGTTGAATGTTCCTTTTTTCTTCATTTATATTTTGGAGTTGTAGAGATTGCCAGTAGTCACTAATTGCTACAAACAAAAAAGACAAGACAAATAATATTTTGTAAAATACAACACAATTCTCAAAAAAAATTCTCATGTGAATATTAGTTCTTGAAAATGGTTTTCCACATAACATAAAGTAATTGGAGATAATGTTAGAAAAGAAAACTCTATTAAAGTAAAAATATAGCTTTAGGTAACAAAAATTTGTCTACACCCAATATAAAATTCAATACCTCAATTTTGACTTCTAAATCAATTCACAAGATCTTTATTTTCTAAGAAATATTTTCTACATATGGAAAGTAGCAAGCACACAGATGAACAGAGAGCATTCCAAATATTTAAGGCAAAAGAAAATGCTACAATATGCAGAATAAAATCTTACCTATGACAAAAATTACAACAATAACAACAAAAGTTATACTTCACCATCATACCACCCTTCCTTGATGCCCTACATGTTGCAAAGTGAAAATTTATTGCTAACTTCAATGTTTTGAAAGAGAAGGATATTTAGCCATATTATTAGGAGAAATGCAAAAGGTGAAAAAGATTCTATGGCTTACTTCAATTTTTATTTGAAACCCAAGTGACAAAGCCACACATATCATTAAGATTATTAATGTTGTGTCTTGAAAAAATTTCCATAGAAAAACCTAAAAAACAGAGAAATTAGTCTATCAATAACCATACTATCAATTATGGGAAAAAAAATTCACAGTAAGAGTAAATGTTATTAAGAGGAAAGGAAAATAGCATATTAATAACCATAATATTAATTATGTAAAAATAATTCACAATAAGTGTAAATGTTATTTAGAGCAAAGGAAAGTAAATATTATGAAGAAATTGCATGTAAGCTTTTGGAGATATGTATTCTCCCCATATGCATTTCTATGGCATAGCAACTCTTCAAGGTTTTCTTTAATACCCTTCTTAACATCAGTGTCTAAGAGATTTGCTACCTCCTTTACCTATTACTAGTTATGTCTATTGTAATCACAACTACCCTAATAGAAATTTATTTGAAAAACACAAGGAGCAATATTGCTATGGGTGGATCATTTTGCTTTCTACCCCTCCTATTTCTTGTAGACTTTCAAAGTCGTTATATCTCTAACTAACTAAGCAAGCTTTTCTACACTGATTCCAAAGCATATTGGAGGCTTATCTGACCAATGAAATATCTCACATGCTTCAATGTTGTATTATATTTTTCAATATTGTCAAAAAATAAAATAGAACATAAAAAAAATTAAAATATAAAAACTTTTGTAGATCATGCAAGTAACAATGAAATTGTGTTCCTTCATTCAAAAAATTAATATGATCATAAGAGTTTCACTAAGTTAAAATAAAACAAGGCAAGTCAGTAAATCAATGACTATTGGAAAATGAAATAAATAGAAAGTCTAAATATAGAAACAATTTATTTCCAATATATGTATTCATCCTTCAAATTAAGTGGGAGAACTATATATTGAGGGAAAAGTTGCATCACTTGTATAGAAAATCAACATTGATTATGTTAAAAATCCACTCAATAGACATCAAATGAACATAAAATTTTTTAGTAACACTAAGAATACAAATATCATTACAATTTAATGCAAAATCATCAATATTAAGGAATTTTCCAATCAAAATTCATATTATTATGTTTCTTATATGTCTAAGAAGCACATTAGTGCAACCTGAAGTCAAGAAGACTCACCAATTATAAATAAAATGAAACAATCGAACAGAGTAAAATTGATACTGATCTGCTCATCAAAATTTAATGTAGTGGTTGAACAATAAAATATTTTTACTTTTTATGTGGATCTTGTATTTGTACCAACAATAAATAAATGAAACCCTAATCAAAATAGTCGAACAAAGTAAAATTCATACTAATCTACTCACTATTATTGTCATCTGATTATTGCCAATGACCACATCTTGAATGTAAAACTATTTTTTTAGTTTTAGCCCTAGATCCAACTACAAGATCCAAAATGAGACAAGTGGTAAAGTTGAATGAAATTGATTAATTAATTAAGGTATGTTAGTTTGAGATTCACTTGGTTTCAAGAATACTTTAATATTCTCTACTTAACAAGGCCAACCACACGAAAGTGGAAGCTCATTTGGCCTCACCCCCTTCCCCTAACATTAGTCTAAATTCCCCATTATCATCTAATTACATACTTCATTCATTCATTCATCCATTTATGAACTATAACATTCAATCAATACAATCACATAATATTTATTAATATGATATAAAGTTCATTAATAAACAATACTAATCAAGACTTCATTAACACAAAAAAATATTCATTAACATGACATTAAAATCAATATTTATACACAACATACATAGCTAACTACTTAAAACAATGTTCTTTCATTATCCAACAAAGTTTATCAAACAAGGTTTATTAAAGAGCATTTTAAAAAAATCATTTTTCCTTTTTGTTTTTCTTAGCCTTCTTAAGGTAAATGGTGATAGGAGTATCAATAAATTCCTTATTCTCCTCTTCTTGTGACACATGTAATGTCAAATTATGATGCCTCCTCCTATTTTGAGGAGTAGGAGGCTACTATACTAAAGGGGACTTTGTTGCAATAACAAGTAAATGGGTCAAATTGGCATACTCTTTTTATTTTTTTAAACCATTACAAGTATTTTAATTAACTAGTAGAACATAACATGCATTTTTCTTACCTGATAATGCCCCATCATGTACAATAAAATTTTGATCCGTTGCCACCTTAACATGTTGAACACTTGGAACATGCTCCACTCCTTCACCATGATGCTCAACATGCTCTAAAATATTCAAAACAAGGTTACATGTCAAATTGCAATTGAGGATGTTAAATTTTATTTATAATTATGTAATTAATTTTAAATAGAAAATTAATACCTCCACCACTATGATTGATACAAGAGCATCTTGGGTATAAGGGCAATCTTGCATCACCCAAAAATATTTTATTTTCAATCTTTTCTATTTTAACAAGGACAAGTAGATCTAGGGTGGTTACTATTTATGGGAACTTACTATTTTTAGTAAGTTTTTCATATGAGCTCAAAATGTTCTCATTTTCTATTGGAAGGTTCATTTTAGAGATATAAGCCTACCATAAAAATTTCATTGATCTAGCTTATGTATAAGAGAAGTTATTATAGATTTTTGGTGGAAAAATTTGCAGAAAAATCTTCAGGCTCACCATTTAAGGCCTTAGAGTGCTTGGATGATGTCCAAAAAATTGATGGAAGGGCACTAGCATAGTTCCAAGCCTATAGATCTAGAGCTGGCATTTCCAAAAAGTTGTTATACTAGCCAATTGGAGCAACAATTTGTGAGTTATGGTCTTCTAAAGTTCGGCTACTCAAAACTTCTAAAATAATTGTCAAAGATGTATTTGGATAATTATATATGTTTTTTTAGGGTTTTTTGGCCCTACATGTTAAGTTTGAGCATCTAGAACCTTCTTGGGTGGCATAAAACTGCCTATTTAGGAAAGGCCCAAACATTGTCTAGGACAACTTTGGGTGATAGTTTGCAGCTTGTCTTGCAAATTAATGTACTGATGGCATCCATGTGGGTTAGCATATTGTACTTATGAATTCTATAATTCTACATTTGTGGTGCAAATAAGAAGTCCATATTTTCTCACATTTTCTGTTGTTTCTATGTTTCTATTATGAGTTTATGGTATTAAGGGAAGCTCCCTGAATCAATGATGCACATCATGGCCTTCATCACATGTAGTTTTTGTGATAGGATATGAAGGCTATAGTGAAATATTATATGAATTATTATGCAATCAATTTATATTTGAAACTAACAACAAAAAATAAATTTCTCAACTATTCAATTTGATTTACTTTTCATTTGATCAATTTATATGTGTCTCACTTAGTGCACCAAATTCTTGGGTATGGCTTTCAAATTCTTGGCATAGGTATGCAGTTACTTAATATCATCATTTTTTCATGTAGGATTTGATTAAACAAATTTTTTTGCAACACTATATATCTAAAGTTTATATGAAATTCCATTGCTGCTACTTACAAGTTGAGACTGAAGATTCATATAGCCACTGGAGCCAAGTTTGTGTTGGCCAACCTTTTATATCCTTTGATGTGTCCTATAGTCTATAAAAATTTGAAACATGTTAGATTATACATTTACAAAGATCACTAATTAGTGCATGATTACATTCTACTTAATACTATCGTGACATACCTTTTTTTTCCTTCTCTGGTTCATTTCCTTTATCACACAGCCTTATCTCTTTTGCATTTTCTATTATTTCATTTCACTCCATCAATGGAATCATAGGAGGATGATTATACTTTGCAGGGTTATCCTTTAGACCCCTTCTAAATTGGTCCCTTACAATCTTTATATGTTTGGATGCTTTTTTGAGGAGTAGGGTAGTGTCAAAAATATTTTTTCCAAAAAGGTCCTCAAAAGATGTAATGAGATGATTTTTTAATTCAGGACCCTGTTCATTCCACCTTTAAATAAAAATAAAAATTTTTAGATCAATAACTTTAATATATTACAATAAATGGAAGAAAATAATTTTTTTATAGCAATGATATGAAACTATGTACATTTAATGTATGTTGGGTCCAAATAGCTTCAATGTCATATCAAAAAGATGATCAAAGAAGACATCATTTCCTACAAAAAAATCATGGGAAAATGAGTTATGTATAAGTAAACTATAATTAAACTATAAATAATAACAATTTTAAAGCACCTAGAAGCTTTCATAATTTTAATGGAAGCATAGTTTTCTAGTTTAGAAACAATGTCCCTCAAAAGAACTAGTACTAGTCACATGGATTGCTTTAAGAAATGGTTAATCTTTAGTAATACTGGTCTCTATTGTTCTATCAACTGAAGGTCTATCTATTAGTGCACAAAATAGGTCCATGAGTATAAAATCCACCCAACAAAAAAACAATGCATGATTAACACATTACAAAATATAGAAAAATAAGATTTTACTAGTTGTACTTGGCATAGTCGAAGATGTTTGCAAGCTCCTTGTTGCCAAAAATGCACTTGGCAATATCAGAGTGACAAATGAAGGAGGAGTCTATACTTAATCATGAGCTGAAGAATACATTGTTAGCAAAGACATTTGCAATGGATAAATATCAAATGAGATACTAGTTAGAAGCTTCCAAAAATAAAAGTTAAGTGTTATGATGTTGATGAAAACAAACAATGCTGCACTAGTAGGGCCACAATCTTCTATTATTGCTCATATTGTTTCACAATGTGTATAAATACTACATTCTTTCTTCTCATAGGAATATGAGAAAGTATTAATTAAAGAGAAAGTGTAATAACACTATGATTTTTAGTAATGCTGAATATATGGACCACACACACACACACACACACACACACACATGAAGTTGGCATATATTCGACTACAAAATTAGACCCATATACATTGCCCATTGTATAATATTAGTATTTAACTTATCAAACTTGAATGTTTAGAAGTTACCATTCATCATTATATAATAATCAATAGAAGGGAATCTCTTAAAGTGGACTTTTTCAAGATAAATATCACCAAATAATAATTATTCTATATGGGATATTACACACCATACTGGAGATTAAAACTATTGATGGATGAATTAGGTGCAACCATATAGAACTCAATAGATGTCCCTTCAAACATTGCAAGAGGTAGTAAGAAAGTGGTAAGTAATTAAATGTCTTTTAATGATATAAAAGGGTACATATGTTTGTTAAGTAATTAAACATCTTTTAACTTAATTATGTTAGCTATTGCCTAAAATTTTGCCAAGAATGGAGTTTCTTTAAGTGAAACAAATAATTGTAAGAAAATAATTAGGTCCACATGAAAAAATATAGCTTGGGCATCAATATGGGTTCTGCTGGAAATTTAGGATAAAGAAAACCTTAAAAAACATAATAGAATTATAGAACCCTCTACTAATAATAGTCAAGTATCAGAGCTAGGTTTTGATCCTAGGACTTGTGGATTATGGGGTAATTCTAATATGGAATATTATATCACATAAAAGCCACATTCAGTTGTAAATTTTGATCATAGCATGTGAAGCTACATTTCAAACTATAAATCTTATACCTAAAACAACCTACAACTTACAAATGGATTTGTTAACAGTAAAAAAGTTCTTAGTTGAACTCGGTGGTCATAACAGTCTCATCTTTCATCATCAAGTACAACCTAAAATAGTTCAAATAAAGGGAATAACACTAAGTCATAATTAAATCTGCCTTAAATAAACTCAACGATGTAATAATATTGTAATTTTTAGCAATTTGTAATTTTCAGTAATGTTGTAAAGTGAGAGTGTTACTTACACGAAGGTTGTGCGCTACAACCCTCACCATATTGAGCACACAATCTCACAGGTGTCACAAAATCTTGTAGAAGAACACATAATATTTTAGATCATGATTCATAAGATACTATAAAATATAAACATCTATTGAACTTTTATTACTGCTTAAGATTAACTACTGCTTATCTTCAAAGAATCAACTCTAAGTATCAATTCTTTTTTCTATTCCTCTGTCTCCTCGCTTATGTTTCTCTCAAGGATAATGTTAATAATTTAATCACTATATTTTTGTATGAGTTTGTGGGCCATGAATATGGGGTCAGCACTATGGGCAATGTCATCCAAAACTAATGCTTGTGTTTTAGATCTCATTTGATTTGTTGTCATTTTTGCTTTTCCCTATCAATAAGTATCAAGTTGTGACATCAATATCAGTAAAATTCCATCAAAATAACTCCAAATCCATAAAAAAAAGAACATAATAATATGACATTTGTTTCTATATAATTTTTATAATTACAAAAATTATGGTTTACCTTCACTAAAAAAGCTGTGTGCATTGGTACATCCCCACCTATGTGTTGTGGCATATCTATGTCACCCTATGAAAAAGATTGGTATAACTTAGCAATCAAAAATGAAATGAAAGTAATAGACTTACCAAAAAATTATTAATAAAAATAGTAGATTATATATTGGAGTCATTATTAATTGGAGGAAATTAGTTTAAATGTTATACTTACTAGTCCCATGATAGAGTTTTTTTTTGTATCTACACAATTCAAATTATAATCTATCAAAAGATTTTCCCTTGCACTTATTAATTTTATTGCACATACAAAAACATGATTTTCCTCATGTACCTCAAATATATAATTCAACCACTTATTAGTTGACACAAGTCAAGAACTATTTATAAATCCTGCAATATTCCCTATTACTTTTAGCCTTCCATCAATATACATGGTGAGCAATTTACTTTGATCATTTTCTTTGCATTGTATATAATTTGGTGACAATGCATATCTATGCATAATTTTTTTATATTGCACAATCCACATCCTATTTTTGTAATTGTAACAAGGTCCTACATACTCCATCATTTCAACAACTTTATTATAATTGACCTTTATGCCATCAACAAAAAATAAGCCCAAACCATGTAATGAAGATGGAGGTATGCAATATATCTTTTTGTTAACAAAAATATCAATGTTAATTGGAGGTAGTTCCTTGGGTACCTATGATTGAAAATATCATTTGAATGACAAGATTGTTGTAAGAAAACTATGTGTTTTCAATCATTGTTTTGTTGCTAATGCTAAACCTACTACATGTTGGTAAGACAATTTATTATATGTTTCAAGCACTATCACTTAGTTGATTGATGAGGAAGATTTTATCAACAAGATGTAACAAAATTACCTAGAGGAAAGGTTGAGTTATGATTATGTACTGAAGTGTAAGAATTAGTTAAGACAGTGATAGCATAATGTATTGATGATCTACTTGAGGAAGCAAAATGATTGGCTACACTTAGAAAGTTCAGAAAGAAAATATTGGAGAAAGTTCATTTGCTAAGCTTGACCAAATTGATAGAGGTTCTGAGCAAAGTTAGTGTGAGCCGAGCAAAAAGCTAGTTGGAGCTGAGCGAAAGCAATTTCTAGTGGATGTTGAGCAAGTTAATAGGTGTTGAGAAAGATAGTTGAAGTCAAGCAATTTTTAGTTGATGTCAAGCACCAGTAAAATTCAGTTGATGCTAAGTGATTTTACAATAGATTTTGAGTAACATCGTATGTAGTGAGCATTAGTAAATTGATAATACCAAGCTATTGCATTATGGAAAAGATCGAGATTCACCAAATAAAAGCTGACAAGTTTGTTTTTTGGGAACTAGTAAATTAGGAGGAAGATAAAATTGATGAGATGAAGGCATATAATCTTATGTAAACCATTTTGGAGGTGAATTTAAATGGATTCTAGGAGAAGTTTCTAGAAAATATAGGATATGGGGTCGATAAATAGTATCCTACTTAATCCATCGAAAACCTTAATTTTTGAGATGGATAATGAGTGGGAAAAAGAGTTCTAAAATCCCTATATGTAGGGATATCTAGTCATGAAGCAAAGAGGTTAGAGAGTTTTTGGATGAAAAAATCTAACAAGGAGAAAGAAGAGGGTTTGCTTCATCAAGTGACCCAAGAGAAGAAGTTTGCAATGGAAAACTAAGCAAGAAGACTTAAAGAGGATGAATGCTTGAAGGGTGAACAAGCTATCAGAGCTACAAAGATTGGAAGCCAAGTAGATTTGAGGACTCAATAGTGATCTATAATCTACAAGTAAGGTTGTAAGTTGTATCAAATCAAAGATCTACTATTACTTTCTAACAATTTTATCAGATTAGGGTAAATCCTTTGGAAAAAGGTTGACTTAATAGTCATTTGAAAATCCTTCAATAAGGTGGCATTCCAAGTGAATGGCTTAAAGTCCTCTAACAAGGTTCACTTTCAATAGGGTTATTGAAATCCCTTAACTCAGTCATATTTAATAATGTGTGGTGTAACCTTTAATAGGGTTGGCCTTTAATAAGGTGTCACTTCAAAAGAGTGAAAAAGGAGTAGCATATTACTGGTAGTTTTTCCAAATTGGGTTTCCATGTTAAATCATTGTGTCAAGTTGTACTAATGGATGTGTTATGTTTTATGTTTTATACTTCTGCATGTTAATGTTATAGTAACATATCAATTTTGGTTAACACACAATGAATACATGCATGGTTGAGAAAGTTTTAAGGGTTCACTGAACTATAAAAAGTTTTATTTGTACATTTGGACCTTGAATAATTGATTCACCCCCCCCCCCCACGAGTTATTCTAAAGAATTCCAATAATTAGTATCAGAGCTCAATTTCTTAAGAGGATTAGTTTTAAGGTACTAAAAGCATAAAGATCAAGATGTCAAAAAGAGAGGTACCTAAGCTCAATAGAGATAACTTTTCTACATGGAAAAGTTTGATGAAGTTACACCTTGGAGCACTTGGAGATTATGAAGAATCTTGCATTTTAGTAGCACATGTTGATCCAATAGGAGCCCTAGCTATTGAAGATTTGAAGAAAAAGGAGCACAATTAGGCTATGTTGGAGATTGCCTCTACTCTAAGCTATGCTAAGTTTGATGATATCAAAGACCTTAAAAGTGCAAAGAAGATGTAGGATTCCCTAGACATAATCTATGGAGGAGACAAAAATGTTCAAAGAGCCAATTCAAAGAGCGTCAGAGGTAAGTTTGATGACATGAGAATGGAAGAAGGTGAGAACATTGCTCAATATGTTACTAGAATAAAAGAAGTTGTCAGTGCAATAAAAGGTGCCACTGGTAAAATAGATGATGATATTGTGCTAAGTAAAGTCTTGAGAACATTATTGCCTATGTATTCCATTAGAGTGTCTACAATATGAAAAGAAATGATCTAACCCTTGAACTACTAGTAGGAAGACTCACTACTTTTGAGTTATCCAATTTTGACAACTATAGACCATAGAGTATTGAATAAGCTTTCAAAGCCAAATTGTTACTGAAGGATTTTGAGGAGGTGAAGCCAAAGAAGAAGAAAAGAAAGATAAAGTATGCATCTAGTGATAGCAGTGTAGATGAGGAAGACATTGAATAGTTGGAAGAATTGTTGGCCAGAAGATTTCATAGAGGACAAGAAAAATTCAAAGGTAAGTTTCCTATCATTTTTTTTAATTGCAATGAAGTTGGCCATATTGCAGCAAGATGTACATAGAAGATGAACTTTAGAGAAGGGAACAAGCACAAAATAGAAGAGAAGATGATGGAAGAGATTATAGAGCTAAAGGCAAGAAGTCATGCTACATTTATGATAAACATGACTCTAATGAAAATAATGATGAAGTAGTATATGTTGCAATGAAGGATGAATAAAATGAGGATAAGGTTACTATACTTATGACTTGTGTGAACAAGAATGACAAATGGATCATTAACAGTGGATGCTCACATCACATGACTGGAGACAAAAGTAAGTTCATTACCTTAATTGGTTATGATAGAAATAGTGTAAGATTTGGTAATGATGCACCATGCTTGATAAAAGGAAAAGGGTCCATCAAAATCATAGACAAGATTTCATGTGATAATGCTTATTATGTTGAAGGATTGAATTATAACTTGTTAAGTGTGTCACAATTGAATAATTTGGGGTGCAAAGTTGAGTTTGAAAATAAATCAGCCAAGATATATGATACAAATGGAAACTTAATTGGAAAAGGTGATCAAACTAGGAGTAATCTATTCTATTTGGATATAGAAGATGCTACTTATCTTATTCTAAAATTTGATGATGTATGGCTTTGGCACAAGAGATCATGTCATGTTAATTTTGATAATCTGATTAGTATCAGCTACATGAAAAGAGTTAGAGGTTTGCCTAAGTTAAAAAAACCAAAAAATATAATGTGCAAACAATGTTAGCTAAGCAAGATGACAAAGTCAAGCTTTAAAAGTAAAGCTTAAACCTCTAGGGAAATATTTGAAATTGTTCATACTGACTTGTGTGGACCTATTGAAGTGAAAAGCTATAAAGGATATAGGTATATAATGTTTCTTGTTGACAATTACTCTAGGATGATGATAGTCATGTTTCTAAAAAAAAAATCAAATGCTTTTAAAATGTTTAAATGGTATTTGGCAAGAGTTGAGAAAGAAATAGGTAAGAGTTTGAAATGCTTGAGATCAGATAGAGGAGGTGAATTTACTTCACATGAGTTTGAGATGTTTTGCAATGACAGAGGAATCAAGAGACAAACATTAGCACCTAGGACCCCTCCACAGAATGGAATTGTTGAAAGAAGAAATAGGTCTATAATGGACTATGCCATAACACTCATGATGGAGAAAAATGTTTCTCTAAAATACTAGAGAGAAGCTATAAGTACTACAGTATACACCTTGAACTATGTACAAGTAAAGAAAGGTACTCACTCAACACCTTTTGAACTATGATATGGTCATCCACCTAATGTGAAATATTTTAAGGTATTTGGAAGAAAATGCAATATTCTTAAAGATGTTAGGAGTGGAAAGTTTGATGTAAAGAGTGAAGAAGGTATATTCCTTGGTTACTCTGCAAGAAGTAAAGCTTATAAGTGTTTAATTATTAACACTAACAAAATTGTGGAAAGTGCAAATGTGAATTTTGATGAGTTTACCGAAGTACATGAGGTTGAAACTATAAAAGAACCAGAAGATTACAAGACATTTTCATTCTATTATGAAGGAATGCCTACTGAAGGAGATGCTACAAATCATGCAGCAAGCCAACAACAAGTGTCAACAACTGTCGAGTCACATCTTGTGAATGCTGAGTTGCATTCAAATGTCGAATTACATAATGTAGAGAATGCACAATCTACTATGAGATTAACACACATGAAAGAAATGCTAAAACACCTGATAGAGATGCACATAGTTATACTGAAGCTGAGAGATAGAATGTAGCCACAAGAACCAAGCCAAGATTGTCCAAATATGTCAAAAGACACCATCCTACAGATCAAATCATTGGAGACAAATATGCAAGGCCAATAACAAGAAATAGGTTGAGAAGTGAATCATGTTTTCTAAGCACGAAGGAACCTTAGATAGTGAGAGATGCATTGGAAGATGATGATTGGTACAAGGCTATGGAAGAGGAAATTCAATAGATAGAAAAGAACAAGACTTGGAGCCTAGTTCCTAAACTAGAAGACAAGAATGTGATTGACACAAAATGGGTATTTAGGAACAAGCTAAATGAGAATGGTGAAGTGAAAAGAAACAAAGCAAGGCTATTCTATGAAGGACATGCACAAGAAGAAGGAATTGACTATGGTGAAATATTTTCTCCTATTGCTAGAATGGAAGGAGTAAGAATTCTGCTTGCTTATGCTGCATACAAAGTTTTAAAGTTTACTAGATGGATGTTTAGTTTGTATTTTTGAATGGCATGTTAGAAGAAGTCTACATAGAACAACCAAAAGGATTTTTGGATAAAAACAATAAGAACATGGTATGTAAACTACACAAAGCCCTATATGGATTGGAACAAGCACCAAGAGCATGGTATGAAAGACTTTGTACCTATCTTGTTAATATTGGATTTGAAAGAATAGATGATAACAAAAATTTATACATGATGATAGATAAAGAAAAATGTATACTATTATCTGAAATATTTGGTCATGACATCATATTTGGAGGACAAGATTCTTTGTGTAAAGAATTTGCAAATTAGATGAAGTGAGAGTTTGAAATGTCAATGTTGGTGAGATCAAATTCTTTGTGGTGTTACTAGTCTATCAAATGAAGTATGGTGTATATACCACTCAGTCAAAATATGTCAAGGAGATATTGAAGACATTTGGACTTGAGGATTCAAAACCAGTAAGCACACCCATGGTAACAACACTCAAGCTATCAAAGAATGATGATTCAACTAAGGTCAATCATACATTATATAGATCAATGATTGACAAATTGCAATATGTAGTACATAGCAGAGTTGATATTGCATTAGTTGTGTGGATAGTCTCTAGATTCTTTGCTAACCCTAGAGAGAATCATTTGATGGCTGTGAAAAGAATAATGAGATACTTGAAAGGAACATAAGATTATGGTTTATACTATGAGAAGAATGAAAAATTTGAACTAAAGGCCTACACTGATGCTAATTGGGCTGGAAATATTGATGATAGGCAAAGCACTAGTGGAGGAGCATTTTTCTTAGGTAGAAGACTTGTTACATGGACAAGCAAGAAGTAGAGTTGTACTTCTCTATCTATTGCTTAAGTAGAGTATGTTGTTGCTGCTATTAATTACACAAACATTGTATGGATCAAACAACTACTTAAGGGAATGCAGGAAGAGATCACTAAACCAATAACATTTTATTATGATAATACAAGTGCTATAAATATATCAAAGAATATTGTAATGCACACAAAGACAAAGTACAATTCAATAAAGTATCATTATGTAAGTGAGTTAGTTCAAGACAAAGAAGTGAAGATGGAATATATCAACACAAAGGAGCAAATTGCTGATATCTTCACCAAAGCATTACCTAAGGATGCTTATGAGTATCTGAGAGATAAATTAGGGGTGATACCCCTATCAAAGGCTATGTAAAAGACTGAGGTAGTACCCTACATCAAACAAGTTGACACTCATTTTATACAAATTGATGTAGTGGATTTGTAATGCCCCACCAAGGGATCCAAAGAATTAACCTAGAATTTCACTAAGTTTAGCAGCATTTTTTTCCATGAAAGTAAATACCACGTATAACTAATGCACAATAACGGAAGCAATAGCAATGTCCATCTAAAAGTAAACATAACATACATAACAGATTACATTCTTTAAAGATCCCTTAATGTTGGATTACATCTACTAACATCTAACATACATGAATCCATCTAGTACAACATCCACATGAAATAATAATGATAAGTCCATGTTTACACATTACATTTCAAAATGCTCAATCATCCATTGTACATGTCATAGGGTATGACAAGCTCAAAAGAATATACATACATAGAATAAGGTACAACATCCTATTCTAATCAAAGTAAAGATAATCACATGATACACATGATTCATCATCATAGAAGTCATATACATCCATCATAAAGATCAAACATAATAAACTAAGTGCATGGTTCCTCCCAACCGTTAATAGCATCATTAGACCATCGTGGATCCTAGCCATCCCTTCGTGCATAACATTCCAAATCACCGAAGAGATCATCGGTATTACATAGTCGGAATGTCACTCCTAATATATACAACATCATATGTAGAAAGTAATCTAACATGCAAATAAAAACATAAGATAACATCATCTAACATATGCTAATCATCAATGAAAAAGGATACATATCCACCATCATGAAGGACGCAACAGCCACGATGTCTCAATAAATCTCAAAATAATAAGAGTGGAAAATACACTACCACCCGACCACATGGTACCTAAGTGGTCCACTCCCACCGTGCTGAGGAGAATATCTCAAGTCCCAAATAGGCTATCAAAATCACATAGCACAAATCTCTATAAGTCCAAAAATTCTAAAAGTATACTAACTCAAAGGTTCCATCACACAAAACCTGACATCTATTTCCCAAAGGCACACAATGACATGTAGGAACCTACTATGCAAGCGGGAAAGTGTCATCACAATTATCATGTATAAGTTACCCTAGCAGTTAGCTAAACTTCATGGGTCCATGCTGATTTAATGTGGCCACTAGTATCCTCTCATACTGACGAGGCATACTACGGAATGCAAGGTCGCAAACATGCATCTCACTACTCCCATCCTAGCCTATACAAGCACTCAAGGCATGGGCGAGAACAAAACACTTATCTTTTTAGGTTCATTCAGTTAGTATTAGGTGTGAATGTTATCACTTATTAATCCAACTTACAATGAGTTACCCTGGTAGCCTCTTAGGGCCCCGGCCCCCATTGCAAGCCACTTCTCGTCACTACATGCATATATCCTACCCTAATGCTCATGGACTCATAAATCTCAAAATCACAAAAGATAATCCATAAAATCATCAAATATGCATAAAAGCATCAATTCTCCATGAGCAAACATCCATAGAAAATCATGAACACAACAACTCTCTATTGGCAACTGAAGTATCATTGATAATCAAAGTAACCATTGGTTCTCAATAACCAAAATATATCTCAATCAAACTGATCGAAGACTCCAAAAATGGTTGAGTCAAACATGTCACATCATGACATCATCAAGAATGAATCCACATCATAGTCCCATCATGGCGACTAGAAAATAACCAAGGTAAACTGATCAATGACCAAAAATAATGGTTAAGTCAAATGTCTCATACATAAGAATCTCAACTATAACAATCAGTAATTACAAATAATACATAGAGCATTCCATCACATAACCATGGTTGCGTTTATAAAGATCGAGATTAAAACATCATCATGACATCACAATCACATAACCCCCAAGCCTCTGGTAGATGTCCTATACTGGTCAACACTAGTCAACCCAAAACCCAAAACAATAGCATAAAGAATACACAATGCAAACACATATTTTGGTTTTGTCAAATTTACCATTTGAATTTAAATGCAAAAGTCTCGGTTTACGTTTCCAAGTTTAGAAAAAGAATTTGAAAGTACATTTATACATGAATACAAATCCATTCTTTAATTATGATTTTAATCCAAACGTCCCCCACCAATTCAATATTTAATATACTTAATAGAACAATTAATTTTTATTCATGAGCCTTGATATAAATAAATTATCAATTTACAATTATAAAACATATAATTGTATTTACATATTATATACATACTTATATATATATATATTTATTAAAATATATACATATAAATACATATGAGTATATATATTATTTTATCATTTAACAAAAATTGAATTAATCAAATTTGATTAATGCCAAATCGAATATGGCAAACGTTTTAAAAAAAATGACACACATTATATGATATGACTGTCGGTATGTAGGACCCTGCGATCGTAGGGCCTGTGACGTTAGTGGTACTACGTACCACTGTCATCGCAGTACCTACGATGAGGTACACTGCAACCATAGTGGGGGGGGGTGTGGGTCTTGTCCCCCCTTGACTCAATGCTTATAAAATGTTTATATTTAAAATCGCTAACGCGATTTCCATTTGCGATTGGCTTAAAACATTTATTAAAACATTTTCGCCCATGGGTATGTTATCCATTTTTAATATATATTATATATACATATATATGTATATATATAAAGGTATATATATATATGTATGTATATTTATACAAATATATGCAGAATTAATAATATCACAATATATGAGCATACACACACACACACACACACACACACACACACACACACACACACATATGTAAGTATAAGCAAATTGACAATATATCAATACAACTTCAATTTTTCAGAATTCTCCCATAAACCTTTGATCTCCAAAATTTCCAATAATTAATCTAATGGGTTTGACTATGAATCTCAACCCTAGCCCCGTGTTCTTTTTAGATCCATGCATACAAAATTATCAAATAAATTAATCTACCCCTATGCACAATAAATTATGAAATTCTTCAGAAGACATATGGAAGACACGAAGAAGATAGGGAATGCATGATGCGGAAATAGCATAAGTAAAATCACAAGAATCTACCTGGATTTTGATGCTAATTTGCTCTTCCTCAGAAACTTGTAGAGGAAGCTCCTCCTTGCCTTAGAGTTCTCGAGTCCTCCAATGCTCCAATTTGTACTCCAACCGCTATGTCTAAGCTTCTAAGAATGCCTGAATATAAAGAGCTTTTAGGAAACATCTAGAATGCTTCTAGAAATAGCTAGAAGGTGTCACCAACTAAGCTTGGGTCTTTTCCAACCTTTTTGATGAGCCATAGGGTTGTAGACACCATGTGCTTAATTGATGCACTAACCCCCGTGTTGTTGACACATGAGAAATAGAGAAGTGCGTTAATTCCCATGCAAGCTTATAACTCCAATTTACTTTTTATATAATTTCTTTTTAAATATTTATAACTTTTATTTTAATTTTTATAACTTTATTATTATTATTTTATTATTATTATTAATTTTAATTTCTAATTTTCTCAAATAAATAATTTATTAATTAAATCCATTTATTAAGACTTAATTAATAGAAAATTCACCATAGACCTCCAAAATAAAATATGAAAACCCATCATAGAGAAAATCACTCAAAATCAGTCTAAAGGGTTAAAAATCATGAATCATGTCATCCAACACATTCGGTGGGTAAAATATCCAAATACTTGTCCTACCTCACTAGGAAAATTGGCTTAAAGGTTTGGGATTTGGACTTGAGAATTTATCCCCCTTCTCTTATCATTGAGATAGTATAATAGGGTACGCTCATCCTAGCAATTTAGGGAAGTCGATACCCGGTACCTGCAACTTGCAAAACAACCATGCATGTACATACAATATATAATGCTAAGCTAAATAGACAATGGTAGGAAGTGGTGCATCGTGTAGATCCCGACTAAGCAGGTGACTACGACTCCCTTCCTTAACCACATCAGAAATGCCATACAATAAGAAAATATGCACACCATACACATGCAAGTATGGGGTAAGTATCCATAATAAAACACATGAGATAATAACCATCAACTAATCATCAACAATAGCTGAAAACAATATAATTATAATCATGTATGCATGAAATGTAAAGTCTAAATGATCTCATCACATAATCTCTGAATCCATAACATGATGTCTGATAGTCTCAAAGCAATACCACTAATCCATCAACATAAAACTAGTCCATCATAGTTTGATAATAACAACAACAATGTCCAGAAAAGATGTGAACGAGGGTAGGCACTACAAGATTTTAGTTTAGGAAATTTCCTAAAGTAATCATAGAGCTAGAATTTCAAATTAGTCACAAGCAAGTGACAGAGGGAGAAAATTGAAGATTCTCCAAAAGCTTATATCTACATATATCAAAATGCCAAATGTAGAGTATTTGTCTTTGGAATTATTTTCAAAGAGGGAAAATTTACAATAAACTAATCAAGTGCATACTGATCAAGAGGGAGATGATCAAAGAAAACAATCAAGAGAGAAACTACATGGAAATTAGAATGCACTAGAGGAGCAATGAAAGAAGAGTACATCATTAGAAGATTAGAAGACTAAAAGAAATAAAGAGGAAGGATTAAAAGAAAAGAAAGAAATAAAGAGGAAGGATTAGAATGCAAGAGGGAGATATTCAAATATTCTATTGATCCATGGAAGAAGAAAATGTTATATTTTGTAACCTAAGAAGGAGTTGCTAATAGAGGGAGAAGTTTTATTCACAAGCTTTCTTGTTGATATTGTCTTACTATTTTAACCTAGTTAGTTTGATAGAACAAGGCATTCATCATTTTGACTAGCTGATCGGTTAGGTTTGCCATCAATGCCAAAGAGGGAGATTGTTCATATATGATTGAAAAGATCATTTGAATGGAAAGATTTTTGTAAGAAGATTGTATGTTTTCAATCATTGTTTTGTCTCCAATGTCAAACTTTCTACATGTTGGTTAGACAATTGCTTATATGTTTCAAGCACTATCACTTAGTTGATTGATGAGGAGGATTTAATCAACAAGATGTAATGTAGTGTCTGCCCTAGTTCGCATTTTTGCTATCATTGTCAAACTCTTTTAGGGCTAGTTTTATGATTATCAGTGATTATCAGATATTGTTTCAAATTTAGTTTATTATATGATGAGATTATTTTGTACTCTATATTTCACATATGCATGATGAGTATTTAGTGTTTTTAGATATTGATGATGATTAGTTAGATGATTTATTATCATATGTGTTTTCTCATTGATACTTGCCCCACACTTGCATGTGTATGGTGTGCATGTTTTTTTTCTTTATGTATGGCATTTCTGATGTGGTTAAGGAAGGGAGTCATAGTCACCTGATAGTCGAGATCTAAATGATGCACCACTTCCTACCATTTCCTATTTAGCTTAGTATATATTATGTATATACATGCATGATTTTATGTAGATGTCAGGTACTGGGTATTGACTTTCCTAAATTGCCAGGATGAGCATACCCTATCTCATTATCTCAATGGTAAGAGAGAGGAGATAAATTCTCAAGTCCAAATCCCAACCTTTTAAGTCATTTGTCCTAATTGAAAATTAGGACAAGTATCTAACTGGAGTACCTTCTGAATGCATCAGATGATGTAATTCATGATTATAACCCCTTAGTTTGATTTTGTATGTGTTTTGTTATGATGGGTTTCTGTATTTTACTTTATGAGTCTTTGGTGTATTTTCTATTAATTAAGTCTAATTAAAAGATTTAATTGATGAGTTAATTAAATGAAAAATTATTATGATATTTTAATATTTAATTTAATTTAATTAATTGAGAAATTAATTAAATAAAATAATTAAATTTGAAGATAAAACTTATAAGTTTAAATTTGGAATGTGATAATATTTATTTAATTTAATAATAATATATTTAGAGTTCATTTTTAAATAAATGCTACATAATATTATTATTTAAGTTAATAAATATTTTATCAATTAAGTTTCAAAAATAAATTTAAAAGTGGAAAAGATATTAAAATATTAAAATATTCTAGATCACATGATGCGTGCATTTGATTAAAATATATTAAGATAAAACAAGTGGATTTAATAAAGTGAGTGCATGAGATTTAAAATTAATAAATTAATTTTAAAAGGAGTCAAGTGAATATTAAATAAAGAAATTTAATTATATAAATTAATGTGCATTATTTTAATATTTATTCACATAGGAGTTTACGAACTCTTGTGAGTTGTCATGTTGACAACACAGGAGTTTGCACTCTAATTATGCACATGTTGTCTACACTTAGGAGTTAGCACATTATTTGAGCACATGGTGTCTACAACATTCTAGACACCTCATCATGTTTAGCTTCTTATTGTGGAAGATATGTGCTTAGTTGTCATGCTTATCTCTTAGTTCTTTCTAGACACATTCTAGATGCATCTTAGAGGCCTTTATATAGAGGCTCTCCTAGTGTGTATGGACATCCTCATATGCTTCTATAAGCACTTCTAGTTACTTGGGGGAGTTCGATTCTTGGAGGAATTGTGAATGTTGGAGAAGGAAGGAATTTTCAGAAAGGAGAAGGTTCTAAGAGGAGGAGCTTCTCTACAATTTTTTGAGACAGTGAATTAGCATCAGTGTCCAGTTAGGCACTCATGATTATTTCACATATTATATTACACTCTTTCTCTTCCTATCTTCATCATGTCTATTATGTGTGTTTGAATAATTCTCTATGAATGAATCTTCAATTTTGTAATTTGAAATTCAGACATGCTTATTGTTTCATCCAGTTATGGGAATTAAAAATATTATTGCAATCTTCCCTTAGTATCTTATTATTAGAATTAAAATAGAATTTAGGAAATTGATTTGGGTTTGGGTTTGAATTAAAATAGAATCTTATTATTATGCACTAGTTTTATATGATTTATTAACTAATCTAATTAAATTAAAGTTAGTTAAGATTAGTTAATGGTAGAAGGAGTCTAATTAATTATTAGTCAATTTTAGTAAATATATTTTTAAATGAAGGCAAATTAAAAGAAAAGAGATATTAATAAGTGTTTAGTGGAATTAAATAATTGAATTATTAATGAGATTGATTTTACTTAAAATCAATGAAGATTATTTTAAATAAATGATTTTCCTTGAAGTGTTTTAAGGAAATTGTAAACTAATTATTTGAAAGTTGATAAGTATTATTCTAATAATTTGAATAATGGGAGACACTTCTTGGAATTATTAGTAACATTGATTTTTAGTGAAATAATGCGAATGATTTTATCTAAAGTCAATGGGAACTAGTCCAATGATTTAAATAAGTAAATAATTATCTTTTGACTATTTTAGAATTTTTTTAAAAATAATGGAGGGATAATTCTATGTTTTATTCGAAGAGATAAATGCGTTGACTTGGAGATTAAACAAAGAATCTTATACACTTGAAATATAGTTGAAATAAGAACTAAAACCTCATATTTGGCTTAACCATGTGATTGCAAAAGAAAACTAAAATATGTGTTTATATCTTGTTTCTTTATGCTATCTATGTTTTGGGGTTTTGGGATTGACTAGATTGTTGACTAGTCATAGGATGTCTACCAAAGGCTTAGGGGTTATGAGATGTGATGTCATGTTGATGTTATTTGATCTCGATCTTTTTAAAACCCAACCATGGTAATGTGATGACATGCTCTATGATGTGTGTGGTTTATTGATTGTTATTTCTTTTTAGTCTTCATGTGTGAAGTTGAGATGTATGTGTATGACACATTTGACTTAACCATTTTTGAGTCATCAATCAATTATACTTGGATTACTTTCCAGTCGCCTTGATGGGACTAACATGTTTGATTTAATTTTTGATGATGTCATGTTGTGACATGTTTGACTTCACCATTTTGGGGTCTTTGATCAGTATTACTTTGAGATACTTTTCGGTTGCTTGTTGAGAACTGATGGATATTGTGATTTATTATGGTTTCTTGTTGAGAACTATTGGATATTTGTGAATTATCATTGATGTCTTTAGTTGCTGGTGGAGAACTGATGTGATTATTTTGATTATCTTTATGATGCTTTCTAGTCACTTGTATAGGGTTGAGGTAATCTTTTTATTTGTGATTTTATGAGCCTAGGGTAGGTTATCTACTTGTAGAGTCAGGAAGTGGCTAGCTTGCAATGGGAGCCAGGGCCCTAAGTGGCTACTAGGGTAACTCACTATAAGTTATTTAATAAGTAAAACATTTACACTAAATGGGGATTAAAATGAACCTAATAAGATAATTGTATGTTCTTGCCCATGCCTTGAGTGCTAGTACAAACTAGGATGGGAGTAGAGAGAACACTTGGTTATGATCTTGCATTCTGCAGTATGTGTCATCAGTATGAGAGGATACTAGTGGCCGTATAGGGATCACTAGGGGCTTGGGGTCTATTGAGAGACTACTAGGGTAACTCTAACGTGATTCATGAGATGACACTTTCCACTTATATAGTAGGTTTCCTACATGTCTTTGTGTGCCTCTGGGAACTAGATGTCGATCTGTGTGTTGGAACCTTTGAGATAGCATACTTTTAGGATTCCTAGATTTAAAAGAGTATTTGTGTTATGTGATTAGATATCCTATTTGAGACTTTAGACTATCTCCTGCAACACTATCTTTGTTGGCATTTACCTTCATTATGTTCTTGGATCATTATGATGGATGCTATATCTTGTGATGGATGTAATTACTAACATGTTTCTTATATTGATGATTAGCATGTGATAGATGATGTTATCTTCTTTGTAGGATCATCTTGTGCTTTATTATTTTATGTTAGATTTCTTTATGCATATGTTGTAGCATGTTAGATTTCCTTCCGCATATGTTGTAGTATGTTTTAGGAGTGACATCCCTACTATGATAATGTCGATGATCTCTTTGGTGACTTGGGATGTTATGCACGGAGGGATGGCTAGGGCCCACGATGGTCTAATGATGCTATTAATGGTTGGGGGAACCATGCACTTAGTTAGTTGTGTTTTATGATAGATGGTTATCTTTTATGATGGTTGTTATATCTTTATTGATGAATGGATGTATCATGTATGTTAATAGTTTCATTTTATTTTATTGTACTTTGTAACATGGATTTGATGATGATGATGTATCTTTATTCTACATATGTATATTCTTTTACACCTTTTATACCCTATGACATGTACAATGGATGATTGAGAATTTCAAAATTTAATTGCCAAGAGGCATTTCGAAAAAAATGTATATTACGAACATTGGACCTTTTAATTATTCTTTCATGTGGATGTGGTAGTTGTTAGACTTGGTATTAATTAAACATAAATGTGACCTAACATCTTGGGATCCTTAAGGAGTGTAACCTATTATGTATACTTTTTAGTTGAATGTGTGTATTGCTTCTGCTACTATGTGTTTGATATGAATGGTTTATCTTTCGTGATCTTTAAAAAAAAAAAAATTGTTTGGCAAACTTAGAAAAAATTTAGGTTAATTCTTTTGGGTCCCTTGATAGGGCGTTACATGTAACAAAAGTACCTAGAGGAAAGGTTGAGTTATGATTATGTATTAAAGTGCAAGAATCTGTTAACACAGTGATAACATAATGTATTGATGATCTACTTGAGGTTGCAAAATGATTGGCTACACTTAAGAAAGTTTAGAAGGAAAAGGTTGGACAAAGTTCATTTGCTAAGCTTGACCACATTGATAGAAGGTGCCAAGAAAAGTTAGTGTGAGCCGAGAAAAAAGCTAGTTGGAGTCAAGTGAAAGCAATTTCTAGTGGATGTTGAGTAAGTTAATAGGTGTTGAGCAAGGTAGTTGAAGCCGAGTGATTTTTAGTTAATGTTAGGCACCAGTAAAATTTAGTTGATATTGAGTGATTTTACAATAGATGCCGAGTAACACAGTATGTGCTGAGCATCGGTAAATTGATAATGTTGAGCTACTACATTATGAAAAAGATCAAGATTCACCATATAAAAGCTCACAAGTTTGTTTTCTTGGAACTTGTAAATTAGGAGGAAGATAAGATTGATGAGCTAAAGGCACAAAATCTTATATAAACCATTTTGGAGGTGAATTCAAATGGATTCTAGGAGAAGTTTATAAAAATGATAGGATATGGGGTAGATATATTGTATCCTACCTAATCCATCAAAAACCCTAATTTTTGAGATGGATAATGAGTGGGAAAAAGAGTTCTAAAATCCCTATAGAGGTTGGAGAGTTTTTGGATGCAAAAATCTGATAAGGAGAAAGAAGAGGGTTTGCTTCATCAAGTGACCCAAGAGAAGAAGTCTGCAATGGCGAACTAAGCAAGAAGGCTTAAAGAGGATGAATGCTTGAAGGGTGAAAAAGCTATAAGAGCTACAAAGATTGGAAGCCAAGCAAAGTTGAGTACTGAATAGTGATATGTAATTTACAAGTAAGGTTGTAAGTTATATTAGATCAAATCTCTACTATTACTTTCTAACAATTGTATTAAATTAGGGTAAATCCTTTGGAGAAAGTTTGACTTAGCAATCATTTGAAAATCCTTCAATAGGGTGGCATTCTAAGTGAATGGCCTAAAGTCCTCTAACAAGGCTCACTTTTAATAGGGTGTTCGGAATTTCTTAATTGGGTCACATTTAATAGTTGTGTTGTAACCTTTAATAGGGTTGGCCTTTAATAGGGCATCATTTTAGAAGAATGAAAAATGAGTAGCATTTTACTTGTGGTTTTTTCCAAATTGTGTTTTCACATTAAATCATTATGTCAAGTGTACTAATGGATGTGTTATGTTTTATGCTTTATACATCTACATGTTAATGTTATAGTAACATATCAGTTTTGGTTAAAATAGAATGAATGCATGCATGGTTGAGAATGTTTTAAGGGTTCACTAAATTGTAAAAAGTTTTAATTGTACATCTAGACCTTGAATAATTGATTCACCCCCCTAGTTATTCTAAAGAATTCTAACAATTGGTATCAGAGCACAATTTCTTAAGAGGATTAGTTTTGAGGTACTAAAAGCATAAAGATCATGATGTCAAAAAGAGATGTACCCAAGCTCAATAGAGATAAATTTTCTACATGGAAAAGTTTGATGAAGCTACACTTTGAGGACTTGGAGATTATGCACAATCTTACATTTTAGTAGCAAATGTTGATCCAACAGGAGTCCTAATTGTTGAAGATTTGAAGAAAAAAGAGCACAAGTAGGTTATATTGGAGATTGCCTCTGCTCTAAGCTATGTTGAGTTTGATGATATCAAAGACCTTAAAAGTGCAAAGTAGATGTGGGATGCCCTAGACACAATCTATGGAGGAGACAAAAATGTTCAAAGAGCCAAGTCAGAGAGCCTCAGGGGTAAGTTTGATGTCAAGAGAATGGAAGAAGGTGAGAACATTGCTCAATATGTTGCTAGAATAAAAGAAGTTGTTAGTGAAATAAAAGGTGCCATCGGTAAAATAGATGATGACATTGTGCTAAGTAAAGTCTTGAGAACATTGTTTCCTATGTATGCCATTAGAATGTCTACAATCCAAGAGTTAAGATATATGTTAGGAAATGATCTAACCCTTCAAGGATAGGTAGGAATACTCATTGCTTTTGAGTTATTCAATTTTGACAACTACAGACCATAGAGTATTGAATCAACTTTCAAAGCCAAATTGTTACTGAAGGATTCTAAGAAGGTGAAGCCTAAGAAGAAGATAAGAAAGATAAAGTATGCATCCAGTGATAGCAGTATAGATGAGGAAGACATTAAACAGTTGGAAGCATTGCTGGCCAGAAGATTTCATAGAGGAAAAGAAAAATTCAAAGGTAAGCTGGTCTTTGAATAATTGATATCAAAGACCTTAAAAGTGCAAAGTAGATGTGGGATGCCCTAGACACAATCTATGGAGGAGACAAAAATGTTCAAAGAGCCAAGTCAGAGAGCCTCAAAGGTAAGTTTGATGTCAAGAGAATGGAAAAAGGTGAGAACATTGCTCAATATGTTGCTAGAATAAAAGAAGTTGTTAGTGCAATAAAAGGTGCCACCGGTAAAATAGATGATGACATTGTGCTAAGTAAAGTCTTGAGAACATTGTTTCCTATGTATGCCATGAGAGTGTCTACAATCCAAGAGTTAAGATATATGTCAGGAAATGATCTAACCCTTCAAGGATAGGTAGGAATACTCATTGCTTTTGAGTTATTCAATTTTGACAACTACAGACCATAGAGTATTGAATCAGCTTTCAAAGCCAAATTGTTACTAAAGGATTCTAAGAAGGTGAAGCCTAAGAAGAAGATAAGAAAGATAAAGTATGCATCTAGTGATAGCAGTAGAGACGAGGAAGACATTAAACAGTTGGAAGCATTGCTGGCCAGAAGATTTCATAGAGAAAAAGGAAAATTCAAAGGTAAGCTGGACATTGAATAATTGATTCACACACCCCCCCCCCCCCCCCCCCCTCCTCCTTCCAGTTATTCTAAAGAATTCCAACAGTAGTTCCTTGGGTACCCATTCTTTCTAAAGATGTGTGTACCTTAAGGGAACCTTCCTATCACACCTTTTCTCTCATTATCATATGAACATGACCCCCCCCTCAACAAGAAAAAAATTGCATTCATTTATTGAATTTTCTTCTAATCTTTTGACCTCTAGTTGATCTCCCTATATTAGACCTACTAGATGTCTCACTTTTGTCTTCTATTCCCACATTTTCCTCACTTGAGGGAGATAGATAAAACAAATACCTATCTGGTGATACCTGCAATCCATAAAATGAGAGACATACTAGGACTAAAGTTGATGTTGATGGTAAAGAGTAGATATGCAAATAAAAAATTGTATCTATAGGGTCTACTGACTTATACCTATTAATCCATGTGATCCATGTAACTGTGCAAGATCCTGGTCAAAGGCCATGAATAGCCTACATATGTAAATCATTTACCTTAAGTTAGCCAAAAATTTGGTCCAATTAATGTGTATATCTACAAAAATTTAAACATGTTGTACTTAATGTTTATATCTGCACATATGGTTTTGAAAGAAAAGTTTGCTCACCTCACTCAAATTTACCCATATTATAATCAATGCAAAGTTGTGTGCTTATAATGCTCTATATACTACAAATTATGTATAAGAAAAAAATTACATGATGCATTCATTGAAATTATTTTATATTTTTAGTTCCTTACCTCCACTTTATGTGTGGTAGTTATGCAATTCATTGTATATACTCCATGACAATAGATTTCAACACATAATAACTTAATTATAAAAATATACAAGTCAAAAAAATTTCTATAAATAGGTCATGACCCCATCATACTTGAAATTAATCATAAATCGAAAGACATTTCATTGATCATCATCTTCATCCATGTCATCATCATCATCACCATCATCGTACTTGTTACTTTGACCATCATTGTCACTACCACCATCTTCATCGCTGCCATCATCATCTTCATCACCATTATCATGACCATCATCTCCTTTATCATCACCATCTTCATCATCATCACCATCACTAGAATCATCATCTTCATCTTCTTCATCATCATTGTGTAATAGTTGATCATGATTATCATTTACTTCATCTTCCAATTCTTCAATATCTTCTTCTTCCATCACATTATACTATACTAGCCTTCCTCTTGGGTCATGTCTAACAAAAAATGACCAACCTAGTATATGTGGAACACCTTCCTTCTTTAGAATTGAGACCACAGTCTAGCAATTGTCTCATTATTTTGTTCTAGGTTCATATTACTAGGCATGGTCTTTCTTCATAGGAAAATATATCTACAAAATTATTGGACATGTTGTACTTAATGTTTGTATTTGCACATATGGTTTTGAAAGAAAAATTTGGTGTAATTAATATGTATATCTGTACAAATATTGAACATGTTTTGCTTAATGTTTATATCTGCACATATGATTTTGAAAGAATTTTGTGTCTAATTAATGTGTATATCTACAAAAATGTTGGACATGTTGTACTTAATGTTTATATCTAAAAATATGGCTTTGAAAGAATAATTTGGTCACCTCACTCAAATTCACCCATATTATAATCAATAAAAAGTTGTCTACTTACATAAAATTTAATTATTTGTTGTTAAAGATTTATTATTTAGGAAATTGGCAAGGAAGCAAGGACAAAAGTAGAAGAAGCCAAACATTTCATTACAAGTATCACCTCCCAAAATCCATTCATAGAAATAAAAACAAATAATTTGTAGAAATGCAAGATGGAGAAACAGAAGAGTTGGACAAGGTTCCAATATACTCAAAAATTTTAAATCTTCCAAAAAATTAGAATTCTTATATGTTTGATGTACAAAAGCCAAAGTGGGGCAGTGGTGTAGGGGCCCAAGGTCCTAAACAAGATGGTCAAACTTCAAATTTTGGATAGATTAGGTGATTAATAAGTGTTCAAGTTGACACATGGCAATAATTAATCTCAAGCATCCTAGAATGCAGTTTAGACAAATTTCTTGCATGTTGTAATAAGGCCTATGGGAAAGTTGTAGGTTAGTCAATGTTGGTTAATGCTATGAGTTGACCAAAAATATTCAATTTTATGTTTTTCAGAGTTCTTGCATGATTTATCAAGTTTTGGTAGGCATCTGAAGTTATTTGTTTGGAAATATTGAAATGTTGCAAAATTTGTTAAAAAGTTGTCATGCAACTATTCTTGCAAATTTGGAAGGTCAACACTCACAGTTGTGTTTTGATTGAAAAAGTAGAGGTGAATATGTAAGGTCAAGAGGCTTGTCATATAAATTGAATGTTCTTCAACCTAGGAAGGTTTTTGGTGTTGTGATGTAAAAAATTTGAATCAATAAAGAAATTTTTGGTGGGAAAATAAGTGTGGACAACACGTACTATTTTGACAAGCAATTAGAGGAATGAAGTTCCAAAAGAGGTTCATGATGACAAGAAGCTGGTGATGGGCCAATTCAATACCACATATAGTATATAATTGTAGCCTCTTAATGCAGAGGCAATGAGTTATCCATGGACAATAAACACAATTGAAGTGCAAAAAAAAGAAGTGAAAACAATAAGGTTAAAGTTGTTGAATTGGATGAAGCAATCATTTTTGGCAATTAGTATGTTTAATAGTAAAAGTATGGAATTTATGTCACCACGACAAGCTAAACCTTGTGTAATGAAAATGATTGGTTCATGTGGAGCAACTTTCAGTAGAGGTGGTCAATTACCTCCAATCATATTGACTTGATAAGTTTTAATTTCTTCATCAATTTTTTTTATGGAGAGTGATGATATAGCACGACTTATTCCTCAATAATTTTTGTACTTGCATCTCCAAATTGTATGTGTTTTTTTATCATAGTTGACCAACTGATGATAATGCAACCTGGGTAAAAGCCAAACATGTGTCACCCTTTGTGATATCTAAAGGTGTTATGGCCGAAATGCTTATGGTCATACAGGAAAGATTGAACATGTTCTGACCATACATACATGGTAGGTTTCCCTATCGACATGGTCTCTACAGTAATGGCCGAAACCCTTTCGACCAAAAGGGTTTTGGCCGTAACCCTGATGCTTTATATAAATACAAAAATCACTTTTCGGCTATTTTTGGCTATCATTTTCACTACTAATGGTTTGATAGGCTGATGGGGTTGCGATCAAAATTATTTTGGCCAGAATAGTTTTGACCGTACGGGTTTCAATCGTAACTATCTATGTGGCATCCTAAGTGGTAGCCACACAAGAAAAAATAAGAAGTTCTGTAAAAATCTCACTTTGAAGTCCAATTTGACCTATTAAAATGAAGTTTTTTTAAAAACTAAAAATATACTTCTCTCAGAGTCAAGATTATAATCACATAATTTTTATTATTATTTTGATTATCGATAATATGTTATAACTTGAAAATATTACAAGTAGGTATTTTAAGATTTAGGAATATGTCTATTCAAAAATAGAAAAAAAATAGTAAATCATGTTCAAAAATTATTATTAATGCTACACTAGACGAGAGAGTCTTCTTCAAGAATATGTTATTTGTTTTAAATAATATGTAGATTTGATGGAAAAAGTTTGACAAGTTGAAAAAAAAATCATTTCTAATAACTTTGACTTTAACTAATTATAACTTGAAAAATATTAGCCGAATTTCAATTTTTCTTTTTTGGTGCACTAAATATACATGTTAACTCTAACATATTTCATAATTAGATGAAAATATGATCATTTGAATATATTTTTTTGATAGGAAAAAAATCTATATTTTCAGCATTTAAAAAAAATTAAAAAGTAGACTTTAAAAATTCAAAAATAAATAAAATTTTCACTTAAATTTTTTAAAAAATTACAGACATAATTTTCATCCAATTTTACACATTTCATTAGTTTACATCATCTTCAAATTCTTAACAAAAATGCCACTTTTATGTCATTAAAGTTGAAGAGTTTAAATTCTGATATCCCTTTCCTTTATTAAAGGTGATGCTTTTACCCACCTATGGCTATAACTTCCATATCCAATTTTGAATCCATCATAAAGCACCTTTTCCCTAATCTAGTTGTGTCATCCCCTATTTGATTTGTTAACATAGACACACATTGTGGGAGACATAAATTGTAGGAAAAAATAACTTATACTATTATTTTACTCTTGTTCATATACACGGCAAATATCTACTCACTACAACATACTACCCAACCAAAAATGATATAGGGACTTGAAGACTAGTTTTCAAAGGCAAGTGAAATAGGGGGAAGTTGACTTCTAGAATATCTTTCTCTATTTTAAACTTATAAGGAATCTTAAATAAAATATTTCATTTTCAAAACAAGGAAAATAATTGTGAACCTAGAATATAGTGACTATAGGTTGATGAAGAAGTGATCAACAAATAAGTCTAGAGTTAGTACACCCCCACCTTTTCCAACTTCCTCTAAAATTTATACATATAATGGGAAGCCATAGCTGCAAGTAACAAGACCATAGATTGAATAATCATGGCACTATTTAGCATAGCTATAAAAATAAAGTTAAGCACATCATTGAAGAAATTGAAATAATTATGAAGTGATCATTCTTGGTAAGTTGGAAAAAAGAACTAATGGTATAAGACTTTTGATAGAGAATATGCAAAAGAAAATATAATGGTAGACTATAGTGGATTCAAAATTATTATAAACAAGATTCATTAGGCATTTGAGTAAGAATAATAACTTCGGGTTTCTTACTTCTAATCCCTTAATGAGAATAGATTCATTAATTAAACGACACCATGAGAATCTATAGCCTTGAATATCCTATATATATATATATATATATATATATATATATATATATATATATATATATATATATATATATATATATATATATATATATATATATATATCCATGAATAGCTTAATTTGCATTATCTAAATCCTAAACCTAAACCATGACAAACTTAAACCAGACACTCATATCAAATAATAACACTCAAAAAGTGAGCCATGAGCACTCTCCACTTATTGAAAAATATTATTATGTACTATGAATAGTAACTACTAATCCATTTTGTCTTGTATGGGCATAATAGAACCATGTCTTAGTTAAATTATTTCTTCTTACATTTAGTATAAATAGGAAGAATAGCTATAACATAATTTCTCAATGCATTAGGCAACACCCAATAGTTTCTTACTACCTTCCTACAAATATAAGGTTACATATATTAGCCATTATTCCTATAAGATGTATCATCAAACAAATAAAATTGGTTTGATAAGATTGTAAGTGCAATTTTCATAGAAAAAATTGATAAAATAATCAAATATGATTTTAAAGTACTTCAATCTTCAATAGAGTTATTGTGGGTGCATATCTATCAACTACATTTCCATCGTCACCAACTAAAAACTTAGTGAAGTTCCATTTTATGATATCACCAAAAATTCCACCTTTGATTGATTTCAAGAACTTGTAAATACGAACTTCATTACTACCATTGAACTCAACCTACATCATCAAATTGAAATACAAACACAAAAGATAAAATGTAATAACTTTGTTTACTAGTTAAATGAAACTTGGAAAAAAAGATCTATTATATGAAGTCAATTGAAGATTAGATTGTATTTTCTTAATGTATGATCTAAGTGAGATTTATGATATTTGTGAGCTAAATGAAGAAATAGGAAGGAGACTAGAGGCCTTAATAAGCCATTAGGCAAAGGAAGAAGCTGAACATAAATTAGACAATAAAGAAGATAAAGATGTTGAGATACCTGTTAAAGAAGAGGATCAAGCAGATGGAAAAGGAATGGTTACCGAGATAGACCAAATAATAGAGCCAAGGGGAGAACAAATATCTAAAATAGAGGACAATAATGGTGAAGAGGACACACAAGGAGAGTTAGAACATGATGAGGTAGTAAATTCCTTGCAGCATGAAGGAAAAATGGAGTAGATAGTTAGCACTATGATTGTAAATGTTGCTGACAATAGTAGAGGGAAAGGCCATTTGAAGATTGGATCATTGAAAGAGGTAGAGAAGACCTTAATCTATGTGGAGAATAGGGACATGGACCTTGGAGAGGCTAAATTTTTTCTATTATTGGCAAGATATATTGGAATCAAATAGAATGCAATCAAAGGAATGAAGTTAGAAAAGAGTATCATGATGACAAGAAGATGGAAATGGGTCAAAAAAGACTACAACCAATATAGAATTGGTGTCTCTTAATGTAGAGGCAATGAGTTACTTGTTGGCTAACTATACTTCTAGGCTCCCCCATGAAATAAGATTGTGAAATCTAGAACCCAATATAGTTATCTCATTACATCAAAGCTCCAAAAGAGGGGAGCTATTCAAAATTAATCCCCAAATCATTGCCAATACTCAACCTACATAATGTAATATACATGTTGATTATATTATGATTTACAAAAGAGCCCAATGATCATATGAAGAAAAGTGTTAATCTAGTCATTATCTAATGACAAAATGAGCACTAGAGAGCCAAGTCAAAAATAGGCATAAAAGCCACCTTCATTGATTTTGATCCATAATTCAAATTGTAACCATGACACTAATAAAAGCCATCCAATGTAAAAAAAAGCTAGATCTCTAAGCTGAATACTATATCTCCAAAAATAAGTGAGATCCATAAAATTAAAACATGTGAGATCATAGAGAAGCCATGATTTACTATGAAACCCTTTGAAGATAGCAATTACCAAGGTAAGAACATTCATAAAAAGGCATAGTTAGAACACACAATATTGCAAGAAAGAATTCTTTCTTGTAAGTATATTTTCCTCTGCAATATAATATTTATAATAAAAAGAGTTTCCTTATTAAGTGTCAATTTGTTTTTGCTAATATAACGAGACATCATTAGTAGAAGATACCATGGACAATGATTAAGTATATTTGCAGTTAGTATGATAAGAGTATATTTTTTTATGGCTCTTAATAACAAGTGCTAACAAAATATTATTCTTGAAAAGTCATTCTATTTTTGTAGGGCATTGACAAGGTGCAACTTGGACTCCTTCAATATAAGACACATATCATTTTCTTATCTTCTTAAAACTATGGTTCCAATTAAGATGACTTTTTCCTATTTTCTCAAAAGATCAATCATATCATTAAATATATTTTTAATCTATTACTTTGAATTATATCTAATAGTCATCATCAGAATGAGGAGATAGTGAGTATAGAATTGTGGATATGAACCTCACTATTTAGTAATCATTATTTTCTCATTTTAATGATAATCCACTGGGTATTAGTTTAAAAATATGGACTATATATATATATATATATATATATATATATATATAAATAGTTCAATCCATAAAACTTGCATTGAAATTCCACATCTTTTTCTAAAAAAATGTTTGAATGAAATTTTACCTTTTCCATGTTTAAGGAAGGAACACCTAATACATATAAGATAATTGAAAACCTAAAGTTTGACAACTCCATCCTATGAACCGATACTAAAAGGTTTAAAGTAACCAAGAGAAGGGTAGGACAATGTTGAGTGCCTATGATGATTTTCAACTCTCACATTCAGTAAGTTGAGTTACAGTTTAGTCATTTTAAGAATTCTTTTCTAGAATTTTTAGTTCCTTGTTCCTATTTGTTTTCACCATTTCTTAACAGACTAACCTATTTTCACTTTCAAAGAGTTTAATATGTTTGAAATATATAGGAGTTTAGTTGTTGGAGTTCATTAATTTTATGGGATAGTCTAAGGGGTAAATTAGTAATCATAAGATGAATCATATTAATGAATGGAGCTAGGCTAGTTCTCCTAAATGATCTCACATACGTCAAAATCATTGACCATATATTTAGATAACAAACTTCTTTCATAAGTGCCCTATGGGGTTCATAGTCTATTCAACCCACCTCAGTAGAGAAACACTCACACAATTCACAAAACCATTGACCATATATTTAGATAACAAACTTCCTTCACAAGTGCCTTATGGGGCTCATAGTCTATTTAACCCACCTCAACAAAGAAACACTCACACACTTCATAGCCCCAATGAAATTTTATTTTGAATCAACAAAATTAATATTCATTGATTGTTATCCAAAACATTAATATTAAACATTTTCACAAGACCTGATAGAATATTTGTTAGAATAAATTAATCATTGTTCAACTAGTCAACGTATACCAGAACATTCTTGTGGTCGACCATGTTAGCATTTTTTCCACAAACATTTATATAATAAGAATAAATAAATGATTGCACAAGAGAAGATCATGATACTAGAAACTACTAGAAATCAAATTTAGAAATTTGACAAACAAAAGAGAGTGAAAGAAATACCTCCACCCCCACTCTTAATGATGAATTCTAATTCTTCGGTAGCTAAAATTTCTTTGATCCTCACTACAAGATTCCCTCAAAACCTCACCTCCAATAGGTCCCACAAGAAAATTTTCATGAAATACCTCTTGTGTGTATAAAATAAAACCAAAATTTAGGGTTCTAAGCAAAAATCTAGGGTAGAAATCAGAAATTTGTTTACAAAATTTTAGGGTAGGTACTAGTATGGATATTTTAGAACCCTAATGATGGATGCATGGATGGGTTTTGATTACAAAGCCTAATGAGGTACCCATGGACAAACGTACAATATTTTATAATAGGAGAAAAGTAGAAAACCACATGTGACAAGAACCCCCTCCAAAAGTGATGCAACAAAATAAAGGAGGGAATAATTTTATTTTTGTTTTATTTAAAAAAAATAGGATTTTTTTTTTTTTAAATAAAAAAAATTGTGGAGACAAAAATTAGAAGAAAAATAATAAATAAATAAAATTTGAGAAAAGAGGGAAAAGCCATTTAATAGATGGCATTATTAAATGTAACTTGTGGCTTGAGGGTTTATTTAATGTAATTGCTTATGTATTTGGCTATAACCTAGAAGGCCTTACAACTGGGCATGTTGTATGTAAATCTTATGATTATATTATGAGAATTGGCATTATCTTGGATCAAATTATTCATGTTATTTTTTATTCTTCTTCTATGTGGTTATTTTCTAGGGGCTAGAACATCTCCTTTGGAGATTCTCCTACCTTGCATTGAATTGAAAAGAGAGAAAATAGAATAACTACACTAGTGAGAGAAGCATAGGAGTCTATGTGAAGCTCCAAGAGCTACTTCCATCTGAAATATCCCAAGCACTAAATAACACAAAAAAATAGAGATAACACAAAATTGAGACTAGAAATCAGAGATCAACAATTCATTAATATGCTATTACAATGTATATAAGCAAAGTGTTAGGATTATGATGAGTCTCCTAATGATATGCATCCATGTTGTAAGTTGTAAATGTTGTGACATACTCTAAACCAATCCCAATCCAATGTAGATATTTGACTGTGATAGCACAAACTCTTGGTAACAAATTATATGATTGAGATATGTGACTATGATAGCCCAAATTTTTCTACCAAAAATAAACAACACAAAATCTAAGAAATAATGAATCACAATTTTTTATTTTTTGATTATGAACCCAAGTTGGTTAAAATTTTGACCAACCTGGGAAACCCTAAGTTGGTTAAAATTTTGACCAACTTGGGCATAAAAACCAAAAAAAGGCATTGAACAACTCTCCACCTGAGTTGGTCAAAAATTTAGTTCAAAATTTGACCTATAATGTACTAGTGTTAAGGCCCCAAATAAAATGTTGTGCCATCATCGACAAGCTATCACTAATCCCCATGTAAGGTAGAAGCTCATAGAATTTCCACTCATACTCTGTCATGGTTATAGTGTTAATCTCATATTGGTTTTGACATATGAGTGACAATATACTTAAGTCATTTTACTTGGTTCATGTTGAACAAGTAATACATGTCAAGCATAAGTTGTTAGATAGTATGTGCCAAGCTATTTAGATGTTGAGTGATCAGTGGATGTTGAGTCATTCAAAGACTAAGTTATAGAATTGAAGTTACAATTGATGCTAAGCATCAGGGACTTCAAGTGTCAAATTATACAACTTTGACATAGTTGTTTATAATGACACAAACTTCTATAAAAACCATTTTTGGGTTAGCTTAAGGATTATTTTACGATCTTAGATGATAAGGACAAGTCTTAATTATGAATCCATATGCATTACATGCATCCAATTAGAAAAAGGGAAGGATTGAGCAGCAATATGGGTGAATCACAAGTTTTGATTCATATGTAACCCTAAGTCACCTAGGTCTTCTTAAGGAGGACAAACCCTAAACTTTTTACAAATGCTAAAGGATAATTGAAGAGAGTTTTCATGCAAAAATAAAGAATTCATGGTGACTAAGGAGTTATGATTTGAGATACATTGTAGAATTAGTTAGAGTAGAATAAAAAGGAATTAGAAGACAACAATGATACATCTGATCAGAAAGGATCAAGTACACATGAGAAAAGAGGTGATATGGCATCAAGAAATAGAGTGATAATCGAAGGATCATTGCTAAGACATTTTAATAGGTGAATTAGTCAAATCTCTTGATAGAGTAGTCTTAATAGACTATTGTAAATCCTTTAAGATGGTGCTTACTTCATTGTAAGTTAAAGTCCTTTTACCAGGAAGACTTCTACCAATGTCATGTTGAAATCCTTTAATAGGGTAAGATCTAACAATCTTGTAAGCTTTTAATAGGGAAGACCTTTCATAGGGTAGATCATGTTTCATGATCAAAACATTGTAACCTTAATTCGATACACTTCATTACTGGAGTAGTGAAGATTTGTGGGTTTCATCACCACCCTAATTTTACCTTCTCCTTGGAGAGTTTTTGGGTAACCAAATATCTTATGTCATGCATCTGTTGAATGTTTTACTTTCATACTATGGATGTATATGATTAATTTGGTATTTTAGTTTATATGCATTAGATTATGAGATAGATGTGTAGTCAATGACTTTTAGGTTGAAAGTTTTAAGTGTTGATTCACCCCCCCTCTTTTAGAGTTTACTCCCCTATTTTATTTTCAACAATTGGTATTAGAACATAGTTCTCTAAAAGAAAAGATTTAACAACTTTGAGGAAAGATCTTGGAGATGGAAGTCTACAAGTTGGGAAAGACTATTGAGAACTAGAAGATTGAAATACAACTTTCCCTACATTAGTTGAATGAAGCAAGAAATGAGTTAAAGCTATCACTAAAGAGAAGGAAGGAAATATCTATTAAAGAGAATGGCACACAATACCAAGTGATGGACACTACCGAATTGTTTGTAGATGGAAACACTAATGAATTTAATGTAGTAGTTGTAGAACTAATGGAAATGAATGGAACCTTGATTGAAGAGGTTAGAAATCTTAAGATAGAGCAAGAAGTCCAATCAGTATTTCTATGTGAGGTGACTAAGAAGAAAAATAAAGTTGAAGAGGAAAAAGTCATGATTGAAGATGACAATAGGATTTTGACAAATAGGCTAGAAGAGAAAACATTAGAGGTAACTAGGATTGCTAACATGTAATTGGAAACTTTGAGTCAAATAATGATTCCAAATAATGAACTAAATGCAAAGGATATTGAGATAAAAAACACTAAAGTTGCAAAATGAACAACATAAAAATGATCTAAAAAGAGAAAATGAGTTTGCTGAAAGTTTCAACAAACCTAGTGAAGCCATCAAGTACTTAAAGCAATTGATGAGACCCCCTAGATCTAATAGTTATACTTCTGGATTGGGTTACATTAGTACCAAAGAAGGAGAATCATCCAAAAGTGGTGAAGAAAGAAGCAACAAAGGTAAGAACTTCAAACCTACCCGTCATAATTGTAGTAAGATAGGTCATACTGCTAATATTTGCAGGAGAAAGACTACAAATTAGAATCTTAAGTAGAAATTCATGGGTCATTGCCACAAATGCAACAAACAAGGATATCATGCACATGAATGTAAAACCAAGACCAAAAGCACACAAAGATTTGAACAATACTGCTATAATTGTTAGTAGTGTGGGCATAGAGCATATGAGTGCAGATTCAAGCCTAAATGATCATTAAACAAGTAGACAAAGGTAAAACACAATGAAAACTCTTATAATTGGGATTATAATAGTAGGTATAGTTGTCACTATTGTCAAGAGTATAAACATGTTGCTAAAACTTGTATAAGAACACATTTTAGAAGTGACTACAAAAGATGGTTGAGTCAAACCACATGTTTTAGCTATTTGAAGACTAGTCACAAAAGTAGGAATTGTCCAACAAGGTCAAAGGCAATGAGTAGTGAATTTGACAAAGGAAAGGAAAGGAAAATGTTGAGAATGTTAGAGATGAGATAAAAAAAATATGGAAGAGAAAGGAAGACTATAGCACATTAAGTTCAAATGGGATCACTTCACCCAATGGGTCAAGTGATCACACCACATCTAATTAAGAAATCAAGAGGTATGTATGGGAATGGTATTTAAAAGACATACTATACATTAGTTTCAAGGATTTAGTTCTGAAAGATTATATTTTCATGAAGAAAGATGCAAAGTATCCTTAAGAATCTAGAAGTAATCTTTGATTTTTCTCAATTTTCATGTTATTACCGAGCATAAAAAGTATCACTATCATTGCTGAGTGAAATGTTAGTTAATAGCAAGATATCACAAGGTGATAGTGTTGAATGAGCTAGTAGTGGTTGGCGAACATGAGGAAACTTCATGGAAGATGAGTGAGTTGAAATCTCTATTGAACCCAAGGTTATAGTTGTGTAAGCACTAAGCATTAAATGGAAGGTTTTAAGGTCTATATGATCAATTTTTACTCATTTGACATCATTCAAATTGGAAGAAGAGCACAAAGAGAAAAATAAAAATTAAAGAGATCAATCCAAGAATTTTCAAACATGATTCAATAGTTGCTTGACACAATCTTAGTAGATTTACAAAGGTATTTATCATGTGTCAAACTACATAGTTTGAATTTTTGCACACCCTAGTTTTTGTAATGGTGTCTAGTTCTTTAGTTCCTAAGGTTGAAGAGGGTAAAGAAGTTTTGAATATATAATTGATAAGAAATGAGATTAGACAACCAAATTTTAGAGCTACTCCTGATATTTCTTACAAGCAAGATCCATCTAGTGCATTATCAAAGATACCACCTTGATTTTTGATGATTCAAGATGTCAGATGTTGCTACACATGCAAGGTGGCTAGCACAAGTGATATGGAGATTAGGGAAACCTATGGGAAATTATGTAAAAATGGAGCATTGAAAGATGAATTCAAAATTGTAGAGAGAAAAGGGTTAACCCATGCCCTAGATTTCCCCAATGTCTTTAAGACTTAATGGATAAAGATAGTTCTAAGTAAAATTCATGAAAATTATATATGGTTGGATGATGGACTAATAAAAATCAAAAAGAAAATTATGCACAAAGTAATAGGGTATCCAACCCTAGACCAACCTAAAACCACGAGGAGTGAATCCAAGGAAGTTATTGAGAAGAATATAGGGGTAGTGTGGAACAAATGAGGAATGACAATTGACACTATCTCAAATCCTCTAATTGCTTTTTTAGTGAGGATTATAGCATGTAAATTATTTCAATATAGTAGGATCAACAATGTACCTTGTATTTCTATTAAGATGGGATACAAGATAGTTAAGAAGGGTCATACCTATGATCGTTCTGAGTTGTAGATACAATAGCTATTAGAAGATTTGGGATCAATAAGGAAGACCAAGAGTGCACAATGTAAATTTGGTTTAATTCTTGTATGTATATTCTTTTATCTACAAAATACATTCCCTACATTTGGTAAATTTTCATGGAAAACAAACAGATCTATTGCAATACAAATAGTTGAATTTATTGAGAAACTTGGAAACAATTTTGAGTCTATAATGACCATATACTTTGAAGATTTCAAACATTTAATGAAGAAAAGATTGAGGATACTAGTTTCACTAGTTGAGAAACATTTTAATGGTGTTTTCTTTCTAGTTGACATTGATTTTACATATGTTCAAGCTATTATTCTAAGGGTAAGGTGGCTAAGGCCATTAGGCTATGAGATCAATATTGATGAAGCCTTTGTAACAATCACAACACTACTTATAGAAGATGTAGATGCTAAGTCTACTACCTTTGGGAATTATGATGTGGTTAAATATAAGATAACAATGGATTTGAAGATTACCTCAGTCATAAGAAAGAAAACAAGATTTCCAAGAAACTTAAAGAGATATTTGGTGAAGGGGTAGAGGAAAATGAAGAAGAAGAAGATGATGAAGAAGAAGAAGATATACTTGTTCAAGTACCATTGTCCTTAACTCAAGGTCAAAGAGAAGATCAAGCAAAAGAAGTAGAAATTGAAGAAGGTGTCAAGGGAGAAGAAGCTAGTGAAGCACTTGAGAAAAAGTAGAGGAAAGCTAAAGCCCCAATAGTTAGCAAACCAATGAAGGTTTCAAAACTTAAGCCTACTATTCACACTACTAGAGAAAGCACAGGAGCTACTATTGAAGAGGCTCAAGAGGTAGATAAGCTAAAAGAGAAGAGGGCTAGATCAGCTAGCAAAGAAGAGGAGCTTGAGAAGAGACCAAAGAGAAAGTATATAGCTCCAACTAAATTTTATGAAGAAAACATAAGGGCTAAATTGATCAACATCCAATCTATCATGACTCCACATATGGAGATATTGCACAAGGAACTAGCTTTTGTTGAAACACTCATGAAGAAAGATCTGCATCTTTCTACTCATGAAGGTTTAGTACACCTTGCTACTAAGCTAGCCATCCAAATCAAATCATTGGAGGTAGCTTGTGACAATTAGGATGCTTCTTTGAAAATAATGCTTCAGGTCCACAAATTTTTTTTGGACAAATACACTCTAAGTGTATAACCCTTTGAAATAAGTGTCAAAATGGGGGAGAAAGAAGAAGTATGGGGGAGGTAATACTTTTGAAAAAGGGGGAGTCAATGATAGAAATAGAGTACACAAATCAGCTTATGAACATCTACTCAGTAGGAGGAATGATTTTGGTTTAGATACAAAACAATACAATCAACTTAAGGGGTGTAACAAGGTGACAAGGGATCCAAAAGAAATAATCTAAAGTTTTACTAAGTTTGTCAAACATTTTTTTAAAACAAGAAGAATAACATACACATCATACATGAAGTAGTGGAAGCAATAACATACAATCATCTATAAGCATACATAATAGGTTACATTCCTTAAGGATCCCATGACGTCGAGTCACATTTAAATTTAACTAATACTAACTCTAACAACTACCATATCCATATGAAAGAATAATTAAGAGTCCAAAGTCCATTTAAATAATATACATTTGTTCTGAATGCCACTTGGCAAATAAAATTTGGAATGCTCAATCATCCACTATACATGTCACAGGGTATGAAAGGCTAAAAGAATATAAATTTATTTAAATAAAATTACATTATCCCTCTTGGATCCATGATACATAGTACAATACCATTAATGAAACCATCCATCATAAAAGATATAAACATCCATCATACAAGATATAAACATCCATAATAAGATATAACCATCCATTGTAATGATACAAAGATAGAATGAAGGGAAATGTAGACAAGGAAACTCTAGCCATGGTAGCAATAGAAAGATCTCAATGGTAAGAGTAAAAAGCACTATCACCTAACTGTGTGGAACCTAAATGGCCCACTCCCACTATGTTGAGGAGATAGTCTCAAGTCCCATACAGGATATCAATCCAAATATCAAGAGCACTCTCTAAGTTTGAAAAACCCTAAAAGAAATCTAACTCAAAGGTTCCAAGATAAATCAACATTTATACCCAGAGGCACACAAAGACATGTAGGGAATCTACTATGTAAGTAGGCAAGTGTCATTGCATGAATCACACTAGAGTTACCTTGGCAATCTCTCAGGACCCCAAGCCCCTAGTGATCCCTATGTGGCCACTAGTATCCTCTTGTACTAACAAGGCATACTACGGACACAAGGTCACAACCAAGCATTCTCTCTACTCCCATCCTAGTCTATAGTAGTACTCAAGGCATGGGCAAGAACATAAAAAGACTCTTATTAGGTTCATTTTATTCCCATTTAGTGTAGTGTTTTCACTTATTAAATAATTTACAATGGGTTACCCTGGTAGCCACTTAAGGCCCCAGCCCTCATTGCAAGCCACTCCATGACATTACATATAAATAACCTACCCTAGGCTCATAAAAGTATAAATAAAAGAATCATATAAAATTACCTTAGTCATATACAAGTGACTAGAAAGCATCAAAAATAATTCACAATAACACATCAGTTCTCTACGAGCAACTAGAAAGTATCCCAAAAAAATTGATCAAAGACTCAAAATGGTTAAGTCAAATATGTCATAACATGACATCACCAATAAAAAATTATACCAAACACCTTAACTTCACACAAGAACACTAGAAAGAAATATCAATCAATAGATCAACACACATCATAGAGCATACTAGACACATTACCATGGTTGAGTATAAAAGATCAAGATCTAAACATCATCATGACATCACAAACACAGGACTCCCGAGCCTCTGGTAACAATCCTAAGACTGGTCAACACTCTAGTCAACCCAAACCCAATAACATAGACAACATACAGATAAACAAAGTGTAGGTTTCATAGTTTGGTTTGATTTTGAAAACATATCGTTAAGTTACATGTAAGGTTTTCAGTTGTTCATTCAATGTATGTTTTCAAGTATATAAGATTATCAGTTTACCCTACAATTTAACCCATTTCAATATTCGAAAAGAAAAGAAAATTATCACTATTTGATTTTAAGACAATTTTCTAAAATACTCCAAGGAAAATTATTTATTTAAGTTATTTATTGATTTCCAATAAAACAATTTACAATTTTTCATAAACTCAGTATTATTGATAATAATAATTAAATAAATTAAAAACTTCATTTGATAACATTCTTTATTAATTAACCTTAATTTAAACTAAATTTAATTAGATTAATTAATAATTTTAAAATTAAAATACTATATTAATATCATTTATTTAATTATTAATTAAATTAATAATAATGAAACTATATTAGAAATTCATTAATTAATAAGTAAATTATTAAATACTAATAAAATTTATTAAATAATTAACAATTTAAAAATTAAAAATTATTAATTTTTCAATAAATTAAATTAAATTATAAAAAATTGCATATAATAAAAATCATTATATATAAAAAAGGCATATTTATGAAGGCCTGCCAACCTTAAAAGAAGTCGCGGCTTCCCTACGGCTATCGTAGGGCCTATGACTTTGGCAGTACTATGTACTGTTGCTGTCACTGACCTTGCATTAGTGGCAGGAGCGACATCAAATAAAAGAAAGGGGGAGGTGGGTAAGACCCCCTCCCTCCAAGTATATATTTTTTAATTTTTTTAAAATTAATTTTTTTAATAATATTTTGCCATATAACAATTGACAGAAACTCCCCCCCAAATAAGAATTTAAATATATATTTTTTATAAACATTTGCAATCCTTTCTTGATAGGGAAAATATGATTAACCATTCAAAATTCTAATTCAAAATTTTATTTTCTTTCAAAACCTCTCCCAAATTTAATTTCCAATGAAAGGAGGATTACTTTGATGTTTTAATCTTCTCATATCCAGACGAAAAGAACATGCATATCATAAATTCCAAATTACAAGATTGAAAGATTCATCACAATAAAATACAGAAAATCAATCCATAGTCACAAAGAAGACAAAAAAGGAAAGAAAAGGGTAATAAATTGTGTAAATAATCACAACCATCTACCTGGATTTTGATGTTAATCGCTATGCCCAAGAAGATTGTGAGAGAAATTTCTCCTCTCTAAACCTTCTCTCTTTTGAAATCCTTTTTCTCCTCCAAAATTCGTGGTCCCTCAAAAATGAACCCTCAATTGATGATAATGAGTTCTCTCCTATAATCGAGGCACTAATTGTGCGATCACCCAAGAGAACTCTTTGGACTAAACTCTTTATTATCTTTTCTTTATCTTTTTCTTGCATGTTTAATGAATCATAAAATAACTTTATTTAATTTTCACTTGACTTCTCTTTTCAATTAATTTATTAAATTTTAATCTCATGCACGCATTATGTAATTTTGAAACTTTTAATAAATTAATACCCTTTCATGCTTTAATTTATTTTCAAAACTTAATTGATAAAGTATTTATTAACTTAAATAATTGTATTTAGTATTTATTTAAAAATAAACTTTAAATATATTATTATTAAATTAAATAAATATTATCACATTCTAAAATTAAACTTTTAACTTTTATTTTTAAATTTAATTAATTTCCCAATTAACTAAATATAATTAAATATTAAAAATATCATAATAATTTTCCATTAAATTAAAACATTAATTTAATTATTTAATTTGATTTAATTAATAGAAAAATCATCAAAGACTTACAAAATAAAATCCGAAAACCCATCATATAAAACCACATACAAAATCAAACTAAAGTGTTATAATCATGAATTAACATTATCAGATGCATTCAGAAGGTAAACACCACAGATACTTACCCTAATTTTCTAGGAAAAATGGCTTAAAGGTTTAGGATTTGGACTTAAGAATTTATCTCTCCTCTCTTCCCATTGAGATAATGCTATAGGGTATGCTCATCCTGGCAATTCAGGGAAGTCAACACTCGGTACTTGCAATCTGTATACAATCCATGCATGTACAAATACAATATTCTAAACTAAATAGGCAATGACAGGAAGTGGTGCATCATGTCGATCCTAACTAGTAGGTGACTACAACTCTCTTCCTTAACCACATCAGAAATGCCATACATAAAGAAAACATACATGTACACCATACACATGCAGTATGGGGTAAGTATCCATAAGAAGACACAATAATCCATCTAACTAATCATTATCAATCACTAAAATCACTAAATAATCATCATGCATACATGAAGTATAGAGTACCAAGTAATCTCATCATAAAATCAATTGAATCTAAAACAATATCTAATAATCTCAAAGAAATGGTACTAATCATCAAGCATAAAAATTGCCTAAAAGAGCTCATCAATGATAAAAAAATGCAAACTAGGGGTAGGCACTATAAAGGGAGTTATTGAATTTTGAGGTATAACCGATAAGTCATAAGTTTTTGCAAAATTTTGAAGTTTTGAAATTTTGTATGTAAGTGGTTATTAACTGAGTTGTGCTTGAAAGGATAAAAGTTATTCATGCATGACCACATAATTTTCCACTTATGTCAAAGGGGAGATTATTAATCTTAGATTAGTTTTGACATATGAGTTACAATATACTTAAGTAATTTTCTTAGTTCATGTCAAACAAGTAATACATGTCGAGCATAAGTTGTTAGATAGTATATGCCAAGTGACATATATTTAGTATGTGTTGATTAACTAGTAAGTGTTGAGTCACTCAAGTGCCAAGAAAATAGTATGTGTCAAGATATCCAGATGTTGAGTGATCAATGGATGCCAAGTCATTCAGAGCCCAAGTTACAACATTGAAGTTGCAGTTGATGCCCAGGATCAGGGATTTCAAGTGTTGAGTTATATAGTTTTGACATAGTTGTTTGTAATGGCACAAAATTCTATGTAAACTATTTTTGGGCCAACTTAAAGATTTTTTTATGATCTTAGATGATAAGGATGAATCTTAATTGTGAATCCCTATGCATTACATGTATTCAATCAAAAAAAGGGAAAGATTAAGTGGCGATATGGGTGAATCACAATTGTTGATTCATACCTAACGCTAAGTCACCTAGGTCTTCTTAAGGAGGACAAACCCTAAACCTTTTACAAATTTTGAAGGAGAATTGAAGAGAGTTTCCATGTGTAAATAGAGTATCCATGGTGACTAAGGAATTATGATTTGAGATACATTGTAGAATTAATTAGAGGAGAATAGAGGAATGGTATTAGAAGACAACAAAGATACATTTGACTAGAAAAACTCAAGTACACATCAAGAAATAGGTGATCTAACATCAACCAACAGAGCGCTAATTGAAGGATCATTTCTAATACATTTTAACAAGTGAATCAATCAAATCTCTTGACAAAGTATGATGGGGACACAACCCAACAACCAGAATAGACACAATAGAAAGGGGAAATTATATTAACTAAGAAAATAAGCTGGTACAAACAGTGCAGAGAAAATAAACTCAAAACATGCCCTGCGGGCTTACAATAGCATAAATCTGGAGAATATTTCTCCTTTAAGCACCTCCTCTCAAGCTCCAATCCGAACTGCCTTTTACAATGCCAGAAATCTCCTTAAATAGACCCCGGAGGGTTAAGGACTAGGAGTACATTCTAGAAAGTGCTAGTAGGCATCCACCGACAAAATAGAAGGTTCTGGAAGCTGTGTTAGAAGTCGGTGCAATTCTAGAAGAATCCAGAAACGGTAGCCGAACTTCTGGGAGACATAACTTTTGAACCGTAACTCCGATTGACGAACCGTTTACATTTTTAGAAAGCTCTAGAAGCGCTCTATAGCCCTATGGACCAGCTTTGCTTGTCCCCCATTTTTTGACCCTTTTTGAGGTCATTTAATGCCCCAAACCTGACTTTGAAGCATTCTTAGGGGGTCTCCAAAACCCGAAAAACTACAATAACTTTCAAACCATGGGGCCTTTTGACCCGATTCTTTTTTTTGGAATGCTCTAAATCTCGATTACATTCATCTGGCCAAGTCACACCTTCTAGGTCACCAAAATGATGGTCAAATTGCATGCTCCTATTTTTTTGGGATTTTTAAATGCACTGATAGTTGAACTATGAGAGTTGAAACCTTTATTTGAGCCAAATGGGTATCCAAAAATGCAAAGACATAAAATAGAAACTAAGTCTAAGTACATTTTTTTGGGTGACACAGGATTGCCCTTATACCTCTGGATGCTCCTGCATCAAAGTAGTCTTAATAGACTATTGTAAATCCTTTAACAGGGTGCTTACTTCATTGTAAGTTAAAGTCCTTTAACCAGACACACTTCTAGAAAGGTGTTGAAGTCCTTTAATAGGGTTAGATCTAACAATCTTGTAAGCCTTTAACAGGATAGACCTTTCACAAGGTAGATCATGTTTCATGATCAAAATATTGTAACCTTCATTAGATACACTTTATTACTACAGCAGTGAAGATTTGTGGGTGTCATCCCCACCTTAGTTTTACCTTCTCCTTGGAGGGCTTCTAGGTACACAAATGTCTTATGGCATACATGTGTTGAATGTTTTAGTTTCATGTTATGGATGTATATGCTTAATTTGGCGTTTTAGTTTATATACATAAGATTGTACAATGGATGTGTGGGGAATGATTTTGAGGTTGAAAGTTTTAAGTGCTGATCCACCCCCCTTATCAAAGTTTACTTCCCTATTGTATTTCTAACACATAGTGTATTGTCTTAGATTGTGAAATTCATCAGCTCTCTATTGATGCCATTCTTCTGGTAGGAAATTCTCACATAAGTTCTCTAGAAATAACTCCTATGTAATAGTATTCATAATTACCCCCAACTTCTTCTCCTCAATCTTCCACCATGTAGCTCAAAATAGTTCTAGGTGAGTAATAGAAAAATCTCATTTTGACATTAGAGTCAAAGTCTTGAATAGAAAAAAATCTATCTAGAGCAATTAGCCACTGCTCTACAACATATCCTGATCCAACCCCATTATAATGTTTGATCTTGGACCTATAGAGGTCCTTCATTTGAGTGGTATGAATTGACCTCTGTCTGTCACCATGATGGTGTTATAATTCTTTAGAATAACTGAGAGGGGGGGGTGAATCAATTATCCAAGGTCCAATGATGTCCAATACAACTTTTTCTACAAATCCTTAATGGCACATAATCAAAATTATCATGCATACAATTGAACATTAAACAATCATGAAAAGTAAACATACATCACACCATAACACTAAGGATTTGATAACCCAGAAACCCTCCAGAAATAAGAAGGTAAAATTGGAGTGGGGATGATACCCACAAAATAACTGGGCAATTGATTTCAACCACTTCTGATGGTTTTCTATATTAAAGGTCTGCCTTGCTAAAGGCTACAACAAATTGTTAAATGTGACCTTGTTAAAGGATTTAAGAACATTCAACTTGGAATGTCACCCTGTTAAAAGATTTACATAGAGCTATTAGGCTCATCCAAGTCCATGGGATTTATAGTCACCTACTCAAAAGAATCTTTCATCCCTCACTAAGGATCTCCTATCCTCCTCCTAAGGATCTCTTTATCCTTCTCCAAATGATCTCTTTATCCTTCTCCTAGGGATCTTTTTATCCTTTTGCTGAGGCTTATCCACCTAGCTGTTAAGCTAACCTAGCAATGTAGGGTTTCAATATCTAATACAATGGTAAGAAAGTATTAGAAGAATTTTGACCTGATACAAATTGCAACTTCAACCTTGCAGATTTTAGATCGCTCTTTAGTCCTTTTCTTTGCTTGGCTTTCCTCCCTTGCAATGTTGATAGCTTGTTCACCCTTCAAGATCTGTCTCCTTGAGTTCTTCCACTCGTTATGCCAATGATCTCTCTGGTCACTTGATCAATTTAGAGTCTTGATGCTCTATTCTTACTCCTCTTGGCTTCTTCACATGATTACAGTTATGACCAACTTCTTCTCATGCATAAGAAACTTCCTGATAAATCCATTAGCATTTGCCAAATTTTTTTACATAGTGTTCTATGTCACTATCTCATCATTCTTATCTTCTATCTGGTTCACAAAATTCTAGATAACTACCATATCGGCTCAGATCTGGCGAATCTTTGACTTTTCAAAATAATGCAGCAACTCGACATCATTGGTTTACTCATGCTTGACACCTTCTATGTTACTCGACTTATTAATATTATTTACTAGTGCTCAACACCTGAAGACTTCTTGGTACTTGATCTTTACTCGACACCTAAAGATCACTCGGCACACACTAAAGTTGAACTTGCTCAGCTTCAATTGAGAATCTTTTCGGCACTAACTAGAACTTATTTAATCCTGTGTGTAGTGTGTCCATCCTCTATGTCTTAGAGTATGTCATCAATGCACTATTTCATCAATGGCTTAGCTGATTCTTATACTTTATTACAACATCATAACTTCAACCTTTCTCTAGGTACTCTAGTTACATCTTATTGATTGCCACCTCCTTATCAATCAACCAATTGATAGTATTTGGATCACTTAAGCAATTGTAATTCCTGCAAGTAGCAAGTTTGACATCAATGAAAAAAATATGATTGAAACGTTCTTTACCAATTCTATTTCTCTTCATTCATGATCTTTTCAATCATTTCCAACAATCTCCCTCTTTGGCATTGATGGCAAACCAAACTAATCAAATGATTAAGTTGATCAACTTAGTTACCACCAAAATCTAAATCCTTTATTTTGCTTCTCCCTCTAGACTACTGCATCCTTACTATGTATTCCTGATCCTTCATATATATCTCCATATATATCTCCCTCTCACTTTGTATTGATTACTTTCTCCTATATCTCCCTCTTTGACATAAATGCCAAAGATGTAGCATCTTCAACATGCTAAATAGAGGCTTTGTATCTTCATATTTTTCTCCCTTTGTCACCATGCTTGTGACTGATCTAGAGTTTTTGCTCTTGTTGTCATCCTCTGCATCATTCTTTTGATATTTCAGTGATCTACTCCTATTGATGCAGGGAAGCTTCTATGTTGCTTTAGACTACTTGAGTTAGGGGCATTACCCCCAACTTGCCTCTAAGATATTCATAAGAATCCTTGAGAAATGGTTTGGTGAAGATATCTACAATTTGTTCCTTTGTGTGAATGTATTCCATCTTCACTTGTTTGTCTTCCACCAATTCTCTAACATAGTGATATTTGATTGCAATATGCTTGATTTTTGCATGCATCACTGGATTCTTGGATATGTTTATAGCACTTGTATTATCACAATATAGTATCACAGGTTTGGTTACCTCTTCTTTCATTCCTTTCAATAGATGTTTAAGCCACACAATGTTTGTGCAATTGACTATTGCTACCACATATTCTGTTTCTACAGTGGACGGAGATGTGCATGTTTGTTTCTTGCTAGTCCAAGTAACTAGCCTTTTACCTAAGAATAATGCTCCTCCACTTGTGCTTTTCCTATCATCAATGTTTCCTCCCCAATCTACATCTATGTATGCATTGAGCTCAAACTTCTCATTCTTTTTGTAATATAGGCCAAAATCATCAGTTCCTTTGAGCTACCTCATTATCTTTTTTACTGCCATGAGATGATTTTCTCTAGGATTGGTAGCGAATCTAGCCACAATTCCAACTACTAGTGCTATGTCTGGTTTGCTATGTATAACATATTGTAGTTTTTCAATCATGGATTTGTACATTGTTTGATTGACTTCAGTCGATTCATCATTTTTAGATAGCTTATGTCTTGTTGCCATTGGTGTGCTGACAGGTTTGGAGTCTTTGAATCCAAACTTCTTGATTATCTCTTTGATGTATTTTGACTGTGTCAAAAACATGCCATGTTTTAGTTGATGTACTTGCAATCCTACAAAAAATTTGATTTCTCCAAACATAGACATCTCAAACTCATGTTTCATTTTGTCAGAAAAACTTTTGCATAGTACTTCCTTTCCTCCAAAAACTATATCATCCAAAAATATTTTAGATACAAGAATATCCTTACCTTCTTCTGATTTGATGTACATGTTGTTGATATCATCAATTCTTTAAAATCCTATTTGAACTAAATACTTGTGAAGTCTCTCATACCAAGCTCTAGGGGCTTGCTTCAATCCATATAGAGCCTTATGCAGTTTACATACCTTATTTTTTTTCTTTTCATCAAAAAAATCTTCTGGTTGCTCTATGTAGACTTCCTTTTCAAGTATACCATTCAAAAATGTAGACTTTACATCCATCTGATAGACTTTAAATCCTTTGAAGGCTGCATATGCCAGTAAGGTCCTTACTCCTTCCATTCTAGCAACTAGATCAAAAGTTTCTCCATAATCTAGTCCTTCTTCTTGTGCATATCCTTTGCAAACTAGTCTTGCCTTGTTCCTTGTAATTTCACTATTTTCATCTAACTTTTTTTTGAACACCCACTTGGTTTCAATCACATTCTTACCAACTGGTCTTCAGACTAAGGTCCATATCTTGTTCTTCTCAATTTTTTCTATTTCTTCTTTCATAGCATTATACCAGTCATCATCTATTATGGCTTCACTTACTATTTTAGGTTCCATTTTTTTGAGTAGACATGTTTCATTTCTGAGTCTATTCCTTGTCATTGGTCCTGCCTCTTTGTTTCCAATAATTTGATCTGCAAGATGATGTCTTTTCACATACTTTGCCAATACAGGTTCTTTCCTTGTTTTCATGTTGTCTCTTTTAGAATCTGTATCCTCATGCATATTTTCATCAGGTATTTGTTCATTTTTTTCTTGTTGGCTATTCTCAGAATTTGAATGAACATTTTTTGTATTTTGTAGCTCAGCTTCTGAATTTGTCTGTTGTTCAGCATTCATTGTCTATGACTCAGCAGATACTGGATTCTGTTGTTGATTATCATTTTGAGTTGCAAATTCACCATTATTAGGTATACCTTTATAAAAGTATACAAAGGTCTTGTATTCTTTTGCTTTCTTGGTGTTCTCAACACTTTGAACTTCTACAAGCTCATCAAATTTCACATTTGTGCTTTCTACTGTAGACACCTAAAAACTTTTCAGAAAATAAAAATACTTTATTTTCTAAAGGTTTTTAGGTGTCTACATTTTGCCCCTCTTTGATGTGATGCCGCAAGTGGCATGGCATCAAAGATAAGAAAATAAGATGCCCAAGGCTAGAGCAGAAGAGGACAGAATGGACTATGAGATGCCCCCTCAAGAAGGCGGGGGGGAGAGAAAGCGATGCTCGATGGCTTCTTGAAAAGTACAAGAATCTCGAATGAGCAAGGAAACTCAGATTGGTAAAGAGAAGGGGCTGAATTAGCTCAAACTCTCACTATGGGAGAATGATAAAGGAGAATTAGATGCACAAGAGGAAGCAAGCTTAAGACTTTAGGGAAGGTGGAGGATGAAGGAGCAGAGTGCTATAAAAAGGAATCTAGGAAAGGGAGATGGATGAGGGGATTATAAAGGTGATGCAATAAGATTTCAAAGAGTCAGATTGGCGGAAGATGGGTTTCGGAGATCCCTAGGACTAGGATTGTGGATCTCGAAAGATGAGGCTTGGTGGATTGATTTGGATTGGTGGATCTATAAGACTAGGATTGTGGATCCCTAAAGCTAAAGGTGAGGAGTGATTCAAAGAGATACTGATGCATAAGCTAGAGTAGGAGAGACAGATGTTGGATATGGATGGGGGATAATGGAGATGAAGGAAAACCATTGAAGCTTTTTGAGCGGGGGGATACTTCAAAGAGAAGTACCACCATGTAGTTAAGCACTAGATTTGCTATAGGATTGCTGGTTAATTGCCAAGGTTACCAAGAACATCAAGGCCTTTTCACCAACTGTCTAGAGGATTAATGAACTAACTCAAAACAAACATGCAAGGATTGCCCCAGTATCACACATGAATCCTAGAGGAAGCAATGTGGAAACAACACTAGGTAACCCACAAGTAGAAAAGAAAACAAGAAAAAGACATGATCAAGACCTTACGCTCTGATTTCCCCATTCCTAGTATACCATGATATGGAAGATCATGGCAACCTTGAGGAGGGAACAAGGAGACTGCTTGGAAAAGATGTTTCAAGACCCAATAGGGAAGAGTCCAAATCAAAAGAAAGCAAAAATCCAAAAGAGAACCATTTGTCAACGAGATGGGTAGGACGAGGTACTAACAGACCAAGATCAGACATGAGGAAAGCTATATCCTGCAAGGACCTATCGAAGAGCACCTAAGCTGGTGGATTTGGATGAGTGATGCGTCTGGCAAGCTGAACTAAGAAAGATAACACTTTGGTGACAGGAAATCTAGCTAAAGGATGCATTGGAATAGCTAACCAAGATGTGCGATGGATGTAAGATGTTGATCAAGGATGAACTGACACGAACGCTGGATAGATACAATGGTACTAAGCTAAAGAGGATGTACAAGCTGATGGACCAAGATATGTTACAAATGTACAAGTTTGTTCATGTTTTGGTTTTTGTGAGATGGAAATGTTTTTGAATGATGGGATGTCTATAATAGGTGATAGGTAGATAGGTAGATGGTTTGCGAAAAGCTTAAGTGAAAATGGGGTTTTGTGTGTGCACGTGATAGTATACAAGCTAGGATACAGGATTATTTATAGGCTGGAATATGGTACAAACTTTGGACAAGATTCCGATATACAAGGTATGGTACAAGATTTACAACGTATAATACAAGCTTTGGTACAAGATTTTACAAGCTAAGGTACAAGATTTTACAAGCTGTACAGGAGGTATTTACAAGCTCCATTAAATTTTGGATATTTGGTTGGAACACCAAGGGAACAAGCAGGTGTTTTATGGGATGGTGGGTGAATGGATGAGGGATAGGATAGTGATAGATAATGGATTAGTTTTAGTACACAAGGTGCCTGAATTACCAAGTTTTCACCAAGGTACCTATCCAAGGTGCTTGAATTGCCAAGTTTTCACTAGTGGACGCTTATTTCTCTTTACTATTTTTTTTTTGTATTTTTCAAAAGATAGGTATACCAAGGATCTTCAAGCATAGAACATCTTGAGATGAATGATGTTAGTAGGATCATTCAAGAGTTCTCCTTTTGATGTAGATAGCTGATAGGCTCTGGAGCCAAAGGAAGCAGTAACAACATAAGGACCAAGCCATGTAGGTCCAAACTTGCCTTTCTTTTCTCAATCTGCTTGGACTTTCATGTTTTCTTTGAGGACCATGTCACCTGGCTGAAAGTTTCATGGAAGCACCTTCTTGTTGAAATTACTTTTGAGACAAGTTTGATAGACTGTGAGATGATCATAGGCTTGTTGTTGCTTCTTGTCTAAGAGATCAAGCTAGGTGAGCCGAGCTACTCTGTATTCTCCATCTGATATTTGCCCTTGCAAAGATATTTGGAAGGAGGGGAGTTCAACCTCTATAGGTAGTATTGCTTTGGCACCATAGACTAGGGAGTATGGAGTTGTTCCTATGGATGTATGAAAGGAAGTTCAATAGGCCCATAGGGCTGGATTTATTTGTAGGTACCAATCACAGCCAAAATCATTGACAACTTTCTTTAGGATTTTGAGGAGGGTTTTGTTAGTTGCCTCTGCCTGGCCATTACCTTGTGGGAAATATGGGCTAGAAAAGTGGTGATGAATGTGGAGGGAAGTGCATAATTCTTCCATGTTGAGATTTTCAAAGTTACCTCTATGGTTGGTGAAGATGGTGGATGGGATGCTGAAGCAGCAAACAATGTGGTACAAGATGAACTTGGAGACTTGAACTCCTCTAGCTGAGACTAGGGGGACTGCTTCCACTCATTTAGTGAAATAGTCTGTAGCTATTATTATCCATTTATTTCCATTAGATGAGAAGGGTGTGATAGTTGCAACTAGATCAAGGCCCCAACAAGAGAATGGCCAAGGTGGTGCAATAGGCTGTAGATCCTATGCTAGAGCGTGCACAAGATTAGCATGCTGCTGACATGGGAGACACTTTCTGACAAAGTCATATGAGTATTCTTCAATGGTAGGCCAATAGTAGCCTACTCTAAGGATTTTTCATGCTAGGAAAATACCACTCATGTGGGCACCACAAAGTCCAGAGTGTACTTCCTTTAACACCATTGCGGCCTTGTTTTGGTCTAAACATCAAGAGAGAGTATCGTGATAACCCCGACCATATACGGTATTGGCTATGATAACATAGCGGGATGATTTTTGAATGAGGTTCTGGCGTTGGGTACGTGTGAGGTGAGGGGATATGATACCATCGTTAAGGTAACCGTGAATCTCATGGTACTAAGGGAATGGGGGAACAACCAAGATACAAACACGGTTTGAATCCTCATTCACATAGGCGGGTGTGAGGAGCTGCTCCACTAAAAAATCATACTGTGTAGCTGCTTGGGGAATTTCCAAGAGTGAGCCTATAGTAGCCATAGCATCTGCTGCTTTGTTTTGTATTTGAGGAACTTGTGTAAACTAAAGCCTTCTAAAATGTTGGGTTAGCTGATCAACTAGCTCTTTGTAGGGTAATAGCTTTTCATCTTTGGTTTGATATTCATTTAGGGCTTTCTTGATGATGAGCTAAGAATCGCCAAAGATTTGTAGGTCAGCAATGTTCCATTTTGCAACTATCTTTAATCCTGCTATGAGGGCCTCATATTCAGCTATATTGTTGGTGCTAGGGAATTGTAGCTTGAAGGCTTTTGGAATGTAATCTCCTTGAGGTGTGACCAACAATATTCTTGCCCCTGATCCATTAGATGTGTATGAGCCATCAAAATAAAGTTTCCATGGGGGTTGTTCTTCAATTAGATAGATATGCTCATCTGGAAATTCTGTGATCAATGGATAAGCATCTATTAGAGGTGCATCAGCTAGGTGATCTGCTATAGCTTGCCCTTTGATTTCCTTGTTGTTCACATAGTGGATGTCAAATTCACTAAGGAGCATAGCCCATTTGGCCAAACGGCCTGTAAGTGCTGTTCTAGAGAGCATATACTTGAGAGGGTCAATCTTGGAGACTAGTTGGATGGTATGACTTAGCATGTAATGGCGAAGCTTTTGAGTTGAGAAAACAACTTCGAAACAAGCTTTTTCCATAGGAGTGTAATTGAGTTCATAACCAACTAGGGTTCTACTGATGTAGTAGATGGCTCTTTGTCTGCTGTAGTCATCGAGCTATGCTAGAAGTGCCCCTAGAGTAGTAGGTGTTGCTGATATGTACAAAATTATGGGATGACTAGGAACTGGTGGAACCAAGATAGGGGGACTAATGAGATACTGCTTTATATGGTCGAAGGTGCGCTGACATAAAGGATCCCACTTGAAGTTCTCATCCTTCTTCAATAAATATGAAAATGGTGTACACTTATCTACAAGCTGGGAGATGAAGTGCCAAATAGATTGAAGCTTTCCCTGAAGAGAATGAATCTGTCATAGTTTTTGGGGAGGAGGCATGTCTAAGATAGCCTTGACCTTCTTGGGGTCGATCTCTATACCTCGTTTAGAAACTATAAAGCCTAGAAGCTTGCCAGATGTGACCCCAAAGACACAGTTCTTGGGATTCAGCATGAGATGATATTTCGCTAACCTATCAAAGACTTTCTCCAGGTCAGCAAGATGATCCATGAAGGTATGAGACTTGACCAAGATATCAACCACATAATCCTCCAAAATGCTATGGATGAGATCATGAAAAATGGTTTTCATAGCTCTTTGATAGGTAGCCCCAGCATTCTTTAGGCCAAAATGCATCATGTTGTAGCAAAAGGTTCCCCAAGGTGTAGTGAATGTTGTCTTATGTTGATCCTCTTTTGTAATCTTGATTTGATTATACTCAGAAAATCCATCCATGAGGGACAAAATTTCATGTCCAGCTGTAAGATCTACAATCATATCTATGTTGGGCAAGGGAAAATCATCTTTTGGACAAGCTTTGTTAAGATCTCTGAAATCAGTGCAGATTCTGATTTCACCAGAAGGCTTAGTGATGGGGACCATGTTGGAGATCCACTCTGAATAGTCGATAGGTCAGATAACCTTAACAGCTAACATTCTTTCTAACTCACCTTTGACCAGTAATGCCACCTTGGGGTGCATTTTTCTAAGCTTTTGTCTGATGGGCTTGATCTGTGGATTGACTACAAGATGATGAACTACAAGATTTGGATCAAACCCTAGCATGTTCTGATATGACCATGCAAATCAGCCAATGTTCTCTCTTAAGACATAGGGATGTAGTAATGTGAACAAGCCTAGGGATCTCTGAAGAACCGATGTTGACTTCCCTAGTATCCTCAATTAGAATAGAAGATATCTCTGGTCGATTATCTTGAGGAGGTAATGCTAAATCCTCATGTTCTGCTTGTGGCTCTGGATGTTCTTGCTAAGGGGTTCTCTTCACTACCTTATCTAGTCTCAGATTCAGCTTAGTTCTAATTTTGGGTGTATCGGAACTAGGTTGGGGATTTTCTCCAAAATACCCCTTGGGATCTAGCTTGTAGATATAGACAAAATCTGGCTTTGTTTTCTTGTGAGGTGTTTCAGCTCCCATGAATCTTAGAAGTGCTTCCTCTGATGTGAACTCATCAATGTGTATGACACTTGGTTGGTCCCAATCTATGAGTTGTGGATGGGCGAGTGGTAGGTCAATGAGGTGGATGTATAGTTCTTGGAGAACAGAGTCTCTGAGGGAGATTTGGTCTAGGATATCGTCGTAGGCTCTCTTTTCAACTTCCCTAGAAATGTCTTTGATTTTGATAAGGTCACAGTGAATGTTCAAAAAAGCATGACCGTCCGTATTGGTGCCCTCAGTTGTGGGTATGCCAAAGCCAAGACCACACTTCGATTCCCACTTGTGTGTGTCGATGGGGCACTGCATGCCTCTTTCTTCTAGTCCTAGACCACCACCTTGATAGTTCCATTTGTCAGTGATGAGCTTATGTTCCTGGGGATACTTCTGGCTAAAGTGATCAAGGCATGCCTGATTCCTTTGAGGTGCATCCTTATGTAAACAATTGTTGATATTTGGAGTGAGCTCCTCATGAAGGGGGATTTTCGAGGATACAAACGTTGTTCGGCCAAATTGTTTGTATCAAGGAGGTGGAATCTCCTTAGCTTTGTGATATGTCAGTTGTCCATGGGCATGTGGATCAAGTGGGAGTGCCCTGATAGCAAATGCATCTGACAGACTATACTCTCCATAGCTCGCGTTATTGATCTTCATGGTAGACAAGGTAGAGGTGAGGATGGTTTCTGGGTCATTACAAGTGTGGGATGAGTTGGCGATGGATGTGCCGATATCAATTCCAGGGTAATGGTTTGTATATGAAGCTTCAACCACATTTTGTAAGAAAAGGGTTCTAGATTGGCATGGATGGTTACCTCAGTGCCTTTATGCAAAAATTTGACGCACTGATGGTAAGTGGATGGAACGGCTTTCATGGCATGAATCCATGGGCGATCGAGGAGGATGTCGAATGGTAGGTTTAGATCAATAACATGGTAGAGTGTATCTTGGATGATTGGCCCAACCTTGATTGGTAGCAAAATAGTTCCTTCTGTGGTTCTTTCCAAGTTGTCATAAGCTTTGATGGTGATAACCTCACTGATGATATCTGCCTCAGTATACCCAACTTTTTTAATGAATTTTAGGGTGCAAATTTTCAAGGCTGATCCATTATCTATCATTACTCTTTTCATGACAAAATTGGATACCATGATGGCTATGCAAAGTGGAAGGGTGTGATCTAGCTTGACCACGGGTATGTCAGTGGGTTTGAATGATAGGGCACATGAGGATGAAAGGTGTCCAACAAGATTACAAAAATTAGTAGCATTGATATCAAAAGGGACACATGATTCTATGAGAGCACTATCAAGGATGTTCTTGTACACAAGACTAGTGCAAAGAAGGTCTAAAATGGAGATTTGGGCTAGCATGTTCCCAAGGTGTTCTAAGATATTGTACTGGCTTTTTGATGGAGTTAATGGTGCTGGTGAAACAGGTGGGCCTGCAATGTTAAATCGAGCTCTTCGAGTGGTGATTGCACACTCATTGTTTGGTCCTTGGATATTGATAACATTGATAGAAGGCTCTTTCTCAGATATACAACCTATAAGGCTACCGTAGTCTATATAGGATGAAGTGTGGTCGTTGTTCTTTCCATGCTGTTGGTTTGGCTGACGGTTGTTGGTGTTGTTGTTGTTGGTTTGGATAGGTGCTTTTCCAAGATTTTGATTGTTGTGAGGAGGAAAAGCATTTTGATAGATCTGTAAACCTACATTGGGAGAGGTTTGGGCACCAACAGTGATTTCCTTCTGATCAATGAGGTCCTGCACATAGTCTTTCAATTTCATGCATCTGAGGGTAGTGTGACCTTTTACCCTATGAAATTTGCAGTACTCATTGTCTTTGTACCATGCAGCTTTGGATTGGCTTGGGTCAATTTGCTGGGTAGGAGGAAATTTGATGAGGTTTTCCTTGACTAATTTCTCAAAAATGACATCCAATGGCTCACCAAGGGGTGTATAGTTTCTAGGTGTAGGTTAGAATTTGGGCTTTTGTCCTGCAGCTACATTGATGGCATTAGCTTGATTGCTAGACCCTTGAAAGTTTGGTCTTGGATTGTGGTTTTGATAGTTGTGGTTATTCTGCTATTGGTAGTTGATAGCTTGCTAATTATTTGGTTGATAGGGTGGGTTGGACTGGTTGTGAGAAGGACCAACAATATTCACATGTCTGGTGTCAGTGACGCCATCTGTTGCAACATGCTTGTTTTTGTTCCAATACCTAGACTTGTCATTGGAATGTGATTGATTTTTGTTGGCTTCCTTGTAAATTTTGACCACACCATCTTTAATGAGTCCTTGCTCAAGGATCATTCCTTTCTGTTTGATATCTTTGTAGGTCTGCAAACAGTTCATGGTCATGTGGTGAGCCAAGCTAGGATGGGCATTATCAATAAACATTTTCACCAAATGACACTCTGGCAAGGTGCAAGATATGCGGGTGGTAAGGGTTTTCCATCTTTGTAGATATTCGAGAAGGCTTTCTCCACCTTTTTTCTTGGTGTGGACAAGATCAACTACTGATAGCTCTGTTTCAACAAGATGGGCATATTGGGCTACAAATGCCTAAGATAATTTAGCAAAATTTTTAATTGTGCCGTAGGGGATTCTATAAAACCATTCAAGAGCTGGTCAGGCCAAGCTTTTGGGAAAGAGACGCAAGAGGAAGACGTCATCATATGCCACTTCTTGGTAGTGCATGTAAAATTCTTTGATATGTGTGACAGGGTCTCCTTTTCCTCTAAATTTGTCAAATTTGGGTGTCTCAAAATGCTTGGAGAATGGTGTCATGGTAATGGCTCTCTCAAATGGGTAAGGGCACACATTCTCAACCTTGAAAGTTTTTGGATCATTTCCCATTCTGAATTAATGGGTGATGGCTGGGGTGCCCCAATGTAGGAGTGCCTTGAGGTAGGTATGCACTAGATGGGGCCATTGAATATGGATGGTTGTGAGGTATTTTCTGATAGGTATTGTACATTGTTTGGGCAGCTGCATGGTGGATGATGATTTGCTAAGGGGGAGGTGGCGCATAGTGCTGTATGTGCTGCGAGGCTTGCTGTTGATATGGGATTGAGGAACATAAGCTAGTTGTGGGATAAATGAATTGCTTTGTGGAGGTAAGGTATAAGATGGTTGTGAAGCTTGGGGAATGGGGGGCTTGTGGGGTTTGACCAAGGTATGTGGGTTGCGCCCACATTTGGGATGGTACCTACAAATAATTGGTGGTTGGCTAGATTGGTGGATTACCTCCTAGAAGTGGCATTGAAAAGTAGTTGGTAATAGGAGGTAATGGATTAGTTGGTGGTGGAGGTGGTGGGAATTGAAAGCTAGGAAATGGAATTGATGGGGTTTGATAGCTTGGTGGCTGGATTTGGAAGCTTGGTAGAGTGGTGGTGGGAGCTTGGGTCACTTGAGAGCTGGGCAGAACATTAGTAGTAGCTTGTGGGGTTTGATAGCTTTGTGGAGTGAGGGTAGTAGCTTGTGGATTTGTGGCTGATGGAACTGAGCTCCCAAGACCTAATGGAAATGATGGGATTGTGCTTTGGACTATGGTGAACAAGCTGGGGGTGATGAAAGGTTGATTACTTGGCCCCATGGGTAGTATCCTTGTTGTATATTGCTGAGGTTGGCCAAAGATGCTAGCACTATTTTGAGAGATGGGTAGATTTGGAAGGCTGGGTTAGGGAGCAGCAACAACAATAGTGAAGGGTGTGAACGGTGAGGTGTTTTAGGTAAAGGGGGTTTGGAGCGGAGAGGTATGAACCAAGGATGGAGTGGTGGTGGCCGGGTTGGCTTGCAGCATGGAGATTTCAACTTGGGTGGATGATGGTATGTTTGGGTCTATTGGATCATATGGATTGGCTGGAGGCTCTTCTTTTGGCATATATTGAGGATAATTTGGATCGTAAGAGCCTATGGGTGGTGGTAGCTGCCCAAACAATGGGTGAGATGGATCTGATAATGGAGGGGGTCTTCCAAAGTCAAAGGTTCCTACATTGTCCCTTCAAAAATTAGCCATGATTGTCTCTTTGTTCTTGTCTATAATGGCGTTTACCAATACTGCATTTCCTAGTTGGTTCATGAAAGCTTCAATGTCAGTAGATGATGGCATAGCTTTCTCTAGGCTGAAGGATGGCTGAGTGCTCAAGGGGGGTGAGGCTATTCGATCCAAATGATAGGGATCCATTGTTTCTTTCTTCTTGGCTAAGCGAGTGACGGGTGGCATGAAAAATGCTCCTAGGGATGAGATGCAACAAATGCTGGTGGATGCAAAAGGCAGGAAGGCTTTTCTATGCAAATGATTTCCTAGGTTGAGGCAAAGCTATATGACAAAACCTAAGGAGGATTGGGTTGGGGATTCTAACTTCAAAGATATGTTGCCAAAGCACAAAAGGTCTGTTTTCCTATGTGCAAGCTTGGTGGTGATTGTGTCAACTTAAGGATAGACTGATGATGCTTTAGGAAGAACACAAGATTGACCACTTGTGGATCCCAACCTTTAGCTCAAGGTGATGAGGGATAACAAGTGGCAAAACTAGATTACCCTAGACAAAGCTTTGTCAAAGGGGTAACCTTGGTGAGATTGGTGGTTTTGAAAGATTTTAGGAATGACAAACTTTTGGCAAGGTGACAACAATTTTTGAAGGCTTGGATGTGAAGATTTTGGATTGCTAGCTAGATGGTTTGGTCCTAAATGAGATGGATGAGCTAATAATGCTTAAGAGGATAACCTAAGATGGCTGACTTTTCTACAAAGATGACTCTAAGGTGAAGCTTATCCAAGAAGGTGTGGAGAAACAAGGGTGTCTAATCATAGAAATCATGCCTAGTTGGTAAGGCATAAGCAAGATTAACTCCTGGATGTTGGCTAAATTTTATGGTGCGCTCTAACCAGGGCTCTTGAAGTGCTTCATCGACAGCTTTATCCTCTGCTTTGTGGAGTTTGGCAATTCGAGGACTTGGTGTTAGTTCTTTTCTCTTGGCTGAAAGTTCTTGGTATGCCTGAGATGGTTTGAGTTTAACTTTGTGGAACTTCTGTTTGGGTTTGGGTTGCTCTGACATCAATTCTTGAATCTGCTTGGCTTTGAGAGACCTCGGTTATTTGACACCTAAAAACCTTTAGAAAATAAAGTATTTTTATTTTCTGAAAAATTCCTGATGACATCACCATTAATTAATTTATTTATTTTTATGCCATTAAATCCCTTTATCTTAATTAAAAATATTTAATTAAGGAATCCCTCCCAAAAATGTTTAAATCTTATTTAAACATTATTTCCTTATTTATTAATTATTTAATTAATAAATTGACCAAAAAACCCAAAATAAATAAAAAATTTATTTTTTGACCAAAACTTGACCAATTTCTTTAAGACCACTAACCTCTTCCAAAAACTTCTAATCCTTCTTTAATTTTGATTAAAGGCTAATCCCATCATTTCCTACCCCTAATCCCAACTTAAAATATTTAATTAAGATTAAATATTAATCCTCATGTTTATTAAATTTTTTTTAAATAAATATCACCTCAACCCAAACCCTTGAAATAAATAAAACTTTATTTATTTTCTAAAAATCTAATTTATCCTCATCCTAAGAAGTTCTAGACTCTTCTAGAAAGTCTTCATCCTCATCCTAGGAAGTTCTAGACTATTCTAGAAAGTCTTTATCCTCATCCAAAGTCTAGACTCTTCTAGAAGATGTCTTTAAACCTAATCCTAATCACCTCCTAACCTTGTCACATTCTCTAAACATGGGTTAAGACTTACTAACCCAAGCCAAAGTTAACAAATATCTCCTCCTTCACCCACCCTCATTAAATGCCATCCACTTGTCTATCCCTAAGCTAATCCTAAACCATCCTAATCCATCCTCTAATCATTTGCACAATCCTAAGCAAGCTTAAAACCTTCCTAATCAAACCCAAGTCGAAATTCCTCTCATCTCCCTCAAAATATCCCAACCCTAAAACTTTATGAAGCCCACAAGGTCATAAATGACTCTTCCAAGCCCTTTTATTGCTCTTACAAGCCATTATGAGGGTCTTTATGAAGATTTTATCCCTTGAGCCTCCTTTGTTGACTCATCCTTCCCCTTTTCTCCATCCTCTCACCCTATGACATGTGTCACTCCCTGATTGGCTGTAAGGAAGCACAATCCATGTGCTCTCTTCTCATGCAATCTGAGCCTTCCATAAGCTTTTTCCCATCCTTGCATCCTAGCCCTTGATCTCTCAAGCCCTTTGCCTATTTAAGGGATCCTTCCCCTTTGCAAAATAACACAATCCATGAAGTAAAGTCATAATGCCATTTTAAGAAGCAATTTTACATCAAAACCATACACTCACACCCAAATTTCAACTCCATTTGAAGCCCTTTTTAAAGCATAAGCTTGAGCATACATCCTATCTATTTAGACAAAGCCACTCAACAAGAGAGCTTCTTATTGAGAGAGCCCATTAATGGCTCATATTCTTAATTGAGAGCTCATCTTAATCTATCTTGAAGTTTATGAATTTTGTTTAGTTTGTAGAAGCTTTATTTAAATTTGGTTTCTATTAGCTTACTAACATTGCTCATATACATCTACTACTTTTTTAGTGTTACCATTCAAGCACTTATAAGCTCTGCTTCTAGTAGAATAACCAAGAAATGTGCCTTCCTCACTTTTTGCACCAAACTTTCCATTCCTAGACTCTTTATATATATAGCATTTGCATCCAAATACTCTGAAATTTTTTACATTAGGAGAATGCCCATACCATAATTCAAAAGGTGTTGCATTTGTACCTTTCTTGAGTTGAACTCTGTTGAGTGTGTAGACTGCAGTACTTACAACTTCTCTCCAGTACTTGAGTGCAACATTTTTCTCCATCACTAAGATCTTGGCACAGTCAATAACTAATCTATTCCTTCTCTCTGCTATACCATTCTGACGTGGAGTTATGGTTGTTGATGTCTGCCTTTTAATTCCTCTTTCATTGTAGAACTCTTCAAATTCTCTTAATGTGAATTCACCTCCTCTATTAGATTTGAGACATTTTAGGCTCTTTCTAGTTTCTTTCTCAACTCTGGCCAAGTACAATTTGAATATTTGGAATGCATCTATTTTTTGTTTCAGGAACATGATTGTCATCATTTCTGAATAGTCATCTACAAATAGCATTATGTATCTGTCACCTTTGTAGCTTTGTACTTCAATAGGACCACACAAGTCAGTATGAACTAGTTCTAATACTTTTTTTGAAGTATAAATCTTGCTTTTGAAAGTTGACGTGGTCATCTTCCCTAGTTGGCATTGTTTGCACATGGTGTTATCAAGCTTCTTCAACTTTGGTAGACCTCTAACTTTCTTCATTTTGCTGATGCTTATCAGATTGTCAAAATTTACATGACATAGCTTCTTGTGCCATAACCATACATCATCAATTTGAACAATAAGACAAGAAGCATCTTCCATGTCAAGGTAAAACACATTACTCTTAGTCTGATCACCTTGTCCTAATAGACTTCCTTGAGAATCATAAATCTTAGCAACTCCTTTTTCAAATTCAACCTTACACCCTATGTTGCCTAACTATGAGACACTTAACAAGTTATAATTCAGTCCTTCAACATAGTATGCATTATCACATGATATCTTTTCAGTAAGCTTGATACTATCTTTCCCATTGATTTGACATGGTGCATTGTTACCAAATCTAACACTGTTTCCTTCATATTGAATAAAGGTAATGAACTTACTTTTGTCTCTAGTCATGTGATGAGAGCATCCACTATCTATGATCCATCTATCATTCTTGTTCATGTAGGTTACCAAAGAAATTGCTTCATCTTCATTTGATTCATCTTTCATAGCCACATAAAATTCTTCATCACCATTCTCATCAAAGTCTTCTTCAACAATGTAGCATCTTTTGCCTTTACCTTTGTAGTCCCTATTTTCCTCTTTCTTGTTCTTGAAGTTTCCTCCATCCTTGTAATTTTTTCTTTTGTGTGCATCTAGCTGCAATGTGATCAACTTCATTACAATTGAAAAAAATGATTGGTAGCTTACCTTTGAATTTGCCTCTTCCTCTATGAAATATTCTTGCTAGTAATGCCTCCAATTTTTCCACATCATCTTCATCATTGCTGCTATCACTGGATACATACTTTCCTTTTCCATTCTTTTTCTTTGTTTGAACCTCCTCATTGTCTTTCATTGTCATCTTAGCTTTGAATGTAGATTCAAAATTTTATGGCTTGTAGTTGTCAAATTTGGATAGCTCAAAGGCAATGATTCTTCCAATTATTCCTTCAAATGTCACTGTGTTTCCTGCTATACACCTTAGTTCTTGGATGGCTGATACTCTTATAGCATAGATGGGAAGCAAAGTTCTCAAGTATTTGCTACATATTGTTTCTTCTACTAATTGTTCTCCTAGGCTTCTTATGCCACTAACTATATATACTAATATGTTAGCAAGAAACACTAATCTATTAAGAGAACAAAGCATTAACTAACAACACTAATATAACCTTTAAGAGAGACAAAGAGGAAACAAACTCAAATGAGAATGTGAGCCATTAAGGGGCTCTCTCAATGAGATTATTCTCTTGATTTGGGGATGAGTCTAATTTGGATATCGATTTAAGATGTGTACTCAAGATACTCAAACTATGCTTTAATGGAGATGGAAAATGACAAATTAGTACCTTTGTGAGCTCTCAATTTGGCATCATAAGGGTATGGTTAAGGGCTTTTGCTTCTCATACTAGCATTATAACTTTAACTCAAGGATTGTGATGATATGGCTTGGGAGGGGATCCAATTTATAGGATAAGGGCTTGAGGGTTTGAGGGCTAAGATGCAAGGATGGAAAAATGGTTAAAGAGGGCTAGGATTGCATGAGAGGAGAGCACATGGATTTTTCTTCCTTACAACCAATCAGGGAGTGACACATGTCACAAGGTGAGTGGATGGAGAAAAGGGCAAGGATGAGTCAACAAATGAGGCTCAAGGAATAATATCTTCATAAAGACCCTTCATAAATGGCTTGTAAGAGCAATGAATGGGCTTGTAAGATTCTTTATGGCCTTGTAAGAGCATTCATGGTTGGGTGGTTGGGATATTTTGGAGGGAGTTAAGATTGTTGACTTTGCTTGGCTTAGGAAAGTCTTAAGCTTGCTTAGGGAATGTGACAAGGTTTGGGGGGAGACTAGAGGTGATTTAGGATTTAGATTAGGGATGTTAGAGATATGCAAGTGGATGACATTCAATGAGGTTGGGTGAGTTAGTGGTTAAGCTTGGTTAGTATGGGTGGATGGGGTGGATTAGGCTAAAATGGAGGTTTAGAGATAGGCTTAGGAAGAGGATAACGTCCTTCTTGAAGAGTCTAGAACTTCATACAATTTTGAGGATAAATAAAGTTTATTTATGTCAAGGGTTTGGGTTGAGGAAATATTTATTAAAACATTTTAAATAAACATGAGGATTGATATTTAACTTTAGTTAAATATTTTGAGTTGGGATAAAGGGTAGGAAATGATGGGATTAGCCTTTAATTAAAATTAAAGAAGGATTAGAAGATTTTGGGAGAGGTTAGTGGTCTTAAGGAAATTGGCCAATTTTTGGGCAAAAAATAAATTAAATATTTATTTCGATATTTTTGGTCAATTTATTAATTAAATAAAAAATAAATAAGAAAATAGTGTTTAAATAAGATTTAAACATTTTCGGAAGGGATTCCTTAATTAAATATTTTTAATTAAGATAAAGGGATTTAATGACACAAAAATTAATTAATTAATAAATGATGATTTCATTAGGGACTTTTTCAAAAAATAAAAATACTTTATTTTCTAAGGGATCTTAGGTGTCTACATTTTGCCCCTCTTTGATGTGATGCCACAAGTGGCATGGCATCAAAGATAAGAAAATAAGATGCCCAAGGCTAGAGCAGAATAGGAGAGAACAGACTGGGAGATGCCCCTCAAGAAGGCGGCAAGAAGAGAAAGCGAGGCTCGATGGCTTCTTGAAAAAATAAAAGAATCTAGTATGGGATGAGCGAGGAGACTCAGATTGGCAAGGAGAAGGGGCTGAATTAGCTCAAACTCTCACTATCGAAGAATGATAAAGGGAGGTTAGAGGCACAAGAGGAAGCAAGCTTAAGACTTCAGGGAAGATGGAGGATGAAGGAGGGGAGCGCTATAAAAAGGAATCCAGGATAGGGAGATGGATGAGAGGATTAAAAAGTTGATGCAATAGGATTTCAAAGAGTCAGATTGGTGGAAGATGGGTTTCAAAAATCCCTAGGACTAGGATTGTGGATCTTGAAAGATGAGGCTTGGTGGATTGATTGGATTGGTGGATCCTTAAGACTAGGATTGTGGATCCCTAAAGCTAAAAGTGAAGATTGATTCAAAGAGATACTAATACACAAGCTGGGGTAGGAGAGACAAATGATGGATATGGATGGGGGATAATGGAGATGAAGGAATTCCATTGAAGCTTATTGAGCAGGGGGATACTTCAAAGAGAAGTACCACCATGTAGTTGAGCACTAGATTTCCTATAGGACTATTGGTTAATTGCCAAGGTTACCAAGAACATCAAGGCCTTTTCACCAACTGTCTAGAGGACTGATGAACTGACTCAAAAAAAACACGCAAGGATTGCCCCAGCATCACACATGACACTTGAAGGAAATAGTGTGGAACCAACACTGAGTAACCCACAACCAAAAAATAAACAAACAAAAGACTTGATCAAAACCTTATGCTCAGAGTGCCCCATTCGTAGCATACCATGATATGGAAGATCATGGCAACCTTAAGGAGGGAACAAAAAGATTTCTTGGAAAAGATACTTCAAGACCCAAAAGGGAAGATTCCAAATCAAAAGAAAGCAAAAATCTAAAAGAGAACCGTTTGCCAATGAGATGGGTAGGATGAGGTACTAACGGACCAAGATCAGACATGAGGAAAGCTATATCCTACAAGGATCTATTGGAGAGTACCTAAGCTGATAGATCTAGATGAGTGATGCATCTAGCAAGCTGAACTAAGAGGATAACACTTTGATGATAGGAGATCTAGCTAAAGGATGCATTGGAATAGCTAACCAAGGGTTGTGCGATGTGTGCAAGATGCTGATCAAGGAGGAACTGACATGAAAGCTGGATAGATACAATGGTACTAAGCTAAAGAGGATGTACAAGCTGACAGACTCAGATATGTTACAAATGTACAAGGTTGTTCATATTTTTATTTTTGTGAGATGGAAATGTTTGTGAAGGGTGAGATGTCTGTAATAGTTGATAGGCAGATAGGTAGATGGTTTGCGAAAAGCTTAAGTGAAAATGGGATTCTTTATGTGCATGTGATAGGATATAAACTAGGATACAAGCTTATTTACAAGCTAGAATATGGTACAAGCTTTGGACAAGATTTGGATATATGAGCTATGATACAAGGGATGATACAAGATTTACAAGCTAGGGTACAAGATTTACAAGTTGTACAGGAGGTATTTACAAGCTTCATTAGATTTTGGATATTTGGTTGGAACACCAAAGGAACAAGAAGGTGTGTTATGGGATGGTGGGTGAATGGATGAGGGATAGGATAGTGATAGATAATGGATAAGTTTTAGTACACAAGGTGCCTAAATTACCAAGTTTTCACCAAGGTACCTATCCAAGGCACTTGAATTGCCATGTTTTCACCATTGGATGCTTATTTCTCTTTACTATTTTTTTGGATTTTTCAAAAGCTGGGTATACTAAGGATTTTCAAGCATACAACTTCTTGAGATGAATGATGTTAGTAGGATCATTCAAGAGTTCTCCTTTCAATGTAGATAGTTGATAGGCTCCAAAGCCAAAGGAGGCAGTGACAACATAAGGACCAAGCCATGTAGGTTCAAACTTACCTTTCTTTTCTTGATCTGCTTGGACTTTCATGTTTTCTTTGAGGACCATGTCATCTGCCTGAAAGTGTCATAGAAGCACCTTCTTGTTGAAATTCCTTTTGAGATGAGTTTGATAAACTGTGAGATGATCATAGGCTTGTTTTCACTTCTCATCTGAGAGATCTAGTTGGGTGAGCCAAGCTACTCTGTATTCTTCATCTGATATTTGCCCCTGAAAAGATATGCGCAAGGAGGGAAGTTCAACCTCTATGGGTAGTACCACTTTGGCACCATAGACTAGGGAGTATGGAGTTGTTCCTATGGATGTATGAAAGGAGGTTCGATAGGCCCATAGGGTTGGATTTATTTGTAGGTGCCAATCGCGACCAGAATCATTGACAACTTTCTTTAAGATTTTGAGGAGGGTTTTATTAGTTGCCTCTGCCTGGCCGTTACCTTATGGGAAATATGGGCTAGAAAAGTGGTGATGGATGCAGAGGGAAGTGCATAATTCTTCCATGTTGAGATTTTCAAAGTTACCTCTGTGGTCGGTGAAGATGGTGGATGGGATGCTGAAGTGGAAAATAATGTGGTACAAGATGAACTTGGAGACCTAAACTCCTGTAGCTGAGACTAGGGGGACTGCTTCCACCCACTTAGTGAAATAGTCTATAGCTATTATTATCCATTTATGTCCATCAGATGAGAGAGGTGTGATAGTTCCAACTAGATCAAGGCCCCAACAAGCGAAAGGCCAAGGTGGTGCAATAGGCTGTAGATCTTGTGCTGGAGCATGCACAAGATTTGCGTGCTGGTGACATGGGAGACATTTTTTGACAAAGTTACAGGAGTCTTCTTCAATGGTAGGATAGTAGTAGCCTACTCTAAGGATTTGTTGTGCTAGTACAATACCACTCGTGTGCGCACTGCAAAGTCTAGAGTGTACTTCTTTTAACGCCATCGCGGCCTCATTTTCATCTAAACATTGAGAGAGAGTATCATGATAACCTCGACAATATAGGGTATTGGCTATGATAACATAGTGGGATGATTTTTGGATGAGGTTCTAGTGTTGGGTACGTGTGAGGTGAGGGGATATGATACCATCATTAAGGTAAGCATGAATCTCATGGTACCAAGGGGATTGGGGACCAACCAAGATAGAAACACAGTTTGAATCCTCATTTGCATAAGCGGGTGTGAGGAGATGCTCAACCAAAAAATCATACTGTGTAGCTACTTGGGGAATTTCCAAGAGCAAGCCAATAGTAGCCATAGCATTTGCTGCTTTGTTCTGCATTCGAGACACTTGTGTAAACTAAAGCTTTGTAAAATGCTGGGTTAGCTGATCAACTAGCCCTTTGTAGGGTAATAGCTTTTCATCTTTGGTTTGATATTCATTTAGGGCTTGCTTGATGATGAGCTGAGAATTGCCAAAGATTTGTAACTCAGTGATGTTCCATTCTGCAGCTACCTTTAATCCTACTATGAGAGCCTCATATTTAGCTATATTGTTGGTGCCAGGGAATTGTAGCTTGAAGGCTTTTGGAATGTAATCTCCTTGAGGTGTGACCAACAATATTCTTTCCCCTGATCCATGAGATGTATATGAGCCATCAAAATAAAGTTTCCATGGGGGCTATTCTTCAATTAGACAGATATGCTCATCTAAAAATTTCGTGATCAAAGGATATGTATCTACTAGAGGCCCATCAACTAGGTGATTTGCTATAGCTTGCCCTTTGATTTCCTTTTTGTCCACATACTGGATGTCAAATTCGCTAAGGAGCATAACCCATTTGGCCAAATGGCCTGTAAGTGCTGTTCTGGAGAGCATATACTTGAGATGGTCAATCTTGGAGACTAGTTGGATGGTATGACTTAGCATGTAGTGGTGAAGCTTTTGAGTTGAGAAAACAATTGCCAAACAAGCTTTTTCCATAGGAGTATAATTGAGTTCATAACCAACTAGGGTTCTACTAATGTAGTAGATGGCTCTTTCTCTTTCATAGTCATCGAGCTATGCTAGAACTACCCCTAGAGTAGTAGGCATTGCTAGTATGTACAAGATCAAGGGACGACTAGGAATTGGTGGAACCAAGATAGGGGGATTGGTGAGATACTACTTGAGATGATCAAAGCTACACTGACATAAAGGATCCCACTTAAAGTTCTCATCCTTCTTCAGTAAATGTGCAAATGGTGTACACCTATTTGCAAGCTGGGAGATGAAGCACTAGATGGATTGAAGCTTTCCCTAAAGAGAGTGAAGCTGTCACAGTGTCTAGGGAGGAGGCATGTCTAAGATAGCCTTGACCTTCCTGGGGTCGATCTCTATACCTCATTTAGAAACTATAAAGCCTAGAAGCTTGTCAGATGTGACCCCAAAGACATACTTCTTGGGATTTAGCATGAGATGATATTTGGCTAACCTATCAAAGACTTTATCCAGATCAACAAGATGATCCATGAAGGTATGAGATTTGACCAAGATATCATCCACATAATCCTCCAAAATGCTATGGATAAGATCATGGAAAATGGATGTCATAGCTCTTTGATAGGTAGCCCCATCATTCTTTAGGCCAAAAGGCATCATGTTGTAGCAAAAGGTTCCCCAAGGGGTAGTGAATGTTGTCTTATGTTGATCCTCTACTGCAATCTTGATTTGATTATACCCAAAAAATCTATCCATGAGGAACAGAATTTCATGTCCAGCTGTAAGATCTACAATCATATCTATGTTGGGTAAGGGAAAATCACCTTTTGGACAAGCTTTGTTAAGATCTCTGAAAGCAGTGCAGATTTTGATGTCACTAGAAGGTTTAGTGATGGGGACCATGTTGGAGATCCACTTTGAGTAGTCGATAGGTGGGATAACCTTAGCAGCTAACATTCTTTCTAATTCAACTTTGACCAGTAATGCCACCTTGGGGTGCATTTTTCTAAGCTTTTGTTTGATGGGTTTGATTTTTGGATTGATTGCAAGATGATGAACTACAAGCTTTGGATCAAGTCCTGGCATGTCCTGATATGACTATGCAAATCAACCAATGTTCTCTCTTAAGACCTCAAAAAGGGAGGTTAGCTTGGTCTTGTGATAGGGATGTAGCAATATGAACAAGTCTGAGGATCTCTGAAGAACCGATGTTGACTTCTCTAGTATCCTCAATTAGAATAGAAGACACCTCTCATTGATTATCTTGAGGAGGCAATGCTAAATCCTCATGTTCTGCTTGTGACTCTAGATTTTCTTGCTGAGGGGTTCTCTTTGCTGCCTTAGCTAGTCTCAAATTTGCCTTAGTTCCAGTTTTGGGTGTATCAAAACTAGGTTGGGAATTTTCTCCAAAATACCGCTTAGGATCTAGCTTATAGATATAGGGGTAAAAGCACAAACTTGCGTCACCTTTTATAAAGAAATGTGATATCAGAATGTGACAGTTCAACATTAATGACAAAAAAAATGGTATTTGTGTTTAAAATATGAAGATGATGTAAACTGATGAAATGTGTAGAATTGTATGAATTTTATGCCTATAATTTTAATAATTTTTTTGACTAAGAATTTATTCATTTTATTTTATTTTGAAGTCCCTTTTTTAACTGTAAAAAATATAGGATGTAGTTCCTGTCAAACAAGTATGTGCAAATCATCTTTTTTTGTTCTGATTTGAAAATATTTTATAGATGACATATATAGCTAGTGAAGAAAAAAAGAAATAATTATTTTTGATGTATATTTCTTTGTTATAAGTACTCAAGTTTGACCTTGTCACAATCCAATAGTTTTTTCCTCCCATCAAAACTTCCCTATCAAATCTATACCTTCTTGAAAAAAAATTACATATTCATGAAGAGGATTCTCTCGTCTAGTGATAAATATAATTTTTTTAATTTTTTGATATGATTTACTATTTTTTTTTCATTTTTTTAGAGAGCATCTTCTAAAATATTGAAATATCGACTTATAATATTTTGAGATTATAACATATTATAACTAATCAAAACACTCAAAAATTTATATAATGATGATATTGAATCTGAGATCTATAAAAGGGTATTTTTAGTTTAAAAAAAAAATTGAGTTTCAATAGAGAAATGAGATTTGACCAAAATAGGTTTTTGTATCACAAACGGTGACACAGATCTATGCTTTTACCCATAGGCAAATCTGGCTTTGTTTTCTTGTGAGGGGTTTCAGCTCCCATGAATCTCAAAAGCACCTCCTCTGATGTGAAATCATCAATGTGTATGATGCTTGGTTGGTCCCAATCTATGATTTGTGGATGGGCGAGTGGTAGGTCAATGAAATGGATGGATAGTTCTTGGAGAACAAATTCTCTGAGGAAGATTTGGTCTGGGATATCGTCGTAGGATCTCTTTTCAACTTCCTTAGGAATGTCTTCGATTTCAAAAAGGTCATGGTGAATGTTCAAAAAAGCATGACCATCTGTATTGGTGCCCCTATTTGTGGGTATGCCAAAGCCAAGACCTAACTTCGATTCCCACTTGTCTGCTTCGATGGGGCACTGCATGCCTCTTTCTTCTAGTCCTAGACCACCACCTTGATAGTTCCATTTGTCAATGATGAGCTTATGTTCTTAGGGATACTTTTGGCTGAAGTGATCAAGGCGTGCTTGATTTCTTGGAGGTGCATCCTTATGTAACCAATTGTTGATATCTAGACTGAGCTCCTCATGAAGAGGATTTTTTGAGGATACAAAGGTTGTTGGGCCAAATTTTTTGTATCGAGGAGGTGGAATCTCCTTAGCTTTGTGATATGCTGGTCATCCATGGGCGTGTGGATCAAGTGGGAGTACCCCAACAATAAATGCACCTGACAGACTATACTCTCCGCAGCCTTTGTTATTGATCTTCACGGTAGACAGGGTGGAGGCAAGGATGGTTTCTTGGTCATTACAAGTGTGGGATGAGCTGGCAATGGTTGTGCCGATATCAATTATAGGGAAATGGTTTGTATATAAGGCTTCAACCACATTATAGTAAGCAAAGAGTTCTAGATTAGCATGGATGGTTACCTCAGTGCCTTGATGCAGAAATTTGACACACTGATGGTAAGTGGATGGAAGGGATTTCATGGCATGAATCCATGGGTGACTGAGGAGGATGTTGAATGGTAGGTTTAGATCAATAACATGGCAGAGTGTTTCTTGGATGACTAGCCCAACCTTGATTGGCAACAAAATAGTTCCTTCTATGGTTCTTTCCAAGTTGTCATAAGCTTTGATGGTGATAACTTCACTGATGATATCTGCCTCAGTATACCCAGCTTGTTTTATGAATTTTAGGGTGCAAATATTCAAGGCTGATCCATTATCTATCATTACTCTTTTTACGAAAAATTTGGATACCATGATGGCTATGCGGAGTGGCAGGGTGTGATTTGGCTCGACCATGGGTATGTCGATGGGTTTGAATGAGAGGGCACATGAGGATGAAAGGTGTCCAACAAGATTATGAGAATTAGTAGCATTGATATCTGAAGGGACATGAGATTCTATGAGAGCACTGTCAAGGATGTTCTTGTACATAGGTTAGTGTAGAGAAGATTTAAAATGGAGATTTGGGCTGGCATGTTCCCAAGGTGTTCCAAGATATTGTACTAGCTTTTTGATGGAGCTAATGGTGCTGGTGACACTGGTGGACCTGTAATGTTAAATCGTCCTCCTCTAATGGTGACTACACACTCATTGTTTGGGCCTTGGATATTGATAACATTGACAGAAGGCTCTTTTTCATATATACAATCGATGAGGCTACCATAGTCTATGTAGGATGAAGTGTGGTCATTATTCTTCCCAAGTTGTTGGTTTGGCTGGCGGTTGTTGGTGTTGTTGTTGTTGGTTTGGGTAGGTGCTTTTCCAAGATTTTGGTTGTTGTGAGGAGGAAAAACATTTTGATAGATCTGTAAGCCTGCATTGGGAGAGGTTTGGGCACCAATGGTGATTTCTTTCTGATCAATGAGGTCCTGCACATAATCTTTCAGTTTCAAGCATCTTAGGGTGGTGTGACCTTTTACCCTATGAAATTTGCAATACTCATTATCTTCGTACCATGCAGCTTTGGATTGGCTTGGGTCAATTTTCTAGGTAGGAGGAAATTTGATGAGGTTTTCCTTGACTAATTTCTTAAAAATGACATCCAATGGCTCACCAAGGGCTGTATAGTTTCTAGGTGCAAGTTGGAATCTGGGCTTTTTCCCTACAGCTACATTGATGGCATTAGCTTGATTGCTAGACCCTTGGAAGTTGGGTCTTGGATTGTGGTATTGATAGCTTTGGTTATTCTGCTGTTGGTAGTTGATAGCTTGTTGATTGTTTGGTTGATATGGTGGGTTGGACTGGTTTTGAGAAGGACCAACAATATTCACATGTCTCATATCAGTGACGCCATTTGTTGCAACATTCTTGTTTTTGTTCCAATACCTAGACTTATCATTTAAATGTGTTTGATTTTGATTGGCTTCCTTCTAAATCTTGACCACACCATCTTTAATGAGTCCTTACTTAGAGATCATTCCTTTCTCTTTGATATCTTTGTAGGTCTACATATAGTTCATGGTCATGTGGTGAGCCAAGCTAGGATGGGCATTATCAATAAAAAATTTCACCAAATGGTGCTCTGGTAAGGTGCAAGATATGCGGGTGGTAAGGGTTTGCTATCTTTGCAGATATTTGGGAAGGCTGTCTCCACCTTTTTGCTTAGCATGGACAAGATCAACTACTGATAGCTCTGTTTCAACAAGATGGGCATATTGGGCTACAAATGCCTCACATAATTCAGCAAAATTTTTGATTGTGCCATAGGGGATTCTATAAAACTATTCAAGAGCTGGTCTGGCCAACCTTTTGGGAAAGAGATGCAAGAGAAAGACATCATCGTATGCCACTTCTTGGCAGTGCATGTAAAATTCTTTGATATGTGTGATAGGATCTCTTTTTCCTCTAAATTTGTCAAACTTAGGTGTCTCAAAATGCTTGAGAAATGGTGTCATGGTAATGGCTCTGTCAAATGGGTAAGGACACACATTCTCAAACTTGAAGGTTTTTGGATCATTTCCCTCTAGGATGTTTTTCAAAGCTATCTTCATGGTTTCCCATTCTGAATTAATGGGTAATGGCTGGAGTGCCCCCAATGTAGGAGTGCCCTGACATAGGTATGTGTTAGATGGGGAAATGGAATATGGATGGCTTTGATGTATGGGATGGTAAGGATTGTACAGGGCTTGGGAAACTGAATGGTGGATGATGGGTTACTGAGGTGGAGGTGGCACATATTGCTGCATGTGTTGCAAGGCTTGTTGTTGATATTGGATTTGAGGTTGGGATTGAGGAACATAAGCTAGCTGTGGGATAAATGGATTGCTTTGTGGAGGTAAGGTATAAGATGGTTGTAAAGCTTGGGGAAAAGATTGGGGAGCTTATGGAACTTGAGTTTGGATTTGAGGAGTTTGACCAATATATGTGGGTTGTGCCCCCATTTGGGAAGGTATCTGACTGGAAAAAGAGGCCAAGTAATTGGTGGTTGGTGGTGGTGGATTTCCTCCTAGAAGTGGCATAGAAAAATAGTTGGTAATAGGAGGTAATGGATTAGTTAATGGTGGAGGTGGTGGGAATTGAAAGATTGGAAATGGAATTGATGGGGTTTGATAGCTTGGTGGTTGGATTTGAAAGCTTGGTAGAGTGGTGGTAGGAGCTTGGGTCACTTAAGAGCTTGGTAGAACATTCATAGTAGCTAGTGGGGTTTGATAGCTTTGTGGAGTGAGGGTAGTAGCTTGTGGATTTGTGGATGATGGCACTGAGCTCCAAGGACCTAGTGAAAATGATGGAATTGTGTTCTAAGCTGAGGTAAACAAGCTGGGGGTGATGAAAGGTTGATTACTTGACCACATGGGTGGCATCTCAGTTGTATATTGCTAAGGTTGGCCAAAGATACTAGTGAAGCAACCCATCATCCACCATTCAGTTGCCCAAGCCCTATACAATCCTTACCAGTCCATACCTCAAAGCCATCCATATTCCATTGCCCCATCTAGCACATACCTACCTCAGGGCACTCCTACATTGGGGGCACCCTAGCAATCACCCATTAATTCAGAATGGGAAGCCATGAAGACATCTTTGAAAAACATCTAGGAGGGAAATGATCCAAAAACCTTCAAGTTTGAGAATGTGTGTCCTTACTCATTTGATAGAGCCATTACCATGACACCATTTCCCAAGCATTTTGAGACACCCAAGTTTGAAAAATTTAGAGGAAAAGGAGACCCTGTCACACATATCAAAAAAATTTACATGCATTGCCAAGAAGTGGCATATGATGACGTCTTTCTCTTGCATCTCTTTCCCAAAAGCTTGGCCAAACTAGCTCTTGAATGGTTTTATAGAATCCCCTATGGAACAATAAAATTATTTGCTGAATTATCTGAGGTATTTGTAGCCCAATATGCCCATCTTGTTGAAACAGAGCTATCAGTAGTTGATCTTGTCCACACTAAGCAAAAAGGTGGAGAAAGCCTTCCCGAATATCTACAAAGATGGCAAACCCTTACCACCCCCATATCTTGCACCTTACTACAGCGCCATTTGGTGAAAATGTTTATTAATAATGCCCATCCTATTAATTATTTTAATCCTATTAATGTTTATTGATAATGTCCATCCTATTAAATTTTTTTTTTTTTTTTAAAGTGCAGGAAAAGAGATGCTAAAACAGAAATGCAACAATAACAGGCAGAGACGATAGTTCATCAGGCAGAGATGCCAAACTACAGAGATGCTAAACTGCAGAGACACCAATCTATGAAGATGCCAATCTACGAAGACGACAGAGAAAGAGGTGGAGATGACAGTTTAGTTTGGTGGTGCAAAAAATAGGAAACCAGGTGAAGATGTTGAACTACAAAGATGATAGTTCAGTTTGGCAGCAGTGGAGATGACAGAAGATTAGAGGTGGCAGTGGAGACGACAGAGTATATGGCAGAGACGCTGAACTGTGAAGATGATAGTTTAGGTTGCAGAGATGACAGTTTACCAGGTGCAAAGGATAGTTCACTAGGCACAGACTCCAATCTACGAAGACGACAGTTGAGGTTGCAAAGATGTCAGTTTACCAGGCGCAAACGACAGTTCACCAGGCGTAGATGCCAATCTACGGAGACGCTAAACTACAAAGATGACACTGCGCAAACAGAACTTAAATGCGCAAGTTTTTCTAGAATTTTTTTATTTTTTTGATTATTTTTGGGGTTTTAGAAGTGCATCCTTTAACCTGTAAAAACAAGCAAAACACCCTACAACCCACTCAAACAACAACAAATGTTAGATGGTTAGTTTATAAAAATAAAACATAGGGTGAAATGGATGAATGAATGACCCATAGTGGGGTCCGACCGGGCGTGCCAAAATGTATATACTAATATGTTAGCAAGAAACACTAATCTATTAAGAGAACAAAGCATTAACTAACAACACTAATATAACCTTTAAGATAGACAAAGAGGAAACAAACTCAAATGAGAATGTGAGCCATTGAAGGGCTCTCTCAATGAGATTATTCTCTTGATTTGAGGATGAGTCTAATTTGGATATGGATTTAGGATGTGTTCTCAAGATACTCAAACTATGCTTTAATGAAGATGGAAAATGGAAAATTAGTAGCTTTGTGAGCTCTCAAATTGGCATCATAAGGGTATGGTTAAGGGCTTTGGCTTCTCAAACTAGCATTATAACTTTAACTCAAGGATTGTGATGATATGGCTTGGAAGGGGATCCAATTTATAGGCTAAGGGCTTGAGAGTTTGGGGGCTAAGATGCAAGGATGGGGAAATGGTTAAGGAGGGCTAAGATTGCATGAGAGGAGAGAACATAGACTGTGCTTCCTTATAGCCAATCAGGGAGTGACACATGTCACAGGGTGAGTGGATGGAGGAAAGGGCAAGGATGAGTCAACAAAGGAGGCTCAAGGGATAATATCTTCATAAAAACCCTTCATAAATGGCTTGTAAGAGCAATGAATGGGCTTGTAAGAGTCTTTATGGCCTTGTAAGAGCATTCATGTTTGGGTGGTTGGGACATTTTGGAGGGAGTTGAGATTGTTGACTTTGCTTGGCTTAGGAAAGTCTTAAGCTTACTTAGGGAATGCGACAAGGTTAGGGGGGATTAGAGGTGATTTAAGATTTAGATTAGGGATGTTAGAGATATGCAAGTGGATGGCATTCAATGAGGGGGGGTGAGTTAGTGGCTAAGCTTGGTTAGTGTGGGTGGATGGGGTGGATTAGGCTAAAATGGAGGTTTAGAGATAGGCTTAGGAAGAGGATAAAGTCCTTCTAGAAGAGTCTAGACCTTCATAAGGTTTTGAGGATAAATAAAATTTATTTATCTCAAGGGTTTTTGTTGAGGAAATATTTATTAAAAACATTTTTAATAAACATAAGGATTGATATTTAACCTTAGTTAAATATTTTGAGTTGGGATTAAGGGTAGGAAATGATGGGATTAGCCTTTAATCAAAATTAAAGAAGGATTAGAAGATTTTGGGAGAGGTTAGTGGTCTTAAAGAAATTGGCCAAGTTTTGGGCAAAAAATAAATTAAATATTTATTTTGAGATTTTTGGTCAATTTATTAATTAAATAATTAATAATGTTTAAATAAGATTTAAACATTTTGGGAGGGATTCCTTAATTAAATATTTTTAATTAAGACAAAAGGATTTAATGACATAAAAATAAATAAATAAATAAAATAATTAATTAATTAATGATGATGTCATTAGGGACTTTTTCAAAAAATAAAAATACTTTATTTTCTAAGGGATTTTAGGTGTCTACATTTTGCCCCTCTTTGATGTGATGTCGCAAGTGGCATGGCATCAAAGATAAGAAAATAAGATGCCCAAGGCTAGAGCAGAAGAGGAGAGAACGGGCTGCGAGATGCCCCCTCAAGAAGGCAGTGGGAAGAGAAAGCGAGGCTCGATGACTTCTTGAAAAAATACAAGAATATGGGATGGGATGAGCGAGGAGACTCAGATTGGCAAGGAGAAGGGGCTGAATTAGCTCAAAATCTCACTACGAAAGAATGATAAAGGGAGGTTAGAGGCACAAGAGGAAGCAAGCTTAAGACTTCAGGGAAGGTGGAGGATGAAGGAGCAGAGTGCTATAAAAAATAATCTAGGATAGGGAGATGGATGAGGGGATTAAAAAGTTGATGCAATAGGATTTCAAAGAGTCAGATTGGCGGAAGATGGGTTTCGGAGATCCCTAGGACTAGGATTGTGGATCTTGAAAGATGAGGCTTGGTGGATTGATTGGATTGGTGGATCCCTAAGACTAGGATTGTGGATCCCTAAAGCTAAAAGTGAAGATTGATTCAAAGAGATACTAATGCACAAGCTAGGGTAGGAGAGACAAATGTTGGATATGGATGGGGGATAATGGAGATGAAGGGATTCCATTGAAGCTTATTGAGCAAGGGGATACTTCAAAGAGAAGTACCACCATGTAGTTGAGCACTAGATTTGCTATAGGACTATTGGTTAATTGCCAAGGTTACCAAGAACATCAAGGCCTTTTCACCAGCTGTCCAGAGGACTGACGAACTAACTCAAAACAAACACCCAAGGATTGCCCGAGCATCACACACGAAACTCAAAGGAAATAGTGTGGAACCGACACTGGGTAACCCACAAGAAAAAAAGAAACAAATGAAAGACTTGATCAAAACCATATGCTCAGAGTGCCCCATTCGTAGCATACCATGATATGGAAGATCGTGGCAACCTTGAGGAGGGAACAAAAAGATTGCTTGGAAAAGATACTCCAAGACCCAAAAGGGAAGATTCCAAATCAAAAGAAAGCAAAAATCCAAAAGAGGAACATAATAATTAATAGGATGGGAATTATCAATAAACATTTTCACCAAATGGTGCTTTGACAAGGTGCAAGATATGCAAGTGGTAAGGGTTTTCCATCTTTACAGATATTCGGGAAGGCTTTCTCCACCTCTTTGCTTAGTGTGGACAAGATCAACTACTGATAGCTCCGTTTCAACAAGATGGGCATATTGGGCTACAAATGCCTCAGATAATTCAGCAAAATTTTTGATTGTGTCATAGGGGATTCTATAAAACTATTCGAGAGCTGGTCTGAACAAGTTTTTGGGAAAGAGACGCAAGAGAAAGATGTCATCGTATGCCACTTCTTGGCAGTGCATGTAAAATTCTTTGATATGTTTGACAGGGTCTCCTTTTCCTCTAAATTTGTCAAACTTGGGTGTCTCAAAATGCTTGGGAAATGGTGTCATGGTAATGGCTCTGTCAAATGGGAAAGGACACACATTCTCAAACTTGAAGGTTTTTGGGTCATTTCCCTCTTAGATGTTTTTCAAAGCTGTCTTCATGGCTTCCCATTCTAAATTAATGGGTAATGGATAGGGTGCCCCCAATGTAGGAGTGCCCTAAGGTAGGTATGTGCTAGATGGGGCAATGGAATATGGATGGCTTTGAGGTATGGACTGGTAAGGATTGTACAGGTCTTGGGAAACTAAATGGTAAAGGATTTACATAGAGCTATTAGGCTCACCCATTTCCATGGGATTTACAGTCACCTACTCAAAAGAATCTTTCATCCCTCACTAAGGATTTCCTATCCTCCTCCTAAGGATCTCTTTATCCTTCTCCTAAGGATCTGTTTATCCTTCTCCTAGGGATCTTTTTATCCTTTTGCTGAGGCTTATCCACCTAGTTGTTAAGCTAACCTAGCAATGTAGGGTTTCAATATCTAATACAATGGTAAGAAAGTATTAGAAGAGTTTTGACCTGATATAGATTGCAACTTCAACCTTGCAGATTTCATATCGCTCTTTAGTCCTTTTCTTTGCTTGGCTTTCCTCCCTTGCAGTGCTGATAGCTTGTTCACCCTTCAAGATTTGTCTCCTTGAGTTCTTCCACTTGTTATTCCAATGCTCTCTTTGGTCACTCGATCAATTCAGATTCTTGATGCTCTGTTCTTACTCCTTTTGGCTTCTTCGCATGATTACACTTATGACCAACTTCTTCTCATGCATGCGCACTTGATCTCTGACCTATAACTCCTTATAAAGAAGTTTTGTTATTGATTTACCACTCAAATCTCCCTCTCACACTTTAGGATTTTAATGGATTAGGTAGGATACAATGTATCTATCCCATATCTTGTTTCTATCTAGAAACTTCATGATAAATCTATTAGCATTCACCAAAAACATTTTACATAGTGTTATGTGTCACCAGCTCATCATTCTTATCTTCTATCTAGTTCACAAAATTCTAGATAACTACCATATTGGCTTAGATCTGGCAAATCTTTGACTTTTCAAAATAATGCAGCAACTCGACATCATTGGTTTACTAATGCTTGGCACCTTCTTTGTTACTCGACTTCTTAATATTATATATTGGTGCTCGGCACTTGTATCTTGCTTGACACCTAAAGACTACTCAGCACTTGATCTTCACTTAGCATCTAAAGGCTACTCAGCACTTGAAGATCACTCGACACACACTAAAGTTGAACTTGCTCAGCTTCAACTGAGAATCTGTTTGGCACTAACTAGAACTTAGCTAATCTTGTGTCTTAGTGTATCCATCCTCTGTGTCTTAGAGTATGTCATCAATGCATTATTTCATCAATGGCTTAGCTGATCCTTATACTTCATTACAACATCATAACTTCAGCCTTTCTCTAGGTACTCTAGTTACATCTTATTGATTGCCACCTCCTTGTCAATCAACCAATTGATAGTATTTGGATCACTTAAGCAATTGTCATTCCTACAAGTAGCAAGTGTGACATCAATGGAAAAATAATGATTGAAACATTATTTACCAATTTCATTTCTCTTCATTCATGATCTTTTCAATCATTTCCAATAGATGGTATCTCCAAGGAATTTTGGATCTATGCCTCTCCTCATCCCCTACATGATGCGAACCCTCATGATCTACACCTTGCAAAGGAGGTAGGCACTCCATAATGGTTCTCATCATTTTTCTGAGGTCAACCTCCTTTGAATTAACTTGATGCTCACTATGGTGCTCTTCCCTATTCTCCTCCTGAACATGACCTTCATGGGAAGACACATGCACATTGATATCCCTGCCTCACCCACTACCTCTACCATGTCTTGAGCTATGACCTCTCACTAAAGATCTCATCCCTGATACCATCCTACAATAATATCCAAGAATAAGAAGATTATATAATATCCATAAGAACATACTACTATAAAGCATACATATAAGAAACATGTTTTGAATACAATATAAGATCCAATTTAGTTTTGCCTATGTCTAGGTTTAGGTATGTTTCAATTTGAAGTTCAAGTGTTCAAGTTTGTAATAAATACATAATAGTTTAAGTTTTATTTTTAGTTAACTAGTTGACAACTAGTGGTGCTCCAAAATACCTAGAGGTCGCAATGTAGAAACTCGAGCTCTAGTACCAAATGTAATGCTGCTCTACGGAATCCAAAATAAAATAAAATAAAGTTTAACTAAGTTTTCCAAACAATTTTTTTTAATTTAATGAATAAAAATAGATATAATATAGTATAAGCAATAATCACATACATAAACACAATACATGAAATAGATTACATCTCTTAAGGGTCCCATGATGTTGAATCACATTTAATTTTAATTAATATTGAATCCGATACCTAACAAGTCCACATCAAAGAATAACTATAAGTATGAATCCATTTAAATAATATACAATTATATCGAATGCCACTTGGCAACAATCAAAATGCAGTCATTCACTATAAAATTCATAGGGTATGAAAAGCTCAAATAATATACATCAGAAAATAAATTACATCATCTCATAAGATCTCTAGAATCAAATACAATGCAATAGAGTATAACCATCCATCATAGTATACAAGATAAGAATGAAAGGAAACACAACACAAGGAATTCTAGTAGCAACATCAAACTATCAGATCTCAATGGCATAAGTAAAATACACTATCACTCGACCTCATGAAACCTAAATGGTCCACTCCCACCATGTTGAGGAGATAATCTCAAGTCCCATACATATATCAATCCCAAAAGTCAAATCCAACATCTAGGTCGAGGAACACCTGAAAGAAATCTATTTCAGAGGTACCAAGACACAAATGACATCTAAACCTAGAGGCAAAAATAACACCTAGGAAATCTACTATGCAAGTGGGCATGTCTTATTGCATGAGTCAACTCTAGGGTTACCCTAGTAGCCTCTCTAGACAAGGTATACTAACGAAGCAAGATTGCAACTAAGTATCCTCTCTACTCTCATCCTAGCCTATACTAGCACTCGAAGCATGGGTGAGGAAAAATAATGAATCTTATTAATTCATTTTACTCTCATTTAATACAATGTTATCACTTATTAAAATAACATACAATGGGTTACCCATGCAACCTCTTTAAGGCTCATGCTTCTATTGCAAGTCACTTCCCAACTAGACATAAAGATAACCTACCCTAAGCTCAATAAAAGTAGAAGGTCTCATAAGACCATAAAACACACATCAGTTCTTAAACAAGCAACTAGAAAGCACTGAAATATAAAAGATCAAAATTTATAGATTTTATCAATACAATCATCCTACAAGGACTGATAAAAAATCAAGTTCACATTAAAAAAAACCCATGACATCACCAAAAACAATAACTCTCGACCTCTGGTAGACATCCCAAAATTGGTCAATACTCCAAGTCAACCCCAAACCCAACACAAAAGAAAACATACAACTGGTAGTGTAGTTTCATAGATTTTGTTTTGTTTTGAAAACATACAATTATGATTAAACAACAAAGTTTATATTTTAAGTCTCAAATTTGCATAACCTATTAATTCAGTTCAATTTTAGAAAGTATATTTACAATAACTTTATAATTAACTATTATTATTAAAATTTCATTAACCATTATTAAATCATTAATGATAACAATTATCAAAATATTAATAAAATAATATATTTTTAATTATATTAATTTATTAATATAAATAATCATTATAGTATATAATATAATAATTATTAAATAAAATAATAACAATAATAATTAATAATAGTAATATTTAAGTCGATAGGCTTCTCCTATGGAGTGAATGCTCCAAAATAAATGCATTTATTGTCTCGTGCATAGTTTGTTGTCTCACACCATTTACAAATAGTTGTTTAAGGCTGTCATGATTCACTACATTTGGATGAGCTACGGTGGAAGAAGTTAACCACAACAATGTCTAAATCCTAAATTAAAACGTATGCTCCCATACATACCCAACAATGCTAAAATGTTAGCCATATGGCATGGAATATATGATACATGCATTGTGTACATTTTTCTCTTTCTTTGTCAGTCTTGTCAGTACTATTTGTCCTATGATTCCCCTACAAAGAATTGATTTTAAAAAAAAAAAAAAACTTTTTATATTTTCCAATTCAAACGATTCTTTGATTTAATAAGTTGTTGTTTATCGTATAAATTTTATATGTTTGTGAGAGAATGCATATTGTGTCTTATTAATAAAAATAAGATTAATAAATCTAATATATTCTTTTATATATAATATTAATAAATGTTTTAAAATAAAATATATTTTAATTTAAATATTTAAAAAATAATATTTTTATATCATACATTAACATTGGACAATGTGCATAATCTTTATATGATATTCTTTATTCTATTTCATTTTTTAAGTATCTATTTTATTTAATGTTTTTTTAAACTATTAGTTATATAGAAAATAGGTGTTGAATTATTAATTCAATATATTCAATTTCATTATTAATTTTTAATATGGATTTGAAAGAACATATACTTAATATAATTTTACATTGATTTTATGAAATTAGATGAAAGAGGAAAATATAATTATGTATATCTAAAGCATTAAATAGTTTACAATAACTTTTATGAATAGGTGTTGTCTATTGAAATAAAAAATAGTGTTAAGTGTTTAGAATTAATGGATGTAAAGATGTTCCCATTTATTTCTAATGGTGAGTTTTCTATCATGTGTTATAAGAAATAAATAAGAGCAAAGTGAGACAGACAATATAGAATTAATTTATTTTATAAGAATAATAACTTTGAAAATTTTGATGAGTTGAAGTGGAATAAAAATATAACATTTAAAATAAAGATCAATATTGTATTTCTTCATTTAGCTTCTACAATTTTGTTTAAATAAATAAGTTTTTTTTGACACTATTAACCATAGAAAATAAGTGTTTGAAAAATTAATATAATGTATTTAGTTTTTGTTATTATTAATTCTTTATATTGATTTGAATGAACATATATTTAATATGTTATTTGGATATTTTTACATTAACTTTTAAAAATTAAAGAAAAGGTGAAAAAGTTAATAGAGTATCACAAATACATGTAGAATAACAAGACTATAGAATGGATACAAAATAATTATGCATATAACTTGTGTTTGTAAATTATCTATATAAGTTACATACATAATTTGTTTCTATATTCATTTTATGGTTTGATACTATTCTATACGTATTTGTGAAGATTTTAAAATTTATATATTAATTATATAAAATTAATTTATATATTATAATATAATTATCAAAATTAAAATTAATATTTTGATAATATTTTACTATACATCACCATATAATAATTAAGTGCATAGAAAAAACATTAAAAAAATTAATAGACATAAGAATATCATATAAAAGTTATGTGTATTATACACTGTCAATGTACGATATAATAACATTGTATTTTAAATATCTAAATTAAAATATAGTTATATTTTTAAATATTTACTAATATTATATATAAGAGAATATATTAGATTTATTAATGTTGTTTTTATTAATAACACACAATACACATTCTCTCACAAACATAAGAAAATTTTTAAAATATTAATTCCTTATTTCTTAACTATTAAGATAGGGTTTAGACTCTATGTGGAACACATGTAGATAATCATTTGTGGGGAATTGTGGGACAAATAGTATTGAGGGGACTAAGAGGGAAAAAGCTACACAATGCATGTATTATATATTCTATGGCATATGGCTAATGTTTTAGTTTACAATTTAGCCATTGCTGCCAGCCATCATATTCAAGTCGATAGGCTTCTCCTATGGAGCACACACTTTTTAGTACATTAATTAAATATCTCAAATAGTGGTTCTACCTCACACCCATACCACTATCTCACATCTGAACCACTAGTTTTTCACAATTTTCAGTCTATCTACACAGTTTTTATTTGGTTAACACAACATTTGTATGATAGTTCTTCCATCCATGCACAACATTCCAGTGCTGCCATTGACAACAATTTGAAGCTTCAAAGCTAAGACAATTTGTCATGTAAAATTTGAATTCGAGAAGATCCCAGATAACATAGGCAAATCACAAAGAATCCTTTGAGAACCCCAACAATCCCATGGTCATCACAAGAATCGAAGGCACCAGACTTAAAAAATGATCTTTATGTCAATTAACTCAGGAATCATTTTATGTGAGTATTTATAACTCAACCAGTGCCCTACAACATATGTAATCAATAGGTTCTTTTTCAAGTTATGAATGGAATTTGAGGTGCGTCATACATGGGGACTAGATGCATTCTTTGCATGAATGTACTTACGGAAATGAGCCACAACAGAGCTCTTTAAACTTCATCAAAGGGTTGATTAGCTCATCAATTTTAAGCATGGAAAAAGAAACTCCATCTAAGTAATTGCATAAGCCAAAAGGGCTCACTGATTATGGCTATGAGAACAACAATCAATGAGGAGGAAAAGGCAAATACATGTTAAAATCTTGAATCTGTTTCAACTATACTTTTGGCTTATACCAAATGGGAGCTTTGGAATAGAGTATGGGCATCATGCATGCAAGATGTAGAAGCATTCACAATGCACCTAAATTGGTTGACATTATGCATTTGATACATATAGTCTCGTTTAATGCACATATGTGTTTGATGAAAATTTTTTAGGAACTTTTGGTCAAATGTAACTAGTTGTTGATCCCAATTTTTTTCAGCACCCTTCCTGCCTATCTCCAAATGATAGTTTTGGAATGGAGAGTGGATATCCACCAGGGATTTTGGGAGATATTACATATGCAAATGCCCTTGTAGACATATATGCAAATGTAGAGGAAGAGACAATGTACCTAAACTATTTGACATGTTGCACCAAAGAAATGTGGTCTCATACAATGCCATGGTTGCAAGATATGCATAAAATATGATTTTTTAAAATGCCTTAGAAACTTTCAACCAAATGATATCATCCTTGTTAAGCTAGACTCTACAGCATTTTCCAGCATCCCTGACATATCCAATTGATCAAAGTGTAAAAGGACAAGGAAATTTTGTCATGTCTAAAGCTTAGTAGAAGGATGATTGGGATTTTTTCTAGTTGCCTTGACAGATATCATCCAAAATATGGAGGCAGACAACACATAGTTGGTTGGATATGTTGTATATTTCAAAAAAAAAAGTTTAATTTTCAACCTTCTAATGATTAATATTTCATTAATAATTTTAAACCTTTTCTAAATTTTCATCAATTGTGTTGTACATTACACTTCTACATTTATTTGATTTCTTTTACGTATAATTTGAATCATGTGAATTAGAATCTTAATTATTATTTGCAAGCACTTTTGAATTTGATCTTGTAAAGTTTTTTAGCAACAACATTTGAATCTCACTTTGTGATCCATCATCAGGATGAAAGCATAATCTAAGAACATAAGGAGACATGTATCCATATTATTATTGTGAAATACATCTTTATTATTATTTATCCATATTAAATATTTTCAAATTTTATATGTATCCCTATATTTCTTTTAGATTTTACGTATTTTCTTATTTCGGTATGCACATATTCTTTAACTATTATGTACCATATATTATTGTTGACCATAGTAAAACTACTCATTATCCATTGTTTTCCTTTTATCTATCTAGTGCCTACCCCTAGTTCTCATTTCTGTTATCATTGCCAAACTCTTTAGGCTAGTTTTATGCTTATGATTATTGTCATTGTTTTAAGATTAGTAGATATTGTTTCAGATTCAGTTGTTATATGATGAGATTACTTCGTACTTTATATTTCATGTATGCATAATGATTATTCAGTAATTTTAGTTATTGATGATGATTAGTTAGATGGTTTATTATCATATGTGTTTTCTTATGGATACTTACCCCATACTTGCATGTGTATGGTGTGCGTGTTTATTTTCTTTATGTTTGGCATTTCTGATGTGGTTAAGGAAGGGAGTCGTAGTCACCTGCTAGTTGGGATCTACACAATGTACCACTTCATACCATTGCTTGTTTGGCTTAGAATATTGTGTTTGTACATGCGTGGATTTTATGTAGGTTGCAGGTTATTGGGTATTGACTTCCCTAAATTGCCAGGATGAGCGTACCCTATCACATTATCTCAATGGTAAGAGAGGGGAGATAAAAATTTTAGTCCAAATCCTAAACCTTTAAGCCATTTGTCTTATTGAAAATCAAGACAAGTATCTAAGTTGAGTACCCTTTGAATGTGTCGAATGACATTAATTCATGATTATAACCCTTTAGTTTGATTTTGTATGTGTTTTTCTTTGATGGGTTTTCGTATTTTACTTTATGAGTCTTTGGTGAATTTTCTATTAATTAAGTCCAATTAAAAGATTAAATTAATGATTTAATTTAATGGAAAATTATTATGATATTTTAATATTTAATTATATTTAATTAATTAATAATTTAATTAAATAAAAAGAAATTAAATTTGAAGGTAAAAGTTATAAGAATAAATTTAGAACATGATAATATTAATTTAATTTAATAATAATGTATTTAGAGTTCATTTTTAAATAAATGATAAATATTATTATTATTTAAGTTAATAAATATTTTATCAATTAAGCTTCAAAAATAAATTTAAAGTTTAAAATATATTAATTTAATAAAAGTTTTAAGTTCGCATCATGCGTGCCTGAGATTAAAATATAAGAAATTAGTTTAAAACATAAAACAAGTATATTTAATAAAGATATTTTAATTGCATGAGGTGCGCATGGGATTAGATTTAATAAATTAATTAAAAAGCGAAGTCAAGTGAAAAGTAAATAAAGTAATTTAATAGTTCATTTGACGTGTACGGGAAGAGATAAAGAAAAGATTAATAAAAGTTAATTGAAAGTTGAGTCTTGTGAGCAAGGAGTCCTCTCGGGTGAACGCACAATTAGTGCCCCAATTTGAGGAGAGAACTACTTATCACCAATTGGGGGTTCATTTTGGAGAGAGATGAATTTGGACTCGAGATTTGGAAGCGAATTTTGGAAAGGAAATTTTTAGAAAATTGTCAGAGAGAAGTTCTAGGATAGGAGCAAATTCTCTCTCAAATCTTTTGGGAGTTGCGATTTTAGCATCAAAACTAGGTAGGTTCTTGAGTTTTGTTCACCGAGTTAGAATTATGTTATTTAGATAATCCTATTCTCTTCGTGATTGTTGAGATGGATTCTCTAGATTTCGTTGCATGAATCTATCACTCTATTGTTCTGAATCTTTTGCTATTAAATTCCATCTGTAGATCCATATTGAAAAACTATTTAGAAGACCTTGTTCTGCAAATTGAAAGAAAATTAGTTTTAAAATTGGGAGGGTTTGAGATTTAAAAGAAAAATTAATTTAGAAATTCAAATGTTAATTGAACCTTTTTTATCAGGTGATTTGGGAAAGATTTGAAATTGAAATTTGGAAATTCTAAATTGAAAAATTTGTATAGTTGATAGTAATTCTCCTATCAGACTATATTTTCAAATATATATATATATATATATATATATATATATATATATATATATATATATATATATATATATATATATATATATATATATATATATATATATACATATATACATATACATATATACATATATATATATATATACATATACATATATATATATACATACATATACATATATATATATACATACATATACATATGTATGTATATACATGTATATATATGCATGTATATATACATATGTATATACATATATATATTTATACACACACACACACACACACATATATATACATACATATGTATAGACATACATATGTATATACATACATATGTATGTATATACATATATATACATATATATATATATATATATATATATATATATATATATATATATATATATATATATACATATATATGTATGTACATACATATGTATGTTCATACATATATGTACATGCATATGTATGTTCATACATATGTATGTACATACATATATATTGTCATGCCCAAACTACGAGGGCAAAAGCACACAAATATTTTTTATTTATTTTTTAATTCATAATTAAAATGCTCTAAGTTCGATAAGGTTGTGATCACAGTTTAAATTAAGGTGCTCTACATTTCATCTTAAGTTTATAATCTTCCGCATGAATTAATCATTAATTTATCATTCATCATTAACTCCGTTAGTTATTTTAACAATCAAATTTCTAATTTAAGGGTTTTATCACTTTGGTAATTATATATACTATTAAATACTAACATCTCTAGAATCTAAAACTTAACTTAAATTACATACTAAATTCAATTATACATATATCTGTATTGAAACTGATTAATATTCCAAAATTAATTAGTATTCTACACTAATGTTAACTCAAGCTTTTAATACAAATTCTAAAGAAGAAAATTCATTAATCTTATCATTAAGTTTAAAACTTTAACTAAACTAATTATATATTTTAAAATAAAGCTAAGTTATAAGACATAATAATTACTTAAAATTAAAGCTAACTACAACAAAATTAAACTATAGCTAATTATACTACATATCTTATATTTAGACGAAAACATATTTCTTAACCTTCCTAAGCAATTTAGACTAACTAGATAATTTAAGAGCTTAATTTAAAACATACGAACTTACTCTAACTCAACAAGTTAAATCAAAGCCTATATAATAATCATTAACATAACTAAAATTAATACTATAACATTTAATCCTTCATATCAAAAAACTAATCTTAAATTAACAAAATTTTATAAAATCTAACTACAAAGAATATAAATTAACCACTCACTAATCTAAACTAAAATTAATATTTAAAAAGGACACAATAATTAAATTATAAGCAACAATTAATCCAACTAATTAATGACTAACTATCATTCACTAATTTTAAAACTATCTTAAAACTAGACTTGACTTAACTTATAAACCTAAATGCTACCAACTATACTAAAACTAATCCTATCATAAACTAATCTAAACTCATTAACATTTAATAACTAAAAAGATATCTAAACTCAATAATAAAAACTAACCACAACAAAGGAAAAGAAGAAAACTAAAAAAAAAAACTAAATTTAGCATTTACCATACTATCCTAATCTACCTTCTAACTTATCCCTACACCCTCATCACCAAAATCCCCTCAAAACTACTGCGCATTACCAAGCGCTTTCCAAACTTGGGGCGCATTCCCAAACTTCCCCACGTGGTCCCAGGGTTTGCAAAATGCATCCCAAGTAGATTTGGCCCAGGGTATGTGGGCGGTGCAAGGACAAGACAAAAAGAAGAGCGCCTCCTACCAAGGAAAAAGGTAATAATGAAGTTTGACTTCATGCAAAACTTAGACAACCACTTGCCTCAAACCCAACATCGACAAGAGTGATAAACATGGCAGGGTAACGTCATCACATCATGATGACACTTTGCAAATCAATACCTAGGAAAGAGGGGGGGACTTAAAGTATAAAAAGTTTTCTTGGTGAGAAGAAGGATAAGAAGTAAAGGGATTAGGAAAAGATATTTGAATTATTATTATTTTTGTATTATATATATGTATATTTTTTTAAAAATTAATTCTAATTTTAGTTTATTCATTTTATTCAAAAGTATAGTTAAGAGAATCTTTAAAGATTCTCTGTTGCAAGGAAAGGATAAAAAATTCCTCCATACAAAATCCAGAGGCCTTTTTTTTGAGTCTAGGATAGATTTTTTTTTGAAAGGTCTTTATTTTTGCAAAGTATAGATTTCAATTTGATATATTACCAAGAGGGAATATTTATTTATTTATTTATAAATTTAATAGGACTTCTTGCAACTAAATAATCCAAGAGGTTCAATTGTCCATTTAAATCACAATGCAATAATTGAATTAATTCCAACAATCACTAAAACTGAACCTTCATTCATAATAGAATTTTTCGTTTCCAACATATAATACAACTTAAAATTTGCCTAATTGAAACAACATCATTTCCATCATATTTTGATGTGCATCCATCTAAATTTGAAATTATGATTAAATCACAAGATAAACAATTATACTCAACACCAATTTTATTGGCAAACTTGATTCAAAGGCTCAGCCCGGGAAAGAACTAGGAAGAAAATCCAGTGTCATTGCCATTACAACACAGTTTGAATTACAAATTTCATAGGATATCAATCCCAATTACAACACTTTAAATGAATTTTCTTCATGACCCTCATCAAGGGATTCATAACGATTTCTGCAACACATTCAAGAACCATGGATGGAATAGAATTCTGATCAAGTGACAACAAAGAATAACCAAGAGACAATCAAACATGCATATTCATACATGGTTTTCACAATATGATTCACAATGAATCAACACTAGGGAAAGGTGGATTCTTCCAACTAGGAGAAGTCAAGCACAACACCAACAGATGCCCAATTGGGGCTATAAACCAAGAACTTCCATTCTTCCATTTCAACATACCATAATCATACAAGGTTTGTGCTGACGGGTAGGGGCCCATAACACCCTACCCTTTCTCCCTCTTCTCATCTTGAGAAGATACTCTACACTTGTTGGAGTCTGACTAAACAGACCTTTCCCAAAATTGGTCACTTCTGCCCTCTCCAAGGGTGAGTAATACCAAAACACCCATGCAAGAAAAAAATCTCAAAATTGCAAACATAAAACATGAAAGGAAATCATCCAAAATAACATGGTTTTCAAAGCATCCCAACATACCCACAAACATACAAACATTCAAACAACAACAAGGTAGCATAAGCATGAAACAAGAATAAAATCTGAACAAGGGAGATGAGAGATCCAACCTTCACAAAGAGGTAATGGAAATGAAAAAATTTGAGTAGAGTTTCCACTTCCTTCCTTCAATCTTCAAGAACTCCTCTCTAAATGTAGAGATTGGGTAACAACCTCAACTAGTCCAATGAAGGCCTCTAAATAAGCCTCCAGCTCAACCACCCAAAAGGAGCAATAACTACTTCCACCCACTAGCAATTCTAGAAACTCCTAACTCAACCTACACTATGATTAAACCCTAAGTGGATATGAGGTGAGGTAACCCAAGATAACCACTTGCAATTTTCGCACAAAGGGAAAATGAGACTTTTTGAGTGGTCTCCAAAGTCAACAAAAGGGGCTTAGGGGTTGGAAAAGACCCCCAACCCATACCCATACCCATACCCCTTGGGTATAATTATTTCATTTTTTAAAGCCTTAGGAATAGGTTTAGAGCCACACAAAGGCTAGGAAATAATTAGGACCAACTAAAAACTCTAACAAAATAGATTAAGCACTAATCTGGATTAAGGGTGACTAAACTTGATTAAGAACTCAATTAGAAAACTAACACTAACTTAAACCAACTTAGGTCCATGGGTTACACAACTAACCCTAAACAACATACAGAAGGACATAACCAATTTACGAGTGTCAAGCGACACTAACAGAACATAATTACGAACACTAACATTTACTGAACATAGAAAGATACATACATACATCTCACAATACAATACGTGAATTAGGAACAACAAGGTTTCAAAAATTAGCACATAGAGATCAGTTCTATTCCTCCATCGGTTTCCTCAACTAAAATATCTGCACACTCATTGCACACATCAGTAGTCCCAAAAATCACATGTATACATATCAGAAATTCACATAAATTGAACCATACATAAATCAGGGTTTCTTTCATCCTACTTAATTATTAATCATTTAAAATCTCTTAAATCAAAGTCTCAAGCCTACATTTACTGATTTCATCAACATACATATACATGAAACATTAAATGACAATCATCAAATATATCTGAAAGTAACATCACACAACCTGAAATAATAAAGTATGTTCTAAGCATCAGATAATGTCTCGATATCTCGAGTTGTGAGTAACAAAAAAAATAAAGTAACAACTAAGACTACGAAGGGTCAGGGCGAGGCCTCACATATATGTACACACACACACACACAAACACACACACACACACACACACACACACACACACACACACATATGCATTTTTATTAAAAAAGTAAAATTAAAATTAAATTAAAATTTTGGGAGTAATCTGTTTTAAAAAATTTTTAATTAAAAATAAAAAATAAAAAAAATAAAATATGAATTGAGGAGGGGGTTTTACTCACCGCCCCATTTACTTTCGGTGGCTTCAATGTTGCACTGGCCGCAATATAGACTACAACAGCAACAACAGTACGTAATACTGTTGTTGCAGCTGACAGTCTTTTAAATAGCCGTGCATGCTTAAAATGCCTAAAAATAATGTTGCAAAGTTTTTTTTAATAAAATATTAAATATTATTTAATAAGTAAATTTTATTAATTGTTTAAATTTTTTAATAATTATTTAAAATAAAATTATTTTTATTTAAATTTTTATAATATTATATGTTATTAATTTTATTAATAAGATTATTTAATATTTATTAGTTTAACTAATTAATAATTAATAAATTATTAATTGTTAAATAATTTTTATTATTAGGTTTTAATTAATTAATAATTAATGAATATTAATTACTAATTAAGTATTATAATTTTTATTAAATTTAGTAATTTGGATTATAAGTGGTGTTAATTTGAAATTAACAATAAACATTAATTGATAGATGTTAATTATGATTATTATTGTTATTATTTAATGAATTGACTATTATTGGGGTTGCGGGTATTTAATTTTTAATTAAAATAATAATAATAATTATTATCACAATTATTATAAAATTAAATAAATAAGTTATCCCTTGATAATTTTTAGAAAATTGATTTAAAATGTAATAGTGGGGGTAATTCTTTATTCACACAAATGCATAGGCTAACCTATAGGGTAAACGGGGAATCTTTTTACTTAAAATATGCACTAAAACGAAAATCGAAACTCTTACATCTAAATTAACAACATGTTTTCAATCGAACCAAAACTTTGATACCTACATTCTCTTTTATGTGTGTTGTTTGTGTTTTGGGTTTTGGGGTTGATTAGATGTTGACCAGTTTAGGATGTTTATGAGAGGCTCGAGAGTTATGTGATTGTGACGTTATGATGTTTTGATCTCGATCTTTTTAAAACCCAACCATGGTAATGTGATGGTATGCTCTATGATATGTTTGTATTTATTGTTTGTTATTGCTTTCTAGTCTTGTTGTGTGAAGTTGAGGTGTATGTTTATGAGATATCTGACTTAACCATTTTTTAGTCCTCAATCAGTTATACTTGAGTTGATTTTCTAGTCACCTTGATGGGACTAAAGTGTTTGATTTATTTTTTATGATGTCATGTTGTGACATGTTTGACTTGACCATTCTGGAGTCTTCAATCAGTATTATTTTGGGATACTTTTTGATTGCTCATTAAGAACTAATGGATATTATGAATTGTCATTTGTTGCTTTCTAGTTGCTTGCAAAGAACTGATGTGATTATTATGATTATCTTTTGATGCTTTTCAGTTGCTTGTATAGGGCTGAGGTGATTTTTACTATGATTCTTTGATTTGTTCTTTTATGAGCCTAGGGTAGGTTATCTACTTGTAGTATCGGGAAGTGGCTTGCAATGGGGGCCAGGGCCCTGAGTGGCTGCTAGGGTAACTCATTGTAAGTTATTTAATAAGTGAAAACATTCACTAAATGGGGATTAAAATGAACTTAATAAGAGTTAATTGTATGTTCTCACCCATGCCTTGAGTGCTAGTACAAACTAGGATGGGAGTAGAGAGAATGCTTGGTTGTGACCTTGCATTCCATAGTATGCCTTGTTAGTATGAGAGGATACTAGTGGATGACTAGGGATCACTAGGAGGCCGGGGTCCTGAGAGACTACCAGGGTGACTCTAGCATGATTCATGAGATGACACTTGCCCACTTACATAGTAGGTTTCCTACGTGTCTTGTGTGCCTCTGGGAATTAGATGTCCTTCCTTATTAGAGCCTTTGAGTTAGATTGCTCTTAGAATTTCCTAGACTTAGAGTGTACTTTTCTAATATGGTTTGATATCCTATTTGGGACTTGAGACTATCTCCTCAACATGGTGGGAGTGGGCCATTTAGGTTCCATGCAGTCGGGTGGTAGTGCTTTTTATTTTTACCATTGAGATCCATCTGTAGTCATCATGGCTGGAGCTTCTTGGGATGCTTGTTTATCATGTTTAGATGATGTTATTTACTGATGCATTTCATTATATTGATGATTAGCATGTGATAGGTGATGTTATCTACTTTGTAGGATCATCTTATTCTTTATTCTTGCATGTTAGATTTCTTTATGGATATGTTGTAGCATGTTTTAGTAGTGATATCCCTATTACTATAGTACCAATGATCTGATCGGTGGCTTGGGATGTTATACACGGGGATGGCTAGGGCCCATGATGGTCTAATGATGCTATTGACAGTTGGGAGGAATTGCAAACTTAGTTAGATGCATTTTATGATGGATAGTTGTATTTCATGTTGGATGTTTATATCTTTTATGATGGATGGATGTATCATTTATGGTGGATGGTTTCATTTATTTTTATTGTACTTTCTATCATGGATTTGAAGAGGATGATGTATCTTTATTTCTACATATGTATATTTTTTAAGCCTTTCATACCTTGTGACATGTATAGTGGATGATTGAGCATTCTGAATTAATTTTCCAAGAGGCATTCAGAACAAATGTATATTATGGACATTGGACTTTTCATTATTAATGTGGATGTGGTAGTTGTTAGATTTAATATTAATTAAATTTAAATGTAATTCAACGTCATGGGATCCTTAAAGAATGTAATCTATTATGTATGCTTTTAGTTGAATGTATGTTATTGCTTCTGCTACTATCTATTTGATGTGTATGTTACTCTTTCTTGTTTCAATTTTTTTTTGGTAAACTTAGTAAAAACTTTATGTTTATTCTTTTGGATCCCTTGGTGGGGCATTAAAATCCACACTCCAAAATATAAAACAAACCGAACACACTAATAAGGGAAAGGTAGGGAACTTGATTACAATAATTATTTCTCTAATAAATCCAGGTCTACAACTCTCTTTCATTAGAACCTTACAACTTAATAGTTCTTGAAGCATTAATTCCTTGTTAAAAATGTCTCTTTTGCACAAATATGCTCTCGTTAAATAAAAATTTCACTTGTGCTCAACCCAACAATGTGAAGACATTATTTTGTAATCCCTCTTTAGATTATTCAGATAAAAAACATGATCAAATGTATTATATATAACCAACATTAATCTACTTGACAATTTCCTTTGCCCTTCAATATATTACTCATGTATATCTTTCTATTGGTGTGAATATTGCACCTTATTAGGGTGTAATCAATAGTATTAATATAATATAATAACATTTTTAAAAAACTATAAAAAAAAATAAAATTGATTTAAAATCGCTTACCTCAAAGTTTGAGGAGGCCATTGAATGGTTGATTGCTTTGGTAGCTTGCTTTTCACAATTTTCCTTTGTAATATGTGATAAACATTATCAAAGTAAAATTATTTACTGTGGTAATTTTTATTAACATATTTTTTTATATAAATTTATGTGATAGATCTTATAGGAAAAATATGAATAACCAATCAAACTTTGCATATCAAATTTTGATTTCTTTACCAAACCCTACCCATATTGTAATTTATCAAATTACAAATCTCTAAACTTAGAAAGCAAGGGTTTCTAATTTTCATTTCATATACAGATGTTTCCAAAAATGAAGAACGATTAAAATCACAAATAGTTTCAACCCAACTAAAATTCTCAAAACAATTTCCTTTCAGACACGGAGAAGATAAATATTTCAAAGAAAGAAACTACTACAAAACCCACAAGATCCTACCTAGATCTAATGCTAAACAATGGATGCCTAGAGCTTGCAAGCAATTTCTTTTTCTTTCAAAAACCCTCCTCTCAAACATTGGCTCCTCCAAATCTTGGTATGGAGAAATGAGCTCTAATTCCTTAATAAAGAGCTTTCCCCAATTAGGGCTTCGGTTTTGCAATCACGCGAAATCTTTTTCTTAATTATTTTATTATATTTTAATTTTCAGGTGCAACCTTTTTGCAGTTTAATTAAAATAAATTTATTAACTCAATTCATTTCTCTCTTTTATTAATTCACGAGATGTATTTCAATAAAATATTTATTAATTTAACTAATAATAACATTTAGAGTTAATTATAAAAATAAAATCCTAAATATATCATTATTAAGTTAAATAAATATGATTATGCCACGATTAGAACTTTAACTATATCTTTTAAATTTAATTCTTTTATTTAATTAATTTCTCAATTAATTAAATATTGAATATTCTTAATAAAATTTTCATTAAATTATCTTTTAATTTGATTTAATTATAACAAAAAATCACAATAGAGTCACAAGATGAACCACAAAAACCCATCATTTAGTACGAAATATAAACTCAAGGGTCAAAATCACAAATTTACATCACTTGACAAATTTGGAAGAATAAACAACTCAGATACTTGTCCTACTATCTAGGACAATTGGCTTCAGGTTAGGATTTGGACTTAGGAATTATCTCCCCTATTTTACCTTTGAGATATTGGGATAGGGCACACTCATCCTAGCAATTTAGGGAAGTTGATGTCTGGTACCTGCAATCTACATAAAATCCATGCATGTACATACTCATTTAGTCTAAACTAAGCAAGCAATGGTGGGGAGTGGTGCATCATGTAGATCCTAACTAGTAGGTGACTAGGACACCCTTCCTCAACCACATCAAAAATGTCAATCATTAAATAACACATACATGTACACCATACACATGCAAGTATGAGGTAAGTATCTATAAAAATTACATATAAATCATCCATCTAACTATCATCATGAAATAATTAAATTTACTGCATATAAACATCATCATCAGAGAGCAATAATGTATACATGAAATAACTAGTACCAAAGTAACCCATCATATAATCAATTGAGTATGAAATAATATCCAACAATTAGGAAATCAAATACCACTAATTATCAAACATAACCATAAAATTGGCCTAATAGAATTTGGTAATAATATATGAAAAGTAAACTAGGGGTAGGCACTAAACCATTGAGATCAACCAATTGGATGTCATTGTTGGATGTACTTGTGCAGTTGTTCCTTTCATTTTGATCATGTATTTTGATGGATGGTTATATTCTATTGTATTGTATTTGACTATCAGAGATCTTATGAGATGATGTATATTCTTTTAGCTTTTCATACCTTGTGACTTGTATAGTGGATGGTTATGTATTATGATTTTTCTAAGTGACATCTTATGTAATTATATATGATTGAATTGGAATTGTACCTATAATAATTCTTTGATGTGGATTTTTTTTTGTATCAGATTTAATATTAATAAAACTTATTTATATATGTGATTCAATGTCATGGGACCTTTAAGAGATGCAATCTATTTATGATGGTTGTATGTATGTGAGTTACTGCTTCCACTATATTATGTCTTGTTGTTATTATCTTTCAAAAAAAAATGTTTGGAAAACTTAGTGAAATTTTAGGTTAATTTCTTTTGGGCTCCTTGGTGGGGCATTACATATGGTATTAGAGCCTGAGTTTCTATATTGGGAGCTCTACATATTTGAATGACACTAGATGACAACTATGTAAACTAAAACAAAAATTAAATAGTTTATGTATCTATTGCAACTTGAACACTTTGAACTTCAAACTTGATTACTTGAACATAGAAAAAAGAAGAAACTTGAATAACTCTTGAGTTGGTTTTTAGACATATTTTCTTGTGATTATGCTTTAGGGTGGTATGCCTTTGTTGACTTTGTGAGCATTTTTTTGTTCTTTCTTGGGTGTTGTAGGAGGAGGATGTCTAAGACTAGATCAGTTGTTAGGGGCTGTAGTGCAGGCGGAGAAAGAGGTCATGGGAGAGGTAGATATGATAGTCCTCTTCTAACTCTTAGAGAGAGTCTTGTTTAGGATGAAAATAGGGAGGAGTGCCATAGAGAAGATCATGCTAACTCAAAAGAGAATAATTTGAGATAGATGATGAGGATGATCTTAGAGTGCCTACTTGCTCCAAGGGGTGCTAATCAGGAGGGATCACATCATACTGGGAATGAGGAGAGGTAGAGATCCAGGAGTCCTTAGAGTGGTAGACATAGGTTGGCTAAGGCCACTTAGATGAAGGACCTATAGAGGTCCAAGATCAAACCCATCAATGGGGTTGGTGCAAGATATGTGGTAGAATAGTGGTTAATTACATTAGATATATGTTTTGTGATGCAAAACTTTGACTCTAATGTCAAAGCAAGGTATGCCATCACCCACCTAGAGCTCTTTGGGGCTACATGGTGGAACATTGAGGAGAAAAAATTGAGTGTGAACATGAACACTGTTACAAGGGAGTTATTACTAGAAAATGTCCATAAATTCTTCCTACCAGAGGAATGGCACTAGTAGAGAGAAAATGAGCTCCATGATATGAGGCATTGCATTATGACCGTGGCAGAGTATGAGAAGAAATTCTATGAGCTTGTGCCTTATGTAGGGAGCAGTGACAGTTCACCATTGATGGTTCAACATTTCATTTGAGGTCTGAACAACTATCTCATTGGGGGTGTATTTTCCAACCTAAAACCCTCAAGGATGCGGTACATTAGGCTATTCTTGTAGAGAAAAATATCACCTTCGAACACCGTGGTTTTGTAGGAGCACCTACAACATTAATGTCCAAAGGAAATTAGGGAATGGGTAGCAATAGGAAGTCTCCTTCTTTAGGAGGAAATCAATAGCAATAGCAGGGGTGATCTTATCCTCTAGCATGGAGTGGTGGTGGTAGTTCACACTCTAGGGATTCTTAGTACTCTTAGCATAATAAGTGTAACCAGTTTGACTAGTCAAAATAGAGTACTCATTCTTTTGCTAGTGGGGGTAGTTTTTAGTAGTCCAACACACCTAGAGTGTAGAGGAGTTTTGATGGAGAATGTTTTTCATGTAGACAATGAGGGAAAAATTCATCCCATTATCCTCAATGGAAACCATAGTTCTCAGAACAGAGACCTATAGCTTCAGAACCAATAGTTGGAGATATGGGAAGATCATAGAGGGTTTTTTTCAGTAGAGTCTTATCCTCATATAGGGGGAAAGGGTCCAATGGGATCCGCACAGTAAGTGCTAGAGTTTTTATCTTTCTTATAGGCTTTTAGGAGTAAGCCTAAGTCTAGGGGAGGTAGATGTAATGCCTACCCCTAGTTCATTTTTTATGTTATGTTTTTGAACTCTTTTAGGCTAGTTTTATGGTTATGTTTTATGATTGTGGTACTTGATTACCTAATTTGATTTATATGTTATTTCATATTCAGTTGATATATTTGATGAGCTATTTGATACTCAATTATTTCATGTGTACATGATTACTCTTTTGATGATGATATGTGTATGTTTATATATTATTTCATGATGATAGTTAGATGGATGATTTTATGCAATTTCTATGGATGCTTACCCCATACTTGCATGTGTATGGTGTACTTGTATGTTTTACTTTATGTATGATGTTTCTAATGTGGTTGAGGGAGGGAGTCATAGTCACTTGCTAGTCGGGATCTACACAATGCACCACTTCCTACCATGACCTATTTAGTTTAGATTATATGTGTATGTACATGCTCAAATTTTATGGATATTGTAGGTATTAGGCATCAACTTGCTTTAATTGCAAGGATGAGTGTGCTCTATCGTAGTATCTCAATGAAAAAAAGAGGGAAGATAATTCTTGATTCTAAATCCTAACCCTAAGCCAAATTATGTAGAAAGTAGGTCAAGCACCTAAGTTATTTGCCCTTCTAAATTCATCAAGTGATGTGAATTCGTGATTTTGACCCTTGAGTTTGATTTAGTACTTTGTCTTTATTATGAGTTTTTAGGTTTAGACTGTGAGTTTATTTTGATTTTCTATTATAATTAAATCAAATTAAAGATTATTAAATGATTTAATTTAATGAAAAATTTATAAGGAAAAATTTAATATTTAATTATATTTAATTAATTGAGAAATTAATTAAATTTTTTTTTTTTTAAAGATTTAATTAAAGTCCTATTTTTGCATTATTATATTTATTTAATTTAATAATAATTTAATTAGGAGTTTCATTTTTTATAATAAACTCTAAATATGATTATTAGTTATATTAATAAATATTTTTATTTAAGGTGTCTTGTGATTTAATAAAAGAGAGAAAGAATTAATTTAACAAAGTTTATTTTAATTAAAATGTAAAAAAAAATACATGAAATTAAATTACAATAAAATAATAATGAAAAAGGTTTTGCATGATTGCAAAACTGAAACCCGAAAGGGAGAAGGCTCTTTATTAAGAAATGAGAGCTCATTTCTCCACAAACATGTTTTGGTGGAGCCAATTTCGGAAAGAGTTTCGAGAGATAGGAATTCTTGCAAGCTCTGAGCATTCATTTGGTTAGCATTAGATTGATGTAGGAATTTTTCTTGAAATTATCAAAGTAGATTGCTTTGAATCTTTCCTCTGTCTTCTTCATGTTTGTTTATGAATCTTGATTCAGTAATGGATTTGGTTGAAACCCTTATTTAGAAATTATTGTGCTTCATTATGGAAATGTATGTGAACAAAAATCTAATCAGAAACCCTCATGTTGCAAATTGTTGTTTGGATTACCAACATAGCTAGGATATGATTGTGAAAAAAAATAGATTTGTGTGAAATGGGTGTTTGATTTGAGTAAATTATTGTATCTTTATAAAAAATAAAAAATAAAAAGAACTTGTTGGGAAAAAATTCCATGTCAGGTCTATACTGGTATAATGTTTTAAAAAAGTATATACTTTATTGCGGGTGTTTTATATTTTTTATAATGAAAAAAAATACCAAATAAGTATTAAAAATATTAATAATATGTTTGAAGGTGGGTGGGGGCCACCAAATCCCCACCCACATGTGGCTGCTTAAAGAAGACCACATGGCAGCCTATTGTTGCTGCTGCATTGTATGTAGTCGGCCAACGGGCCTTAATCTCATGGGATTTTTTTTAATAATAAAATTTTATTAAATAAATTTTATATTATAGAGTATTTTAAAATATATAATAATTAATAATATTATTATTATTTTTTGATCAGTAAATGATCGAAGTCTAGATTAATTATTATTTGTTGGAATTAATTATTATTATATGTTAAGTGAAGGTAAATTTGAACCCAAGACCTCCCACATGAGAGGCTTGCAAGTTACCGTTGCATTGTAGGATTTTTCCTTATATAATAATTAATATTATTATTAGTAATGCTAATAATTTAATTATTTAATTATTTAGTTTAATATTTATTATTAATAATAATTATATATATATATTAATAAGTTAATAAATATTATAATTTATAATTTATAATTATTATTAAATTATGATAATACTATCTAGTCACAAGTGATAGGCTCTCTAAATTCAACATCTCGTAGCCTTTCAATTGTCTCCTTTGTAATTTAGAATTTGAATCTAGGGATCACCTTTTTCTCAATTGCCAATTTGCCCAACAATGTTGGCTATTTGTTTAAAAAACTCCAGTTCCATATGCCCCTTCCAAATAAGTTATGGGATCTCTTTCAATCTTGGCCTCAACACTACACCAACTCCCTTTTTTTTGGATTGTGGACCTATATTCCAGCTATAGCTATCTGGGCATTATGGTGGGAAAGGAACAAGATAATCTTTCATCAGTAATTGTCGACAACTGATAATGTCCTCAACTCAATTGAAAAGTCTATCTTAGAAGTAGTAAATAATAGTCACTCAAAAGCCAAGATGAATCCAATTTTATCATCTTGGGACAGTGGTATCATTTGTGAGTGGAAAGGAACTCATATTCCTATTGGTTGGTGTCACAAGTCAAATGCAATCCCCTCTATAGATAGACATAAAGTTCATTGTACTCCACCTTCAGCTAGACAATTCAAATTGAACTTTGATGGAGCTTCTTGTGGAAATCCTGGCCAATCTAGTGCTAGCATTTGTATTTTTGATCATTAGGGTGATCTATTAGCCTTCAAATCATCCCCCCTTCCACATGATTCAAACAATATGGCTGAAGCACAAGCATTATTTCTTGGGCTGATTTTGGTAAAGCAAGTTGGCTTCTACAACATTGTGATTGAAGGTGATTCTATGGTTATAATTACTACTTGCACCAAAAGAGAATCATTTAATTGAAAACTGACTTATATTTTCCACCAAATTTGGAACTTATTAGACTTATTGGTTGATATTTTAATTTTGCATACACTCTGAGAAGGCAATAGTCTCGTTGATTTCCTAGCTAATCATGGTTGTGATGGTATTAATCAAGAATCTACTCTACCAATTGGTAATAGTAAAATTGATGATGAAATTCAAACTATCATTAACTCAAATAAATTAGCTTTTAAATCTCCAGATTGATTTGACAGATAGCATGCAGTTTGGCCCTCTTTTTTTATGCATTCTTGGAATGCAAAGCTATATAATTTTTAGGCTTCCTGGATTCATATTTTTGAATCTCATCATTTTGCATTCCCTAAAAGTGGGTTGTTTTGTATTCGACAATGGCTCTAGGGTTTCTTCCTAGTTCTTCCATAGATGAGTCTTTGAACTAGTTATTATAAATATATTGTTTGTGGCTTGTCCACTTTTGTTTAAAAAAATGTATATATTCTTATTTATCGATTTAGTTTATATATAAATAAATAATATTAAAATAAACAAATAGATGTTTTTCAATTGTAACAAAGAATAATTTTTATGAAGAATATTTTTGAAAGATTAAGCAACCAAAACAAGGGGGTTGGCCCATACAGAACAAATTGGAAAACTACTAGTATGATACCTTCCACTAAAAAGAACACCCCCTAACCTACATGAACACTCTAAAAACAACAGCTAATAGTAGAGTAACAACATCCAAAAAAGTAAAGAAACTAATAGGCATCCATCTAAGATAACCTATAACCAAACTGCTAAAATTAAAGAGTTTTTAAAATAAATGCATCATAGCCTTAAACCTGAACAAGTCCAAATACCAGCAAAACTAGGAACACAAAACCATAAGGAATCATGGCATTAACTAGGCTTTCCCTCATTTTTTCTTTTGAGGATGATGCTCACCCAATCTTTAGCTAAGAACCCAAATAACAACTTGACATCCTCCTAGCTCAAGTCCTCCTCCTAGCTATCCTTTAGTAGATGTAGGGTAGTGGTCGTTGCATGATTCGCCCTGATAGTGAACTTAGACAACATGTTGAACCTATCCTTTAGAACCTACACTTTGTCTCTTAGCTCTTTAACCATTTCCTATAGTTTTCTTGTCGGCTTGTCCATCGCCCTACTCACACTATCAACCTACAAAACCAAAGAGTCAAAAACAAGTTTACCAATGGGATTCACCCTATTTAGGGAGGAAACCTTCATAGGAGAGGGGACCTTATCCTTTATCTCAAGGAGTTGATCATGTGTGAGGTCCACCATATTTATCATGAGGGACTCACAAATATGGGTCACCTCCTCATCCTCCCCTCTTCAATCTGACATAGATGAATTCAAAACTTCCACTTCCCTATCTCTACCATCATCCTTTCCCCCACTTTAATTAAGTGTCTTCTATTTCATCCACTACTTTTGGGGGGTGGGGGTGGGGGAGTGGGGGGCATATCCTTTGAACCCAACTCATCCTCCTCTTGAGAGGTAGTTGTTCTCATTTTCCATTTGGAATTCATTATTTCTAGTTGCCTAGACCTCCTTCTACCCTCCTTGACTTCCTCCTCCAATTTCACCAGTTCCTTCTCTTTCCCTTTCTCCAAATTCACCTTTTTACCAAGTGGGGTCTTCTTTCTCTCCTTAGGGGACCTACTAGGCAAGGGTTGGGGGTACGGGCCCTAGGTCCAGTAATTCTTAGAGGGACTTGAGGGGGATAGGGGCTATGGATAGTAGGGATAAAAACCTCCACAATTCTAGGAGGTAAAAAGGCCAAATGAAAATGGTATAGGTGAACTATTAACCTTTAGTGAAGGATAATGGAATTGGTCCCTTTTTTAATCTTTTCCCTCACATCCGCAATAGTTTCAACCAATTCATACAATAGAAAGAAAGGAATGGAAAGGCTATCATGATGCCTAAAATGTTTTAGAAGGGGAAAATGATAGTAATAGAAAACACCATACCTCTGTTCAAGCATTAGATATTTCATTAGCACTAGAAAAACCTCATTCCATGGCTTTGGAAGCTTTTCCCTTAGAAACCTACCATGACGATGAATGTATTCCTCACCTTCTTGGAAGAAGCAACATAGACTATTCTCATCTACAACCCTTGTCACTTTCTTCCATTTTCTTCCCTTCAACGAAAGACCCATCGCCAAAGCAATAACTTCCTTAGAAACCTGAAATGAGATGTTGTTGATTGTCACCCTTTTGTCCTTCTAGGAATTTACAAATTGAAGCAAACAACTCTCATCATACCTATTCATTTCCTCCATGAACAAGACCAGACCACCCTCCTTTAACATGTATCAGGTAATGGGTTTCTGAGCATTGTCCTCAATCTTTGATGGTTCAATATGCAAAAGATCACCCTCCATCTTCAGAACACTAATCACACTATTTATAATATTAGACTAGGGTCAAATTCTAAGATTAAAAACACTATGCAAAAAAATAAGTTACACAAAATACTCATAAATGCCTTTAATGTCATGAATACCCATGTATTTTCTCAATCTAGTTAATACGTATTAGTTGCCACTACCCCTTTTCCACTCTATCTCATCATCATCATAATATCAATGCCATTTAAAATTTGAATTATTACTCGACGTCCAGTATGATCCCATAATACGAGAAATAATAAAAAACACACCCAAATCATACTTTTATTTTCTTTCCCTCTTGAACCTCACATCTTTATAATTGGGAGTACCCTTTTCATAATTTCTCGACATTTGTCTATGGTGACTCAACCCCATGAGTTGATTTAGCACCAAGTTGTCACCTTTATCAATAACCCATTCCGTGTAGACCCAATCATGACTTGTTGTCTTTATTCAATAAAGGTATTACCCAATTGGGTAATGCCCCAATCTCTCTCCAACAATGTAACCCATGCATTCTTAGACCCGTAGACATCATTACATTTGCCATTGTATTCTCATATCAGTAAATATGTTATAGATCATACTACTTCAAGATTTTTAATAAATGAAAAACTTCTTCAATTTCCCTTCTAATCACCCAACCCACTTTCATATATCCTTTCACTCTATCTATGATGACCTTGAAGTCCCCTTTAATCATCACATTCTCCTAGCCCACCTCAATTACCAGCTTCAAGCCCCAGAGGAGTGCCATAGCCTCCACAACATTATTGTAAGCCTTTTCTAAATTACCTGCATAAGCCAATAACATTTTACCATTTCTATCCCTTACCATACCCCACTAGTTGAACCTTCCCTTCTTGTTACACCATCAAAGTTTAGTTTAACCTAACTATTCTTTGGAGGTCTCCATTGCATCCTTGCTCTGGCTAACTACTAAGAGTTATCAATCTCCAAGAATCCAATGTCAAACTTCCATCTCCTAGTGATCCTCTATTCACCTAGGAAAGGGGGAGATGAAAACCTTCACCACTTGTAAGTCTACATGTTATCAACAATCAACTTGATAATCAATCCAGTAACAATCTCCTCCCTTCTTTCTTCATTTCTAAAGACTATTATTTATTTCCTTCCAAATTCCCTAGCATACATGGGGGGGATCACATTCCACATCTGGGAAAGAAGGGGGTGATTGAAAGGGATTTACCAATTCTTAACAAATTACTCAATCCCCTTACTAATGACCCACTCCATCTTTAGCTCTTGAAGTAACCTTCCCCAAATAATTTTTGAAAAGCTACAACCAAGGAAGAGGTGGGGAATACTTTCCTCCTCCTCTTTACATACATAGCATCTATTACGAAATTGGAAGTTCATTTTTCTAAGGTTGTTAATCATTAGGATCTTCTCATGCATAGTGATCCACCAAAAGAAGTTGACTTTTAGGATTAGATGATTGAGCTAGATCTTTTGCCAACAATTAGGCTCCATATCCTTCTTGAATATCATCCTGTAAGATGAACTAATAGATAATTCCCCAGATGTAGAAGCCTTCCAAATGAAGGTATCCTCTTGAGCCACCCCTACTATTTTGTATCCATTGAGAAAATCCTCTAGCTTCTCCACCAGTCTCCCCCCATCTAGAACCCCCAAAGGCAATTGAATCTTTCTCCACCTCCTACTAGCCCTAATATAGTCCATCACCTTATTTCCCATCATCTATTGGATATAATCCCTTAGGGCCCCAAACTTTGACTGAGCAAGTGGTTTACCAATTGACCAAGGATCCTCTTAGAATATAACCTAACTACCCTCACCCACCAACCAACTCACCCCATTTCTAAGTAGACTTATGTTTCTAATGATATTAATCCAGATCCTATACTCCATTGGTAGGTCATTCTCCCATAGCCCATAGATATACTTCATATTCCCCATATATTTAGCTTTAATAATTCCACACTAGCCTACCTCATCCTTTTCTAGTTTCCATTTGACTTTAGTGAGGAGAGCATTATTCAAGTCAAAAATATTTTTGATTCCTAAGCCACCTTTACACTTAGGTTTACACACAATATCCCAACTCACCAAGTTCAGGCAGTTCTTCCCCCCTCCAACCATAGGAAGTTTCTTTGGATTTTCTCTAGTTTATTATCCATATCCTTAGTCATTTTAAATAAGGAAAGGAAATAAATAGGTATGCCCTATAGGGAGGACATCAGAAGTTGGAGTTTCCCCACACTACTCAAGAGTTTACCCTTCCATCCTGTTAACTTCTTCTGCATCTTTTTAAGAATAGTATTCCAGAATTGATTACTTACCTCTTTAATAGTCAACAAGAGCCCCAGATAAGTATTAGGAAGAAAGGCCCCAGATAAGTATTAGGAAGAAAGGCCATAGTACAACCCATAATCATAAGCACCCTACTCTAGATGTTAGGCTCTGTATTGAAGAAGAACACCTTACTTTTATCTAGATTAATCTCTTGGCCAAAATTCATTGCATATATCTTCAAGACATGTTTCCAGGCTCTAGCTTTAGTAACCAAAAAGTCTCCACTTAGGAAAGGTATCATCTGTAAATTGTTGTATGACCTCCACCAAGAGGGATGTGGCCAGTTTAATACTTTAATCTCTCCCCAATCTACCATTTTCAGGAAAGCTCTTCACAATACTTCAACAATCATGATAAATAGGTAGGGAGAAATAGAGTCCCCCTACCTGAGGCCCCCTTCCACATTAAAGTTCCCACACAGTGACCCATTCACAAGCACTGAGTAGTTCATAGTCTCAATCATAGTTTTGATGAGTTTAATGAATTTCTAGTTGAAGTTAATCTTCTCCATGAATTCATATAGAAGAGACTAGTAGACCTTATCATAACATTTCAAAATATCTAGCTTTGAAGCCATACCCGAGTTACCACTCTTCTCCGTTGAGTGAAGAACCTCATGTATAGTAATAGCAACATCCAAGATTTGGAAATTTGGGACCAAACTCATTCTAAGATTTACCAATAAATTTGTGGAGTATCTATTTCAAGTGGTTCACCAAGATCTTACAGAAGATCTTATAGATGGTATTGCATAAGCTAATAGATCTGAAGTTAGAGAGATACATTGGGTCCTTCATTTTTGGGACTAGAAAATTAAATGTTCTATTAATTATTTTGAGCATCTTCCTAGTCCTAAAGAAATCTCTAGTAGCTTTAACCACATCTAATTTTATCACATCCTAAAAGTGTTAGAAGAAATCTTAGGGGAAGCCATCTAGACTCAAAGATTTATAGGCCTTCATGGAGAAAATAGCCATATGCACTTGTTCCTTTGAATCTTGGTGAGAAAGAATAGCATTCTCCTCCCTCATTAACACATTAAGAATGGTGTCAATCAACCACTTTTTGTCCTCCCTATTGACTTCCCTTTTCTCCTCCTTATAAGAATTCTAGAAGTAAGTACTCACCTAGTGATGCAGGAGCATCTAGAGGTATAAGGGCAACCTATGTCACCCAAAAAAATGTACTTAGACTTAGTTTTTGTTTCATGTGTTTTCATTTCTAGATACCCATTTGGGTCAAATAAAGGTTCCAACTCTCACAGTTCCACTATCAATCTTTTAGGATAGAGTATTTGAGCACCTTGGGATACATGTAAATGCTAAAAAAAAGGAGTATGTAATTGAGCCATCATTTTGGTGAACTAGAAGGTGTAAATTGGTTGGATTATTTTCATTGTAGTTTAGAGCATTCCAAAAAAAGAATCGGGTCAAAAGGCCCCACGATTTGAAAGATATCACAGTTTTTTGGTTTTTGGAGACCTCCTAAGAATGCTTCAAAGTCAGGTTTAGGGCATTAAATGACTTTGAATAGGGCTGAAAAATGGGGGATGAGCAAAGATTTTCCATAGGGCTATAGAGTGCTTCAAGAGCTTTTCAAAAATGTAAACAGTTTGTCAATCAGAGCTATGGTTCAAAAGCTATGCCTTCTAGAAGTTCGATTAGCATTTCTAGATTCTTCTAATTTTGTGCGGACTTCTAATGTAACTTCTGGAGCCTTCTATTTGGGCAGTGGGTGCCAACTAGCACTTTCTAGAATGTATTCCTAAATCTTAACCCTTTGGGGTCTATTTAAGAACATTTCTAGCATTGTAAAAGGTAGTTCGGAGTGGAGTTTGAGAGGAGGTACTGAAAAGAGAAATTATCTCTAGATTTATACTATTGTAAGCCCTTAGGGCATGTTTTGAAGTCTATTTTCTCTATACTAAATGTATTAGCATATTCTCATAGTTAATAAAATTTTCCCCTTTCTTGTTGTGTCCATTCTGTTATTTGGCTTGACCCCATCAAGTGGTATTAGAGCTTAGTTTTCCTGAGTGTATAGACAGAGCGCTGACTGTGAGGCAGTTTGCACCAGGATTGTGTGGTTGTGGGTTTGAGTTAAGAAGATGCCTCCATGAAGAGAGCGTGGTGGAAGGGCTAGAGCTATTAATCTTGAGGAGGTTAGAGCCCTCCAAAGGCAAGTTCAAGCATTGCAGGAGAAGCTCCATAGAGGAACAAATGTTGCTACAGGCGACAAAAGTGAGGACAATAATGAAGAAGAAGAAATTGGACTAGAAGGGGAAGTTGATGGGGAAGTTTTGAATTAAGTAGAGGAAAGGCTTTTTAGGGCCATTACTAAGTTTGGGGAAAGACCTACAATTGATGTGGGTGTATTTTTGGGAAATCTGAAACCAGATGAATTGATCGACTGGATCAATGAACTAGAAGAGTACTTTGAGTATGAGGATATCAAGGATCCAAATAGGGTTAAGTTTGCAAAGGCCAAACTGAAAGGCCATGCCAAAATCTAGTGGCAAGGGGTTCAATTGTAAAGAAATAGAAGAGGAAAGGAGAAGATCACAAGGTGGGATCATATGGTGGACAAATTGAAGAAGCAGTTCATTCCTATTGACTACGAGCTTGATTTTTTTAAGATGCATAGGTTAAATCAAGAAAGAAAATTAGTCTAGGAATATATAGAGGAGTTTTACCAACTTTTAATTAGAGCAAGTCATGCAGAAGAAAATAAGGAGAAAGTTGCTCATTACATCAGTGGGTTGCGACCTAGCATCTAGGAGGAGTTAAGTCTAGTAAGAATGACCAGCATTAAAGAGGCATACCAGTTTGCCCTACGAGTTGAAGAGAAGCTAAATAAAAGGTTTGAAGGGAGACAAAGAGGGTGTGGTCAAGGAGGAAGGGGTAGTGGTAGGTCATCTGGAGGCTGAAATGAAACCCAAAAGAAAAATGAAGATGTGGGTACTAGCAGGAACCAAAGGAATGAGGGTTTCAACCACTCCTATGATCAAGACTTTGGAAATTAGAGAGGAAGATGTAGAGGACATGGAAAAGGAAGAGGAGGCTTCCATGGTACCTATTTCCATTGCAATGAAGAAGGTCATCATGCCTTTGAATGCCCTCAATGACAAGGAAGGACAAATAAGAGAGCTGAGGGTCAAGCTAGGGTTGCTCATGTGGATGAGGATGCACAATCATCACATTTAGAGGATGTAGAAAGAGGAGAGACTTTAGTAAATGAAAGGGTCCTACTAAGTGGTGAGATTGAAATAGGACAAAGGAGGAGTTTATTCCATACCAGGTGCAAGTGTGAGGATAAATGTTGTGATGTAATCATTGATGGTGGTAGCACTGATAACTTGGTATTAGAGGAGATGGTCTCTAAGCTAAAGCTCAAGAGGTAGAAACACCCCTAGCCCTATCGAATTGCTTGGGTGAAAGATGATCATAAGGTCCTGGTAAGTGAACAATGTGTAGTGAAGTTCAAAATTGGGAGTTACCATGATGAAGTTCTCTATGATGTTATTCCAATGGATGTTTGCCATCTATTTTTGGGTAGACCATGGTAGTTTGATAGCCATGGAGTACATGATGGTCATGCAAACACATACTCTCTAACAAAGGATGGAGTTCACCACAAAATGAAGCCCATGAAAAGGGAAGGTGAAAAGGTATGTAGCAGTGCTAGGATTTTTCTTGTTGATGGAAGGAAGTTTTTAGATGGCATGAAACATTAGCATATGTGCTATGCTTTGATCCCTAGGAAAGACAAAGAAGGTAGTAGTGAAATACCACTTGAAGTTTTAGATTTACTAGGTGAGTTTGGAGATATCATCTCTGATAATGTTCCAGAAGGATTGCCACTGGTAAGGAAAATCATTCATCAGATAGATTTAATCCCAGGAGCTAAGTTTCCTAACAAGGTTGCTCACAGGATGACTTCTACTAAAACTGAGGAGCTAAATAGATAGGTTCAAGAGCTATTGAGGAAGGGCTTGATTCCGGAGAGCCTGAGTCCATGTGTAGTATCTATAGTACTGGCACCAAAGAAGGATGGAGAGTATAGGATGTGTACAGACTCTCAAGCTATAAATAGGATAACCATCAAGTATCAGTTTCCTTTGCCAAGAATGGATGATCTTATGGACTGCTTGAGTAGAGCTCAGTACTTCACAAAGATAGATCTCAAGAGTGGCTATCATCAGATATAGATACAAGAAGGAGATGAGTGGAAAATAGCCTTCAAGACCAAGGAGGGTCTTTATGAGTGGTTATTTATGCCCTTTGGATTGACGAATGCCCCAAACACCTTCATGCGGCTTATGAATGAGGTACTTAAGAAGTTCTTGGGAAAATTTGTTATTGTCTATTTGGATGATATTTTAATTTTCAGCAAGATTTTGGAAGAACATTTATTACATATTTGTAGTGTCCTTGAAAGGTTGAGGGAAGAGAAATTGTTAATTAATCTGAAGAAGTGTATCTTTGCAAAAAGGGAGTTAGTCTACTTGGGGTTTGTTATATCACCTGAAGGTCTCAAAATGGATCCAGAGAAGGTAAAAGTCATCTTGGAATGGACTAATCCAAGGTCTTCTACTGAGGTACGATCATTTCATGGTTTGGTTAGTTTTAATAGGAATTTCATTAAGAATTTCAGTGGCATATGTACACCCCTGACTGACATAATAAGAGGGGATAGAAAAGAGTTCAAATGGATTATGACAGCTATGAGAAGTTTTGAATTGCTGAAGAAGAAGGTGATGGAACAACCTATGTTGGCACTTCTAGATTTTAGAAAGGTGTTCCAGGTGGATTACGATGCTAGTGGCAGTGCTATTGGAGCTATATTGAGCCAAGAAGGTAAGCCTATTGCATATTTTAGTGAAAAATTGAATGATGCAAAGAAGAAGTATTCTTTTTATGATCAAGAGTTCTATGCAATAGTTCAGGCATTAAAGAAATTGAGGCATTATTTATTGCCAAAGGAATTTGTTTTGTATACTGATCATCAGGCATTACAGTACCTAAATAGCCAAAGTAAATTGAATCAGAGGCATATGAGGTGGGTAGAGTTTTTGTAGAGCTATACATTTGTGTTGAAGCATAAAAGTGGAAAATCTAACAGGGTTGCAGATGCACTAAGTAGGAGACTATTATTGCTTATAGTAATGCAGGTTGAAGTAGTTGGATTTGATGACCTCAAGAATCTATACCTTGAGGATCCTAATTTTGTTGAAGCGTGGAAAGCTTGTAAAGAGCCTATTGTTGTAGATAGAACTAAGTGGCTAGACTATTTCATTCGGGATGGTATGTTGTTCAAGGGCAGTCAATTATGCATTCCAAGGAGTTCCATGAGGGAAAATCTGATTAAGGAGTAACATAGTGGAGCGATGGTAGGACATTTTGGTCGAGATAAGACCATTGCCATTCTCAAAGAACATTATTTTTGGCCTCAGATTTCACAGGATGTGAAGAAGTTTGTACATAGTTGTCAGGTTTACTAAGTGACCAAGGGATTTAGTCACAATACTGGACTATATTAGCCATTGCTTGTTCTAGCAAAGCCATGGGAGGACATAAGTATGGATTTTTTTCTTGGATTTCTGAGGACACAAAGGGGCAATGACTCAGTATTTGCGGTGGTTGATAGGTTCTCCAAAATGGCACATTTCATTCCATGCCACAAAACTCATGATGTTGTCCATATTGCAGACCTATTTTTCAGAGAGGTGGTAAGACTCCATGGTTCTGATAGAGATACTAAATTTGTGGGGTATTTTTGGAGGACATTGTGGAAGAAGTTGAGAACAGACTTGAAGTTCAGTTCTACACATCACCTGTAGACTGATGGATAGATTGAAGTGGTAAATAGAAGTCTGGGAAATTTGCTGAGATGTTTAGTTGGGGATAAGACCAAGGGATGGGATTTGATTCTATCACAAGCAAAATTTTCTTACAATAACTCTATAAATAGGAGTACTGGTAGATCACCATTCCAAATTGTATATGAAAGTAGCCCAATGACTGCACCATAATTGAGGAAGATGGAGCAAGGGGAGAGGACAAGTGCTAAAGTAGAAGAGTTTGTTGAACATATCAAGCATCTACATGAGGAGGTCCAAGCACACATTACCAAGATGAACCAACAATATAAAGCTAGGGCTTATCAAAGGAGAAGACATAAGGAATTCCAAGTAGGGGATCTAGTCATGGTACACTTAAGAAAAGAAATATTTCCAACCGATACTTACAACAAGCTAAAAATGAAGAAATTTGGCCCCTACAAAATTCTGAAGAAACATGACTCAGGAAATGCATATGAAGTAGAGTTGTCAAATGGAATTCACATTTCTCCTATTTTCAACATTGCAGACTTAATAGAGTATCAAGATGATGGTGCAGATGAGGAGCTAATGTTAGAGCCATGTCCAATTCGTACTTCTAAAAAGGAGGAGATAGAAGACATTCTGGATCATCGTGTGGGCAGGAGTACTAGAAATAGGCAGTATGAAAAGTATTTGGTTAAGTAGAAAGGTCGACCGATCGAGGACTCAACTTGGATATCAGCAGCTGAGGTTTCCCATTTGGGATTTCTTCTACCATCCATAAAGTGATAGGGTCACGTTTCAATCTACCTTGGGTGTCTGATGCAGGAGCATCTAGAGGTATAAGGGCAATCCTGTGTCACCCAAAAAAATGTACTTAGACTTAGTTTTTGTTTCATGTGTTTTCATTTCTGGATACCCATTTGGATCAAATAAAGGTTCCAACTCTCACAGTTTCACTATCAGTGTTCTAGGATAGAGTATTTGAGCACCTTGGGCTATGTGTAAATGCCAAAAAAATAGGAGTATGTAATTGAACCATCATTTTGGTGAACTAGAAGGTGTAAATTGGTTGGATGATTGTCATTGTAATTTAGAGCATTCTAGAAAAAGAATTAGGTCAAAAGTCCCCACAGTTTGAAAGATATCATAGTTTTTCAATTTCTGGAGACCTCCTAAGAATGCTTCAAAGTTAGGTTCAGGGCATTAAATGACCTTCAACAGGGCCAAAAAATGGGGGATGAGCAAAGATTTTCCATAGAGCTATAGAGCGCTTCGAGATCTTTTCAAAAATGTAAACGGTTCGTCAATCGAAGCTAGGGTTCAAAAGTTATGCCTTTCGAAAGTTTGGTTACCATTTCTAGATTCTTCTAATTTTGTGCTGACTTCTAATGAAACTTTTGGAGCCTTCTATTTGGGCGGTGGGTGCCAACTAGCACTTTCTAGAATGTATTCCTAATTCTTAACCCTTCGGGGTCTATTTAAGAACATTTCTAGCATTGTAAAAGGTAGTTCGGAGTGGAGTTTGAGAGGAGGTATTGAAAAGAGAAATTATCTCCAGATTCATACTATTGTAAGCCCTTAGGGCATGTTTTGAAGTATATTTTCTCTATACTAAATGTATTAGCATATTCTGACAATTAATAAAATTTTCGCCTTTCCTGTTCTGTCCATTCTGTTATTTGGCTTGACCCCATCACCTAGTTACCAATCTCCTCCATTTTAGTCAGTTTATTGTTGTGGTCATCCCTTACAGAGTCAATCATATTTATCCTTTTAATATTTGAGGTAGACCTATGGAAAATGTCATGGTTTTATCCCCCAATTTCAACCACAAGATTCTCGATCTTTTTTCCCAGAATATTTCCTCCTTGTTCATATTATCTTTCCACACCCTCCTATAGTTCTCTTCAATAATCATATCATTCAAGGCCAAACCATCCCCCATCACTTTTTGGATATTCTCCAACTTACCTTCCATATCCTTATCACCAAAGTATCTTTTATTCCAAGGCTTCACATTCCTCCTTACAGTATCTAGCTTTGTTGAGAGCCTAAACATCGCAATGCCCTCAATATTTATATTCCACCAATCCTTGACACATTTTCTAAAATCTAGATGGGACTGCCACATTATTTCATACCTAAAAGTTTTTACCCCCCCTCCCCCCCCCCCCCCCCCCCCCAATAACCTCTTCCTTCCAATTAAAAAGGATGGGGGCATGATCTAAGACCATCCTAGGAAGACTTGAAAGGGTGGAGGAGGTCAACCCAATCCACCCAACTGGAACAAGGAGTCTATCCAGTTTGACTTGAATGAGGTCTTTCACCTTTTTGTTATTCAACCAAGTTAGCTTGACACCCCTCAACTCTAGATCCATCAAGTCATTTGTAGATATAAAATCAGCCAAGTCCTTTATACTTTTAGTAAAATCAATTTCTCCTCCAACCTTCTCTAAGGGGTACAATGGAGAGTTGAAGTCTCCCATACAAAAGAAGTTCCTGGAATGGGAAATGAAGTTAGATAATTCCTCCCAAAGATGACATCTTCTAAGTCTCGAGTTTGGAGCATACACATTAATCACATTCTAGAACTCCTCACCCTTTCAATGCTCAATTATAAGGAAGTGCTTAGAACTATGAATAAACCTCCCTTTCCTACACTAGGTTTCCAAAAGGTAGTCACTCCTCCCGAAGCTCCCTCTACTTCACTATAACAATAATTAGCCCCTAGCTAAATATAACCTACAATACTATCCAGATTAGCTAGGGACATTTTCACTTCTAGAATCAGTAAAATATCAATCCTAGCATTATTTAGCTACTGCTTAAGCACAAACTATTTCTAAGCACTATTCAACCCCTTCATATTCCATGATAGGATAATCATTTCCTACCCTTGATCATAGTCTCTAGGGTTTGTTGCCTGCCACTAGTCACCTCCCTTTCCATCTACTTGGTCCTTTTATTTTGCTTTTTCATCTTCCCCATGTCCAATTTCATCTCCTTCCCAATCTCTGATTTCCTTGACACTCTAGTCTGTCTTCTCTAGGTTTTCCAACCTTTATCTAATCCTAGACAGGTACCAGAGGCTGAAGCAAGAGCCAACTCTTCCTCTAGGTTAGCTACCAAGGGGAATCCTTACTTCAACTAAGCTTACAAGTGATCTCATTTCCAACTGACTCAATCCCCTGGTCTTCCTTAATATCCTTGCACCTTCTGTCCATCTCCCCACATACCTTCTTAATCACCTTTTTTGTATGGGTGTTTTTAGAAGATCCTCAATTCTTTATTAGAAGGCAAAACGGTCACTGCCCTCAATGTCAATAATCTCTCCTTCCTCCACCACACCTGAAGACCCTCCCTCCTCCATAGGCCTCTCAAGTGGTATAGGGAGAACTTCAATCTAAAGTCCCTCCCCTTGATAACTAGTGAGCAACCTATTCATCACCTCTTCCCCCCTCTCAAGAATATCCCAAGTTGCAGAGGCCTTTGTTCCCCTCTCTCCAACTTCCTTTTCTAGACCTTCTCATTAGGTGGGGACACTTATTCTTTTTCCTTCAACTTCTCTTCTATGACTCTAAAAGGCTTACTACTCTTCTTATAGTCCACGAAAACATGTCCAAACAATGAGTAGTTCTGATAGAATAGTCCCAAATTCTCATGCATTATAGGTTGAATCTTCTTCCCCCACTTAGAACTCAACACTATGCACTTAGGTAGTGTAACACCAATCACTATATTTATGTTGAATCTCACAAATACCAACCTAGACTTCTATAGGGTAACTAAATCCACAACTACAAAATGCCCAAAGGAGTTCCCAATCGACTTGAGGACCCTTTCATCCCAATTTTCTAGGGGGAGGCCCAAGAGTTTGACCTAGAATAAAGCCAACCTTTTCAACTCCTCCATCAGATCCAAGATCAGGTGCCATTTGGTCATTATAAGGCCATGCTTACCATAATACCATGTCATAGCTCGAACCATTTCCATATCTTCTGCCATAGTAAGCTTGAAGCAAAAGAGACCCCTAAGAATCACTAAAAGAATGTTATTTTACAAATGATTCAATTTTTTTTATTAAAAATTTGTATACAAAATAAATGTTATTATATTTGTGAACTCGGGAAAACTCGGTTAGATAAGACACTTGAGGAAAATGGAGTTGAAACCCTATTTGTAAATTGAACCTTTATGTTATTAAAACCTAATGAACTATGAAAACACTTATTAAATTTCTTGATGTGATGTATGGTTTTTTGGTGTGTATTTTGGGTTCGACATAGTATGTTGACTAGTCAGGATGTTTACGAGAGGCTTGGGGGATTTTATTTTCTGATGATGTTATGGTTATTTTTATCATGATCTTTTATACTTGACCATTATGATGTATTCGCATGATTCTCTTATGAGTTTTGATCAATGCTTGTTAGTGCTTTCTACTTGCTTTTATAGAACGAAGGTGATTATTATGACTTTCTTGTTGTAACCTTTGAGTTTTTGATTGGATATCTTTCGGTACTTTCTAGTTGCTTGTATAGGACTAAAGTGAATATTGTGTTTTATCTATAGGTTCTTTCCAATTTCTTGTAAAGGAGCGAGGTGAAAATTGTAATTTTATGAGTTGTACTTTTCATGAGCTTAGGGTAGGTAATCTATGTGTACATTGGGAAGTGGCTTGCAATGGAGGTTAGAGCCCTAAAGAGGCTGCCTAGGTAACCCATTGTAAGTTCTTTTAATAAGTGATACCATTTCATTCAATGAGAGTAAAGTGAATTAATAAGATTTAGTTTTTTTCCTCACCCATGCCTTAGTGCTAGTATAGGCTAGGATGGGAATAGAAAGGATGCTTGGTTGCAACCTTTCCTCATTAGTATGCCTTATATGTATGAAAGGATACTGATACCACATAGAGACACTAGGGGGTAGAGTCCAGAGAAGCTACTAGGATAACCTTAGAGTTGGCTCATGCAATGACACTTGCCCACTTGCATAGTAGATTTCATATAGGTCTTTATTGCCTCTAGGGTTTAGATATTACTTGTGTCTTAGCAACTTTGAGATAGATTTCTATTAGAATTTCCTTGACCTAGATGTTTATTATGACTTGTGGATTGATATTTGTATGGGACTTGCAATTATCTCCTAAGCATGGTGAGAGTGGGTCATTTAGGTTTCACAAGCTCAGGTGGTAGTGTTTCTTATACCATTGAGATCTGACAGCTAGATGTCATTGTTAGATGTACTTACATAGTTGTTCCTTTCATTTTGATCATGTGTTTTGATGGATGATAATATTCTATTGTATTGTGCTCGATTGTCAAAGATCTTATGAGATGATGTATTTTATTAATGATGTATATTCTTTGAGCTTTTCATACCCTATGACTTTTACAGTGGATGGTTATGCATTCTAATTTTGCCAAGTGGCATCTTATGTAACTATATATTATTGAATTGGAATTGTACTTGTAATAATTCTTTGATGTGGATTTGTTGTGCATCAGATTTAGTATTAATAAAACTTATTTATATATGTGATTCAATATCATGGGACCCTTAAGAGATGTAATTTATTTATGATGGTTGTATGTATGTGAGTTATTGTTTCCTCTATATTATCTCTTGTTGTTATTATCTTTCAAAAAAATGTTTAGAAAACTTAGTGAAAATTTAAGTTAATTTCTTTTGGGTTCCTTGGCGGGGTGTTACAAAGACTCTTCGATGGTAGATAAGAGTGGTGAGAAAACTGTCTCTTAAAGGACAAAGCAACTTTGAGAGAGAAATAAGTGATCTCTTTAGCAAAATTTTTTGATAGAAATAGATGTATATATTTTTACAAATTCTTTTCACATGTTGTAATCATAATAAAGATAGTTCAAGTACACATTTCCCCTAAGGTCAAATGGGTTGCAATACATGTTATTCATGGGCCTACAACTTGGCACCTCTTAATTCTAGTGTAATATCTCCCTCTCAATCTAAGAGGTGCATTGATACAAGAGTCAATCAAAAAAAAATACACATCAAAGAATCTTCAAGACATGGAAAATTAAAGTCCCCCTTCTATGGGGACAATGACTCTTGGGGATGAAATCCAATTAGCATTATGTCTCTACCATGAGAGCACAATAATGAGTAATCTTCAAAGGATGGTATTTCCCTTGTACCATAAATAACATACCAAGGATAAAAGGCTAGCAATGTAAGGAAGTATATTAAACCTTTTCAAGAACTCCCAAATCCACCATAGAGTTCAATGACCAACACAATTTCTTCAGCATGATAGAGGTATTAACACATGTGAAATAAACTTTATTCTAGTCATAAAAAACAATCATAAAAAGTTATCAATAACTCTTCAAATATTCATAATCAAGCCAATACCAACATTAATATTTTAGAATTGGTATTTATATATCATTTCTCCAATTTATAGCAAGATCCTATGGTGTAATAAAAAGTTAGGAATGTTTTCCAAAACTAGTCACCATGAATAAGAGTTTTGGGTAGTTACGAATGCTTTTCATCATAATTTTAATAAATTCCTCAATAGTGCATTAAATCATCTCAAAAAAAATAAAATGGAAAGATTATTCAATGTAATAAAGTACCATTATATAAATACTCTTGTTTCCAGGCTGTACATGGTCATACAAGACCTGAAAATAAGAGGAAAAACTTTTAAGATAACAAAACAATAGATTTAAATAATAAAAATATGATACCAAAATGCTTCTAATGCTTTCCAATCCTTCTCCATCTTTAAATAATTCCTATAAATGACCATTAAAAGGTTTAGTATCCTTTAAAACTTCATGTGGAAGTTATAAATACTCAACTTCCTCTTATGACCATCCAACTTCCCATTTTGTGTTTTCACAACTTTTGAAAAGTTGCATTTCACAACTTCTACAATATTTGACTCAAATGACTTTACAACTTTACAAGAACATTCCAAACATATTAGAATGGAATAATAATATCCTTTATTGTCATTTTATCACTTCATGGTTATTTTATACAAATTTTATCAAATAACCAATTCAAGACCATAATAAGAGAAAAATAAATACTTTGTTGGTGCCCCTGAACAATATTGCCAGACTTGAAATATGTCCATGTCCCATGGAAATGCTTTGGTGAGTGTTTAAAAAAATCTTTGGCCTCATGGTCTTCACTTGATAAATGCCTCCATTGATTCCTATGTTTCTTTCAAATGACTCCTATCAATGGAGTTTATGTTGGTTGCCTTCAATGGTGCTTCTTCCATTGCACAATCCACTCGTCCATGTTGCTATACAACTTTTGTCCCTCACTTGGGAGTCCCTTCATGCCTCTCTCCCCAATAACATTGGAGACACATACAACCATCTCCTGTGGTCTTTGGTAGACCTTCATTTCCACCTACTGTAGTTGAATGAATTGGCACCAAGTTGCAACCAAAAACTTGCATAACAAGAATTAAAATAAACCCAACCAATGCCTGATGTAGATTCCCTCAATCTACATGCTCAGAATCTTTTGAGCTCTGATACCAATTTGATGAAAGGAATCATATTAATTTTTTTAAAGAACTTTGAAATCTACAATAGATTTTAATGATCAAAACAATTACTTCAACATGATAGAGGCATTAACACATGTGAAATAAACTCTATTCTGGTCATGAAAATACAATCATAAATAATCATCAATAACTCTTCAAATATTCATAATCAAGAAAATTCCACCATTGATATTGTAGAATGAGTAATTATATATAATATCTCCAATTTATAGAAATTTCCAATAATGTAATAAAAATTTATGAATGTTTTCCCAAAAATGGTCACTGTGAATCGGAGTCTTGGGTAGTTACAAATGGTTTTCACCAAAACTTTGATAACTTCATTAATAGTGCATGAAATCATCTCAAAATAAAATAAATGGAAAGCTTATTCAATGTACTAAACTAAAATTATATAAATACACTTGTTTCTAGGCTGCACATGATCATACAAGACCTAAAAACAAGAGGAAAAACTTTCAAGACAACAAAACAATATATTTAAACAATGAAAATATGATACCAAAATGTTTTCAATGTTTTCCAATCCTTCTCAAAATTTATGTCATGCCTATAAACAACCATTAAAAGGTTTTAATAGCCTTTAAAACTTCATGTGGAAGTTATAAATACTCAACTTCCTCTTATGACCATCCAACTTCCCATTTTGTGTTTCATTTCACAACTTCTACAATATTTGACTCAAATGACTTTACAAATTTACAAGAACATTCCAAACATATTAGAATGGAATAATAATTTCCTTTATCACCATTTTACTACTTCATGGTTATTTTATACAAATTTTAACAAAAAACAAATTCAAAACCATAGTAAGAGAAAATTAAATACTTTGTTGGTGCCCCTGCACAAGCTGGCTACTAGTTGGTTTGTAATAAGATCTGTGGAGTCCTCCCAAATAGTTGTTACATTCATGACCCACTTAAGAGTTTAAAAATAACCATATTGAAATCATAGGAAAGTTTTCCTAGCTCAAGCTACCATCAAAAATACATTGCCCAAGCTTGTGTGGATATAAGGCGAGATTTTTTTTAGTGCCTTGCTTCTATACTGATTGAGGTAGTTACTAGTTTGAGGTCATTCTCATATCGGGACATGCTTCCCAAATGGCATGCCTTTCTTGAAGCACTTCTAGGTTATTGCAAATGATTTTATTAACAACTTTTAGTACGTGTGTCATGTATTTAAATGGGTCTAATTTTAAAGGAAATAAAAGATAGCTCAAAGATGTGTTAAAAAAAAATCTTAAAATACAAAAGACACTTGTTCATTCCCAATTTCAATTTTTAAGATTTATCAATGATTTGAAGACACATGTGTTTAGCATGTATGATTTGTCATATATGTATTTAATGGGTTTTGTAAGCCTTCTAAGGCATTTGGTATTTAATATGTGTTGTAGGTTGACTTGCGGCTTAAATATATATTTATTATAAGGCTTTCTTTATTTTGTAACTTTCTAGGCTAAGTTGTGGCTTAATTGGATATATGTGGAGGGTCTTGTGGAGTCTTAAGTCATAATCATCTAGCATGGAGAAGATACGGTAGATAAGAGGAGCAAAGTTGAGTAGAGCTAGTAGCAAAGCGTGGCTTGGAGAGCAAGAAGGTTTCTTGTTGGACTTGCAAGCACAAGTTTAGATTCTTCTTGGGGTTTCTACTGGATTGTGGGTCTCAAGGTATTTTTCTAGTGGCTAATATTCGTCAATTGTATAGTTTTAGAATTTTTTGGCTAGTAATGTGGCTAATAATTTTAGATTTAACACAACTGAAATCACCATATTTTTATAGATTTTAGCTTTTAAATATTTGAAATTGCTTAATAATTTATTTTATTAAAAAAATATATCCAAAGATTCACCAATATTAGATATGTTATTAGATTTGATTCAGCTAAATATTATATATATTATTGGAGAAATTTAAATTAATTCACCAATAATCATCATAATTATTAGTTACTTTAGGGATATATCACCAATATTTAGTTTTCGCTATTGATTTAAAATATAATGTAATGATCCTCATAATATTCCATGAGTTAAAAAAAATTCAATTTTCATGTGTAATATTCTATGGTGATTAATAGAATTTCTATTATTATTAAGGTTCACCAATATTTTCTATATAAATATTATGATTCCAAAATAATCGCCAATAAAATTAATATTTAATTTTTTTTTTTAAAGATTCGTGAATAGAAATTAATTTATTTTTTATAAATAATGAAAGATGGGCCAATATTTTACATCTCATTTTGGAGGGGGCTTTCTTAAAGATTACCCTAGTGGGTCTAGGCTAGCTAGTGGTTGGATCATGCGTGGCCTTGTAGAATTACTATTGTAATTGCATTGTACTTGGCCAGAACCTAGAAGGCCTTACAATAGGGCATGTTGGATGAAAATATTATGATTCTATTGTGAGAATTGGCATTGTTGTGGATTTTAGTCTATGTTTTATTATTTATATTATGTTGTGTGCTTAATTATTAGGGGCTAGGACATCTTCGTTGGGGATTCTTCTTCCTTACACTGCATCAACTATAAGCTCCTACTTAGCACACTTCAATCAAATAGGTTAGCAAACCAAAAACTACAATCCCATGGGATCAATAGGCATACCCATAGACGTGGAACTATGGTCAAAGCTCATGGGAATGTAGTCAATACTGGTGAAAGATAAATTAAAAATTTGATAAACAATGGGTAGTGAGTGGATATATCATAGATCAATCTCATAGAAGAAACATTCCCATAGGTGTTGCAAGTATTCTCATAGGTATGAATTGTCACAAGTTTGACAGGTAAAATAATAGTTTAACTAAATGCTTGAGGGCTTACAAAGAGCATTCTTGTAATCAATATTCGTGACCTTGCTGAATCGTATGATTGTTCTTGCAAAGACAAGTTCAAGAGAGAGAATATGGAGTTTAAGAGAAAAAAGGGCATGTGTCAAAAGGATATAAATTTTAGACAATGTTCCCATGAATGTGGGACTACATTCTTGTTAGAAGATGCCTTCAGTCTCATAGCCGCAAGATCACAAAAATGAATAATTTTAAGTTTAGCTATGTGAAAAATGATCGGATGGACAGAAACTCCTTGACATGCTCTATACCTATAACTTGCAAATGATGTCAAAAATCCTAACACAAAGGTCACCTAATACAAAATGTTAGATTTTTGGTTAGCTTAAAATAGATAAAAACAACAAAAAAGGATGAATGAATGAAAAAATTGTGAGCTCCCACTAGGAGTTCCAAAATATATGCTATGAAATATATTGTAAAGGATCACAAAGTAATGCAACCATTCAACAAAACAAGACAAAATAACATATATAATAAGACAAAAGGAAAGAAGCAAGGGAGTACAAATCAAGTATGACAAGCTCTCCTAAAGTCTCCTTGATGTTTTAGATGTGTCTAATGGATGGTATGTGTGCTTAAATATGGTCAAGCTTTAATGGATTCAACAATGATGGATGGAGAGATTTCAAACTATGGACATGTGGAGGAAATTGGGCATCATGAGGGTATGGTTTATGACTTTGTTTCTCAATTGAGCATGATAACTTTGCATATGAAGGTGGATGATTTGTGAGAGGGGAAGAGTCTAATTTATAGGCCAAGGGGTAGTGGATTGGAGGGCCAAGATGTGAGATGAAGGATTTGGTGAGGGAGGGATAGGATGTAAGGAAGAGAGAGCATAAGAATTGTGTTTTTTTGGATCTAATTAGGGGATGACATTTGTCACAAGGAGAGTGAGTATGAGGGGATGCAAATTTTGGAGGGAATGTGACCATTTTGGGTAATGTGAGGGGACAAGTTGGAGTTATGAGGGATGTGGGCTTATAAGAGGCATTTATGTTTTGATAAGTGCATTTAATTCGTTTAGGTGAGGATGTAAGGGATGTAACATGAGGGTAGAATTTGGTTTGGATTAGGAAGTCTTAATCCATGCTTAAAGTTGTGCAAACATTTAGGATGAGATTAAGCTTTGTTTAGGGGATGGATTAGGAGTTAACTGGCGGTGTTAGGAAAAGGAAACTGGGTTGGTAATTAAGTGAGGTTAATTAGGTAAATGAATGGATTAGCATGAGTGAATGGGTTGGATTGGACTTGAGCTCTTGGATTAGGATTTGGCTAGGGATTAGCCCATGGTTGAGATATTTGATTTAATTGATTTTTTAAATTAAAGGAAGAATTTGGAATTAAATAAAATAGGCTCGTGAATTTATTAAATTTGATAGAGAAAAAGGGATTAATTAATAAATTAGACTACAGGTTGTCATTTATTAATTAGAATATAGTCAGTTAATTAAATTAATTATCTAAGGGATGACATAAATTAATTAGATAATAAATACTTAATCAAGAATGCCCTAGAATATAACTATACAATATTACTTAAATGATGTTGATTTAGGTGTCTACAGGGGATTTATCAAGGACCCCCCACACCAAAATACCATTTTTTTGTGTTCAATTGAAGATATATAAGTTTTTAAGAGTAGTAGATTTGGATATTAGAACTAGGATTTTAAATCTCTAGTGGAGCTTTAGATCTTGATTTTTTGTGTAAAACAAGTCAAGGATGATCTCACCCTTGACCCAAGTCATCCCTGTCCAGAGTCATCTAGATTCAAAGATTTAACTTATATTAGGCTTTAGGTCGTAGATGTCAATCTATTTTAGTTTCTATCATTGTCTTCTATCTAATTCTCATATTTTTAGTGATACTTCCTATTGATCCTCAATACGAGTTTACTATTCCATTTGTCATTTGATAATGCTTTATTTGATGTATCAAAGATAATCCTTTCAAGAATTTGGTTTTCATGTGTGATTCTCATTACTTGCATTTCAATTAGTCAATCTACTTGCACTAAGTAAACACATAATCAAGTCAATCAACAACACAATAATAAAGGGTAAAGAATATAACATTGAAAGAGATCCCTTGAATATAAATCTTGGAAAATGACATAGATTTGGCATTGGCTCCCCTTTCACCTTGGGTAGTGTCAATCTAACTAAGGTTATGTTTAAATGTCCCTCTTTCACTTTTCCTCATGTGACATTTAAAACTAGGGGTAATCATTATATACACCTTTACTCCTATCTCATATATTCATTGTGCTACTAATTTATATGATACACAAACTAAAAATAATATAACCAATATAAGATCATGATTGGAGGTAGCCACAAAGTAACATTCTAGAATCTAACAAAAAGAAAAACCATTAACTAATGTTCTTTAAAACCAAATATTTTCAAAGATCTCTATTTTGATTTATCTTTATAATACTTTTCAAAATCAAACCCCAACTATATAGCCTTAAAAAGGTCACCTCGACACAACAAGGAAGATAAAAAAAATTTAATCAAAGGCCAATGAGCCAAAAGGAGAGATATAAAGTATCCTCAATAGATGTACAACATTTATCTTTCAAAGAGAAGTCATTTGTGTCCATAAAGGGACAATATCTATCACCTATCCACAAACTTTGGGTGAAAGGAACTTAAAAACTATGCACAATAATATCAAGTCTTACCATATTGAAATTACAACACATTACAAGGGATGCTCATAATCAATTTGTTGAACCTAATCATCAAGCTTTGAAGAAAGAGTGATTGAAGAAGCAAGTTTCTCATCAATCACAATATTGACTCAAAATCTAACATACAAATATAAATGTCTATGTCTAGTCACCCCATCAATCATTATAAGATCACCTAAATATAAAGTTATGTTTGTCCATACACCTTTATCCCAACACTTCAATTGTAGGGCATAAAATTTGACTCACTCTAGGACTCTTTTATTGTCAAAGTTTCTAAGATCTAACCTAATTTTTGATTTCATAAATAAAGAGGATCAACTTTCCGTCAAGATTCAAGATTTAGAGGAAGTTGCCAAGAAGAGAAACAAATGATGAAATATCCATGGGTTCAAATAATAATCTCTAGTGTACCTTTGGTTATTCAATTCCTCAAGGCTCAAGATTTAAAGCTACCCATATTAGACTAGCATGCAAAATTTCCATAAAAGTATTTTACCATTTGGAGGTTGAACGATCAACAAGCTTCAAAGAAAGAGTGATTAAAGAAGTAAGTTTCTCATCAATAACAATATTGACTCAAAATCTAACATACAGATATAACTTTTTATGTCTAGTCACCTCATCAATATGTATAATATCACCTAAATAGAAAGTTATGTTTTGTCCCTCCACTTTTATCCCAACACTCTAATTGTAGGACATAACATTTGACCCACTCTAAGACTCTTTTATTGTGATGCCCCACCAAGGAACCTAAAAGATAAGACAAATAGATACAAAGTTTGGTGAATAATGTTTTGTGAATTGTTTTCACTTACTATATCATATATGTAATGGTCCTAATAGTTCCCTAATGTCATCATTAAACAACATTACTTAATTTTCATTCTAATATTTTATCCTTAATACTTAAGTTGAACTAACTATTAGTGTCATGTCTACTTATGATTTGATGCATAATCCATCCTAGTAGCCATTTACAAATAAGGAACTAATGCCCTAATCCTTATAATCAAATATATCTACTTAACATGTAATAAAGATACTTGAAATAGATTTAAACCATCAAGTACACATGTAAACCAAATCATAGATTGTTCAATTGATAACATTATGGAGAGTACACAGTTATTTTATTCATCATACATTCATCTAAATACAAATAAATATACAATGACATGGCATCATCATAACTTCATTCAACTTTTGAAATAATACAATATGCTCACATCTTCCTTCATTTCTCCTAGAGATGCCCTTTACCCTTTTCAATTAGTTGTTCATTTCATGATACATATACATATGAGTTTTTAATTTCTTCAAGATTTTACATTAAAATATTACATGTATTTATTTCAAGGAGATAATACATATGAAATGATCCTCAACTACCACTCATCAAGGATCCATACAAAGCCATCCATGGACACTCAAATAGTACCTCAAAATATTTTTCCACCCAACCACGTGGAGCCATAAATGGTCCACTTCCCCAAGCTACGAGATAAGACCATGGTCTATATAGGTACTAAGTGAATCTAAGGCTTATACCCCAAAATCAAAGTACAAAGTTAACATGAGGTCACATAAAGCATAATCCACAAATTGAAATCACAAAGAGAATGGACAACCAGAGGAAAAAATAGAGTGAGGGATTCAACTACATCTAGGTGAGTGTTATTGTGCATTCCTATAGTGTTAGGATCCTTCCCTTGAGCCAAAGACCATTATGTCACCCAAAATGTCTTTTCCCTGAGTACTCCAACTGGACATGTACATTCATGTAGTGTTGGGATCATTCCCTTGAGTGAAAGATTGTCCTACTACATAGAACATCTTCTCTTCGAGTATTCCAACAATACATCCTTCAATTATCTTAATTAATGTGAATTCTTAAACCCCCCATAACCCAAATGTTTAATTAATGTTATCACTTATTAACCAAATCACGTATAGAGCCAACCTACACATGGCTCTAGTCTCTAACACATAGGATTCTTTGGCATCCACTTCTATGGACCAACACCTACAATGAGCTACTCACCTAGGGTCTCTACCCTACGTATAAAAAGAATCCAAAAGCACAAAAAGTTATATGAAATAATAACCTAGGGTCCCATATCCCTAGTCCAAAACCATAAATCATACATCAAGGTATATTTACATGAAGCAACATACTAAAATCATAACAATATATGAAATTTTGTCTTACAACAAGTAATAGAATCCATAAGCCTTTGGTGACCAAAACAAACTCATTAGAGATCCAATTCAACCATTCACAAGAAAACTAGTTTAGGGCACATTTGTATGGTCTCATACCCCTAGGTCAATCCACTAAAACCTAATTCACAACATAAGAAATAAAATGCAAAAAGCACGTATAAAACACTTTACAAGAATGAATTTCATATCTCTAGAAACTAAATACCTCATAAATAGATACAAGGTCACAAAACATAAAAATAATGAGTTGAGTTGTTGATTCTTGGAAATTTGGCTAAGTCTGAAATTTCATAAAACCTCAAAATCTAAAATCTTTATTTTAACTCCTATGAGATTGAAACCTATCTCAAAAGGTGCAAGATGTATAACATAAAATTCAACTTAAAGTATTCACATAGTTTATGTTATATTCTGATGCTAAAAATAAGCTATGGAGGTGAAATTGACAAGGTTTTTCTAAAGTTACGTATCCATTTCTTATTCCTGTAGATTGGTTTAGGAGTTCTGTGCATACATTCATTATAGTTGCACATCTATCTAATAAAGCTGCATTCATCTTGTAGAATTATACATTTGTTCAATTCACCAAATTTGTGCATTCATCAAGAAGATTTGTGCATTTGTTCATTACTGTTGCACTTCTATTAATTAGTGTTGTGATTTTGTGTTCTATTGCTACACTTATGTGTTCTATAGCTGCACATGTTTATAGAGAGGCTAACAACTAGCAGCCACCTAGTTAGGTGCAAGATTACACATGTGTTCAATATACTTGTGCATATATGTAGTATACCTGGGCACTAGAAGACTCAAAAAAATAAAGGAATGCTTTGAATTGTGCATCACCTAATCTAGTAGTGTAAAATGAATACTAACTATTAAACGAAAGCATGCACAAAACTAAATAGTTAATACTTAAGATAGGACCAACGTTATCACCACAAAAGGAAGAAAACTAAGAATGGTAGGCTCCTTATGGTATAACCCATGATGAAGTGGATATGTCCCTGATGCAAGGGGATGTATGCTCACATGCTCAAGCTTCCAAAGGATGGGGTTTTTTACCAAGTGGGTGTATGGATGATGGTTTCAACAATGGAGGTATGGAGGGATTTCAACATTATGATGGTATTTTGGTAGTTTTTAGGCTCTCAAAATAGCATTATAACTTTGCATGAAAGGTGGATGATCTTTGTGAAGGGAGAGGGTTTCATTTATAATTTATAGGCCAAGGGCTAGTGAAATGGATGGTCAAGATGCAAGGATGGAAGGAGGGTGAGGGAGGGATGAGATGCACTCAAAGGGGAGCACATGGATTGTGCTTGTTTAAATCCAATAGGAAAGTGACACTTGTCACAAGGAGGATGAGTGTGAAACGATAGGATAAGGGTTGGTCAAGTGAGTAATGAGGGAGGTTGAGTATGTAAGAGGGATGTAAGAGTCATTTATGGTATGTAAGAGCCATTAATGCTCTTGGATGGGGATGTAAGAGTCATTTATGGTATGTAAGAGCCATTAATGCTCTTGGATGGGGATGTAAGAGGATAAAGGAGATATTTTGACTTTGGCTTGGGTTAGCAAGTCTTAACCCTTGCTTAAAGTTGTGCACATGTTTAAGAGGGGGAATTAGGATTTGCTTAGAAAGGGGATTAGGGGGCAAGTGGCTTAGCCTTGATGGGATGGGTTGGTTAGGTGGCTAAGTGAGGTTAGTATGGGTGAATGGGTTGGATTAGGAGTAAAGGTTGGTCTTAGGGATGTTTTAGGAGTTTAGATATTTTATTAAATGATTTATTTGATAAAATGAGGGTATGGAATTAAATTAAATAGACTTGAGAATTCATTTAATTTAATAGAGGAATAGGGATTTAATTGATAATTTAATTTTGGGTTATTATTTGATTTTATCAATTGGACTATAGTTAATTAATTTAATTAATTAACTAGGAGGTGACAATTAACTAATTAAATAATAAATATTCAATTAGTAATGTCCTGAGAGATTACTAAATATGATTACCTAGTGATGTAATCAAATTTAGGTGTCTACAAATTGAACTTCCAAATTTGGTTTGGATAGACGAGTGCTCCCAAACATATTTCTAGACTAAATTCCAGGTTGGAAAAGTCTACCATAACCCATTCTTAAAGAAGTTCCACTCAAAGGAAACAATGCCATGGAAAAAAATGCAAGCTAAAATATATAGTGAGACATTCAAGAGATACATCACAACTTACAGAGAAATTAAACACTTGTGTTCATTCAACCAATAATCTATGAATGTATATCATACAATAATCTTTCACTATTATTTCATGACACTAACAAGAGAGAGAGAGAGAGAGAGAGAGAGAGAGAGAGAGAGAGAGAGAGAGAGAGAGAGAGAGAGAGAGAGAGAGAGAGGTTCAAACCTACTTGATTTCCTTGAAAGGGTTGTAGGTGAACTCTCTATATAATTCCAAGCTTCATAGTCTATTGCAGACAACACTCCTAAGGCTCAAGCCTCCTTGGTTTCCTCCTAGATTCTATGAGATTCCCTTGTGTAGGTTTCTTGCCCAAATGAGAAAAATTTTGGACTATATTTTTGTGCATAAATTTTCTTATCTTTTCTTTCCTAGGAAGGCTCCTAGTTTATAGGGGCAAGATGTTGTTTCCAATTGGTTGCATCTATTGGAAACAACCTCCCCCATGGTTTGATTAATTAAATCAAACCATATTTTTTTATTGTTATTATTTTGTTTTTATATCTAACTAATTACTAGGTTTTCTAGGCTATTGAGGATTCCTTTCTTAAAGACATCCTATTTAACAGGAAAGGTCAAGTCTCTACAATCTCACATACAAGATCAAGGGTTCAACTTCCAGGCCCTTTTACTATTCCTTAGTTCTAACTTGTCTCCAATACAAAGTTGTTATCAATCTCCTCCTTTGTCATTGTTGAAGAGCATGTTAGGTGAGATGGTAATTAGAGTGTTTAGAAGGTGGTGAGTCAAAATTTTAAGTCTCCTTAGGGGGGTTTTAGTGTAAATATCATTTATTCTTTTTCATTTATCTTTTATTCTATTTTTAACTTATTAATTTGCAAAGATATAAGTATATATAATAAATTAAACTAAGACTCATAATGTATCTAAATTAATATCATGTATGTAACTAATAGAAAATGTAGATTTACTTGAGCATATATGTGTGCACCCATATATATTTAGATAAATATACCTAAAACACATATATCATGAAATCAATTTTACATAAATCACAAATATCAAAGTATTGACGTAACATCTTAAAATAACCACCACAAGTAAAAGCCACCAATGTACAAATCAAATATTGCAATACCAAATTAGAGGAAAAATCACAAAAGTTCCTCAAATGGTACATAAATCCCTAATAAAGAATTATAGGCTTAGGGTACCTATATGGATCATGTTTCTATCTCCCCCTTTAACAACAACTCATTCATGAATTTTGAGGCATGTTGAGACCTGTGCAACTAGGTGGAGTTGATACCTAGTATCTACACACACATGCATCCCACACACACACACACACTCACACACACACACACACAATTACAAGCAAGAAGGAGTGCAACATTGTGTTGATCTATCTTGAAGTGACTATGACTACCTCCCCTCATCCGAAAGACACACCGAGCAAAGTAAACAAACACAAATATAAGACATCATGAGTTAGCTAGGTTAGCTTTAAGAATAAATAACAATCAAAACATTATAAGCAAGGTTTTGAAAGCATAGATAATGATTATAGAATAGAAAATAAAGCATGATATAAATCCATTGCATAGAATATGATCAAGTGTCTAATACAAAGCAATATCTAACATCATAAGCAAGAAGGATGTGTATGCTAAGTACATAAACATTTCTAAACATAAGAACCTAGTTGATTACTAGTTTTTGAGTAGATATGTACCATTCTTTTGTGGTAGGAATGTTGGATATTAACTTATAGTTTTACCTATGCATGAATTTGTCATGTTGTAATATCAAGGAGTACTAGAAGTAATTGCATCTCCCAACCTAGTCTAAGTGTACTTATACCTTCTTCAAAACCCTACTGATACTTGTTAAGATAAGAGGATTATCTAAGATCTAACCTAACTTCCTATTTCATAAATAAAGAGGATCAACTTGCCAAGAAACCAAAGGTCGATATTTAAGATTTGGAGGAAGTCGATAAGAGGAGAAACAAATGGTGAAAAAGCCATGGGTTCGGGTTTGAATAATAATCTTTGGTGCACCTTTGGTTACACAATTCCTTGAGGCCCAAGATCTAAAAATACCCATAGTAGACTAGTACCCAAAATTTTCCATAATTTAAGAAATTTAACATTTGGAGTTTGAATGTGTTGGAAATGATTGAAGAGATCATGATGAAAGTTGTTGGAATGATATATGGAAATGGTAAAGAATGTTCTCAATCATTGTTTTGTCATTGATGTCAAACTTGCTACTTGCAGGAATGACAATTGCTTTAGTGATCCAAATACTATCAATTAGTTGATCGACAAGGAGGAGGCAATCAATAAGATGTAACTAGTACACCTAGAGAAAGGTTGAAGTTATGATGTTGTAATGAAGTAAAAGGATCAACTAAGCCAAAGATGTAAGGTTTTAGCTAAGACATCTATAAAACCTAATTAAAGTTCATTAGAGAGAAGGAGTCGAGCAAGCTAGTAGGTGCTGAGCAGATTCCTAGTTGAAGCTGAGCAAGATCAACATCAAGTGCCGAGTAAACTTCAGATGTCGAGTGATATCAAGTGCTGAGTAAACTTCAAGTGCTGAGTGATATCAAGTGTCGAGTAAACTTCAAATGCTGAGTGATATCAACTGCCGAGTAAACTTCAAGTGCCAAGTGATACAAGTTCCGACCAGATATAGGTGCCGAGTAACACAGAGATGCCAAGCACTAGTAAAACCAATAGTGTCGAGTAACATAGAGATGTCGAGCACCAATAAAAAACAATAATGCCAAGTTGCTGCATTATTTTGAAAATCGAAGATTCGCCAGATCTAAGTTGACAAGGTTGTTATCTAGAAGTTTGTCAATTAAATGGAAGATAAGAATGATGAGCTGGTGGCACAGAACACCATGTAAAACGTTTTTAAGGATACAACTGATGAAGTTTCTAAATGAGAACAAGATATGAGGTAGATACATTGTATCCTACCTAATCCATTTTGAAACCCTAAAATTGGAGAAGGAGAATTGAGCGGCAAAGGTAAAATCAGATTTCTACTTAAGGAGTCATAAGTTCATGAGGAAAAGAGAGAGAGGCGGTCAAGCATGAAAGCATAAAATGCTGAAGGAGGTGCTAAGGAGGAAAGAGAGCATAGTTACTCTGTTTCAATAAGAAGACCCCAGATATGGATGCATTGGCATGATGAGTAAGAAGACCCAAGGAGATGAAGCTTGATAAGAAGACAAGCAATCAGAGCTGAAGACAAGCAATCAGAGCTGAAGTGATTGAAGCCAAGCATAAGGATTGAACTGAAAGTGTGATCTGAAATCTACAAAGTGTGTTGTAAGTTATATCAGATCAAAAGGCCATTATCGTTACTTTCTAGCAATTGTAACAGTTAGTTTAAATCCTATGGACTTAGGTTGGTTTGATAGCCATGAGATAAATCCTTTAACAGGGTGACATTCCAAGTGAATGTTCTAAAGTCCTTTAACTAGGCCCATTCCTAACAGTTTGGTGAAATCCTCCAACAAGATCACATTTAACAGTGTGTTGTAAGCCTTTAACAGGGCAGGCTTTTAATAGGGCATCAATTTAGAAGAGTGAGAATCAAGTAGCATGTTACTGGTGGTTTTTCCCAAATTGGGTTTCCACGTAAATCATTGTGTCATGTGTTGATTTTGCATGTTTTATCTCTGCATGTTGATTTACTGTAACTTACTAATATGGTTGATTTAAGTTTGGATGGATGAAAAGTGTATGGATTTATTAAAAGTGTAGAAAAAGTATTATTAGGGCATTTGGACCTTGAATAACTGATTCACACCCCCCCCCCCCCCCCCCCCTCTCAGTTATTCTAAAGAATTCTAACAAAATGATCAATAAGCTTTGAGGAAAGAGTGATTGAAGAAGCAAGTTTCTCATCAATCACAATATTGACTCAAAATCTAATATAAAAATATAACTTTTTATGTCTAGTCACTTCATCAATCATTATAATGTTAACCTAACCTACCATTTCATAAATAAAGAGGATAAACTTGCCAATAAACCAAAGGTTGAGATTCAAGACTTGGAGGAAGTTGATAAGAAGATAAACAAATGATTAAAAATACATGGGTTCAAATAATAATCTCTAATGCACCTTTGTTTGCACAATTCCTCGAGGCCCAAGATCAAAAACTACCCATATTAGACTAGCACCCAAAATTTTCCATAAATGTATTTTACCATTTGGAGTTGAACAATCAATAAGCTCATTTGAAATTTTAACCAAGTTCCCAAAGGTTCCCAATGGAAGGGGGCACATATGATAAATTGAAGTAGAAACAAGAAGAACATCAAATTTTCTAGCCTTGAATTCCTTAGAGGAAATTGAACTCACTTGTCAAAATAAGTCATAATAGCAAGAGGTACATAAACCTTAGTACAACCTAAAATCTCCTCACATAGGACACCACCAATAATAGGGTGGGGGGATGAGGAGGAAATCTATCTTAAGACCCTTACCAAAAGAAACAATGGAAACTAGGGAGTCACCCTTGAAGCCCTTGCACACCCTCAACAACAAATAACTCTAAGAAACTCATAGGAAGTAGAAAAATCTGCACTCTTGCAAGTATCCAACCATTGATCTAGGAGTTTGATATCATTGAGAGAATCACCCAATCTTTTACATCAAAGCCATTAGTATTACCATCCTCCTCATACCCTTCATTTGAGATCCAATTGCCCCTGCGTGTTTCAATCATAGTTCTCGCTCCTTGCCTTGTAGAACCCTCTCCTTGCTTTGCTATTTTCTATCATGTTGTGCACTATATTTTAGTCACATTCATCTCTTCTCTCAAAAATAACATTAAAAGTTAATTATAATAGACAACTTACTAAATTTATTGATAAGAAACTAAATATTGTAAATATATGTAATAAAAAATCTCCTAAGCTAGTAGAAAAAAATTACTAGCCCTAACCCAAGAACACCCTAAAGTATAGAAACTTATTTCTTGTTGAACAAAATTTTAATAATTAATTTTCTTTTAATCTCATTAAACTCCTTATACATGAAAATAATCCCTAAAATGAATATTATGCCTGAAGCCAAGAACTACCATGAAACCACTATGAAATCGAAGAGCCATGCCCAAAAGTTGTGTAGCCTTTCTAGAAAGAAAAGCACCCTTCCTTCAGACAGGAAAAAAGCACTGGAAAAACAATTCCACGCATTCATGCAAGATATACTCAATGTGAAGATTCCATTATATTCATGCATTGTATTGAGAATGAGTAATTCGTCAAATGGCAACAAAATATATGCTCGTTACCCTATATAATATGGTATATATATAACCCACCACCATATACCTATGCAGTTACATCAAAGCCAATGACACCCACATAAAATATGAAAACATACAACTTTGGATGTGCTACAAAGCATGATATGAGCAACTGGTTTGGGCAAGTTTTAAATGATGACCCCCATTGCTTTTATTTACAAGTAGGTGGCAAACAATATGATGAGAGAACTTAGGCTTTACAAGGTCCCACACAACCCTTATACTTGATTCAATGTCCATGTGCATGACCAGGGGAAGACCTTCTCTTGAGTGCAAAAGATGAAGCATACTTGGTCCTGCACCATAAACTGCCTTTCTCCTTGCCACACTCTCTACATTGAAACTCTTTGTACCATCCCTCTCCACATATATCTCAGGGCCCTACATATGAACAAAAACACACTTTAAGGAAAAGAAAGAAAAGAAAGAAAAAAATCAGCATGCATGAAGGGCTAGTTTTTTTCTTTACTTGGCCTGTGGCTATTGTAAGCTCTGCAAATGACAATGTGATGTGAGCAGGATGAACATGGAGTCCAAAGAATTGGGAGTGGTTCTCGAGTTCTAAGGTGATATTTCCCCTGCAGCTGAAGACTTTTGTTGGCACCCCTGATTTATCTGAACCTTGCGCTATTCCAAAATCATGAAATGCTATCCTCTGCAATCAGATTAGTTGTAATTCAGGAAATCTTTTTATGATTTTATGTGACCAAATGTAGAATAATATTAAGAAGAAGAAAACACTTGTTGATTCATATTGAGAATTTTGTTGGAATAGTCTATTTAACACATTTATCTTTCTTTACACTTCCTTCTATTTTATTCTGATGATGGATCACAGAGTGTGATCTGAAATAATGATTGTAAAAACTCAACACAATCAAATTCAGAAAAAAAAAATTACATAATAAATGAATTATAGAAATCTGACATTGTTAATGATTCATTTGTCCAAATGTAATGGCTGGAGGACCATTGTAATCGAATGATCTAATAGAAATAGTTTTAAAATATATTTTTATAAATCTTAAATTTGCTGTGTTTCGATCTAAACTGAGGAGATTTCAACCCAAAATTCTTACTTATTGATCAGATAGGAAAATTATCTTGTAAGTAATATAAATACTTCAGTATGCTTAAAAATTACTAATTGCTGGGTTCATCATCTCGCATAGCTACAATTGATTATTGGGATGTGGTCCTAATTCATAACTACACTGATTCATTGCTAAAAAGTTTATCCAACATTTTAAATAAAAATAATAAATAAAAATTGCTGATTGCTGAAACTAGAAGAAAGCATACTTTTTATTTATAATTTTGAAACATGTCAATCTGTTTTTCATCTGTATAAACAGAGGGAGATTGTGATATTAGAGATTGCTGTCTATAAAGAGGGCTGAACCAAAAAAACAAAAAGGTAAATACAAAGATCAAGGGGAATGTATAGAAACCAGATATTCACATATAAGGAAGGGTAAAAGAAACTTTCTGAATTCAAAAATAAAACTTAGCTAATCCCAGTTATTCCAAGATCAAGGTAAGGAGAGATTTTGAGATTGGTTTTTTTATTACAGAAGATCAGAACTATGAATTGAAAGAAGTTTTCAAAATATCTTTAAGTTTCTAATAAAACTCCAATCTGTTTGAAATAAAACAGATGTTAAAAAAATTTCAAACCAGATAGAATACAGAGCATGGGCATCAAACAGCTCTATCAAGGTTTATCGAGTGGTCAAAATGATGAGCCAAATCCAGAGGTAAATGATCTTTATCTACAATATTCCAATTTTTCATGTGATCAGTAGTTCATTTAGTGAGACAATCTGCTACACCATTCCACTCCTTGAGAATATGAGTGAAAGTAACTGAATCCAAAAAAGTGCACAAATTGAGAATCTGATTAAAAGCCAAAACTAACTGCCACCAGACATTGTCAGAATGTATAGTAAATTGCAGGCATGGTTATCATATCAACATTCTAGGCCAAAGATTGAAAAATTGCAGCCTTATCACACAGAAAGACAGTGGATTCTAGAAACAATAAGAGAATTATTTTTACATTCATCCATCATTTCCTTTATTTCCCTCCTCATATTTCACCATACTAGTAAATATTTTAACATACATTGCCAAAGAATATTGAAACATTGATAAACTGTTCACTGTTAGTGAGCATGGTTCTCTCAAATGTTTCAAAGTTTCAGACTTGGGGAAAGTCCTCTCAGCTGATACAAATTCAGCAAATACATCTATCTCATAACAACTACAAACAATTGTGGGGAAACCCCTCTCAGCTGAAATAAATTCAGCAAATACATCTATCTCATAACAACAATTGAAGAACCAACAGTTAAATACACAAACAATATTGACCATGCAAAATCCACACAGACTAATATCAACAAAATATCTCCACAATAATGAAAAATTGAAAAATTAAAAGCCACAAACTTAATTCCACAAACTTAATTTAAACTCAACAACTATTATCAACAAGAACTCTCCACCATAAATTATGAACAATTGAAAAATTAACAGTGAATTCTGCAAACAATCTTAACTACACCAGAAAAACTCATACCAACTAGTATCAACAAAAACTCTCCATAATAAAGATAAGAGTCTATAATACAATTGTAATTTGTGACCCTCTCATCTGTGAGGTCTTTTCCAGTCTACTAGATCTTAATAAATAATAATAAACACATAATAATAATTAACCTCAACAAATAATAATAAAGCTTAACTTCTGCCCATACTACTGGCGAAACAAACAGGCATTGAAAGAATGAATGAAGGAGTACCTTAACTGAGAGCTCAGGGGAGCCAGGCCTGGTTGCAATGGAAAAGAGAACAATAAAGATCCCCACAGAAACCAACAACCACAGAATGGCCTGAAATAAGAGGCAAATGCAAGTACTATTCTCATAATACCCTCTCACTCCTCTATAAAACCCCATTTCTTCATCCTCTTCCTCTTCAACAGCTATCCTTCCTTTCTGCATTTTTCCGCCATGGTTATCATTGAAGAAGCTTTTTGAGTACGCATAATCATAAGTATCGTCGTTTGAAGACCTCATGAATGAAGAACAGCATGAAGAATTTACAGGGCTGAGTGGAATAGGACTCGTGCATTTCCTTTCAGAGGAGTGGTTGTCGTTGGGCACAAAGTATGATGGGTAGAAAAAAGTAGGGGATGCTCCTCCTATGCAAGGATCATCCCAGTCTAAACTTGCATCCTCCTCGTAATGCTGATTTTCCCTGCTGGAGTATGCCATTTTTTGTTGCGGAACAGCAAAATGGGCCTGAGATTAATAGGATTGCTCTGTGATTATACCAAAATTAGAGAGATTCCCCATCTTGTAAATAAGACTACCTGGGTGCAATGAATGAATGCGTGGAAATTATTACTATTTATTGCACTAACTAATATATTCCATTCTCTATGATTTCAGAGTGGGGTTATTATTAGTGTGTAAGCTTTGATTGTGGGAACTGTTCATGAGCATGCCTTGAGATGATTAAAGAAAACTTTAAATGGGTTTCAGTGAGTGGTTCTACTCATGCTTAATTAATGGAACTTGTTTTGCAAGCAAATTATCTTCATTTCTTTCCCAAACTGTAACTATCAATGCATAAACCAAATCATATATGTATATTCATGTTCAAATGTATACAACGGTCAGATTGGTAGAAGTGTTATTTTTGTCTTTTGTTTTGGTAGGATATTAGAGTCGATGAGGCAAATAACGACAAGGCTTGAGACACAATTTCAAAATCGAAGGTAAAAGTCATTTTCAAGTTTAGGCTCTAGATTTTTCAAAATTAGATTAGCTTGGACGGTAAATTGTTGTTTTTTCTTTGGTTTGGTTTTTAAACTATTTTTATTTGGGCTGCTTGGTTTTTGTATTGGATGAAATATTTATTTATTTAGTTGGAGTAGTTTTGGTGGGTGGAGGGAAAGATTATATTTGGTTGAACAATTATAAATTCGTAATGGTATAAAATTATATATTTGTAATTTTGTTTAGTATATCTTTGAATCTGATTAATGATTAAGAGGGAATAAGAGAACATAAATGAAGTGATTTTCCTCTTTGAAAAAAGATTCATATTCCCATCATAATTGGTCTCAATTTTCCTACCTCGTATCATGGACATTGTTCAGTGTTGGGTGGTCCTTGAAGATATTATCAATTTAACAATTTGCCCTCAAAGCAGGGTCAATATTGACCTGTTGGAGCTCATGAAACGTTATGATCTTTGGAATGGTAGTGAGTCGATTGCAGGCACTTTCCCATGGGAACCCAAAAGGATAAGTGGGAATTCAAGTATATCTTGGACAATATGAAATGGGTCACTCGAATTCGACATATGTACCCTCTAGTTCACAATGCGAAAAGTGGGTCGAGAGTTTTCCTTCGAGATTCACAACAGTGTCTTTGCCAAGCTTTGGTCCATTCTAACCATTCTTGGTCATGATTTCCACCTTCGCCCTTTTACTTGGTCGGGGGTTCCATCCTGCAACTCCTGTGTTCCTGATCGTGTCTTTTTCCATCCTCAAGCTTCAGTGGTGTCCCTTGTTTCAATATACCCAATCGGTGTCTTCGTTGCTGTGTTGATTCCCCAATATAATGCTATAGAAGAATTGTTTGTAGCTTTCTCCAGCATGAAAATAGTCGATGGTGCTGATTCGAGCCCCACGATCCCCATGGAAGAATAAGTCGGCTCTCGAGATAATTTTTTTGCCCTAGGATGGTTACTTGTACTCTCTTAGTCGCCATCGAATTTCACTACTAGGATGATCTCCATTTTGCCATGGTTTTCGCCCCTACTATGTCCATTTTGCATTGGGGCTGAAATGGTGATGACTGTGGTAATTTACTTGAAACTCGCCCACTATTTTATTGGCTTATGACATCGCACCCCATATGGTCTTTGGTTCTGCACTCTGGTGCTTATGACATCACACCCCATACTTTGGTTCTGCACTCTGGTCTAGTGTTGAGGTTTCTAGTTGTGGTTACCTATACCTTTTGCAACTGGCTTTTTGGGCCTTCTTCCATAATGCAACCTGTGTTATACTTAGACTGTTGGCCTGCGACTGATTCCCTGTTTGAATTCTGGCAGCACTTCAATTTTACCATCATACGATCTTTTGGATTCAGGGTGATCTTCACATGTCATATTACATACCTCTTCTATATGAATTGGTTTGTAATAAATCACAATGTTTATTATGGACTATTTGTAATAACTTCAAATTTTAATAGCATTTAGGCTGGTTAGTTGTTGGTGAGATCTTTTGAATATGTTGTTTGTAGTTCAAGTTATAAGGGAATTTTCATATATTCCACTATAAGTTTCTGCCAGTTGTGATTCGAGGCTTCTTATACTTGCTACCTATTTTTATGAGTATTCTTATTGGCCTCTTGATTATGTAATGTTTTGTATTTGGCAAGGATTGAGGGTTTTCTTGTTGGTTCTTTCCCTCATGAACCTTGAACTAGTGTTATCATTATAATATTAAATTAGTGGCTTGCCGCTTTAACCAAAAAAGAAGAAGAGAGAAATGAAAGATAAGCAATAAACTATTGTGAAAAATTAATGCCTTTAATTGTATATGTGTGCTTCTTTTTCATTTATTTTATGTTTAGGTCTTCTTTTATATATTAGTTAGCATATAAGATGATGTCTTTTGTATGGAAATTAGCTCACAATATAATATTACCTTGATGCTGCAATAATATACCTTCAAAAAAAAATCATTAAGATTTGAAATGTATTGTTTGCTACCTTGCCTCATATATGCAAATTTAGAATTGACATAGATTTCTTTTGCCCACAAATATAAACAAGAAGTTAGGCATGTAATAGATAGTTATATATTATTTAGGGTTATCACTATCTCGATCTGCTTCCTATTAGGCCCCCTTCTATCAAAAATTCTCAAGTCACAAGTTGACTAAAATTCAAATTATTCTAAATCATAGATTCGGTTGTACTTTTAAGAACTAACCTTGATTAAAAAAAATTATCTATAGGGATCATTTAGGAAATCTACTGAGATATCTAGAAGTATGTTTACATATGTATAATGTGAACTACATTAGCATTGTATTATCATATATGAAGAACATAATATTGGTTTATCGACATTCATTTAGTTCATCCAAAGGTCTAATAAGGGAGAATGCAAACTTCATAATTTAACAAATTTCTTAAAGATGCTTTAGATCTTACTTGATTGTAATAGATTCATAGTGCATATACAAAGATGACGTTGTGTACAAAAAGATATGGAACCATAAGTAGCCACCCCACTTTGTTTTGGACCTTGTAAGACCAAAATGTGAGCACATAGCACACTTGTGTTAAGATCATTTGTGACCATAAAAAAAAAACAAATAAACATTGCTACCTTTTTATTTTTCACTTGCAAAATTTTTGCTTATTACTTGTTTGAAGTGCACGTGCATTCTGGAGAGTCCATTTTTTTGCCTTCTGTTTGACAAATCATCACAAAATTTTGACAAGAACATCACCGAGGTCAAAGATCTGTGTATTTTTATCTTTTATTGTGTAAAAGTTGGATTCAATAGATAGCTTCATTTAATTATTTAAAATATGTTTTTTTTTGGATTTGAGCTTGCATCCCTCTCACTCATCTTCTCATCAAAACCTTCTTGAAGAATAACCATAACAAATCCCTCTTTAATCCCTTGAAAAAAATAAAAAAATAAAAGAAAACATATTTTTTTGATCGGTAAAAGAGAACATATTAGATCAAGTAGAAAGTAATAAAATAAACTTGAGGAATCAATTATGATTCTACTAATTGCATACTAAAGAGTTTGTTTGTAAAAATTAAAATGTTTCCCCTTGCTTGGGATCAACATGCGTGATCTATCGAGTAACAACCATTGCAAAAGATCAATGTTGGATCTTCCCATAGGAAAGAAACTACCCACTTTTCAACCATTAGATGGACTTCCTCAGAAGAGGAAGTCATTCTTCTTAAATATCTATCAGGCTATCTAGTCCATGAAATACAACCATTGAATATGTGACCTCAAGGATTATATTATTTTGTTCAAGATGCAAAGCTAAGGCCCATGTTTCCCATGGATTTTTAATTTTACTATTTTTGTCTATGGTTTGTGATGTAATGATACACTCCCACATCATGATTGGTCTAGGATCAATCCATGTTCATATTTTTTGGGTAGAAATAAGGAAATTTTCCAATCAATGCAACTTGGTTATGACCCATTTGTTATAAAGACCCAAATTTTCCAAATGTAGCAATAGTGGTTGAAACAATGGTCAAACCCTGATTAGTAGATCCCTAGGATTTAAGGAGACATTTTAGGTTGATCTATTAAGTTTTTAGTTGACTTGATATCCAAATTGTAAAAACTGGCTCAAGTTGCATTAAAGTTCTCATTCTTGCAAAGTTTTCCATGGGCAACTTTGACAATTTTTCTAAAACACTCTTGTATTCAAATTCCAATAGTTAGTTGGTTTAAAATATGGTTAGGAGAGTTGGAAAAAGGAATTATTTAAGCATTTTTGGTAGAAGGTTGATGTAACTTGATGATTTGGGGCAATTTAAAGGAGTTTTGGTGTTGATCAATAAGAAATCTTACATTTTTCTTTGGATTCAATGTGATTGTAAAGACTGGTTTGAATTGATCTCTCTGATCTTTGATAATGGATGGACAATTTAATTCTTTCTTTCTTTTGGTTTGAACTCATTTGGCTGCATATTGAGGAACTTATAAAGATTTATCTCAAACTAGTCTGTATAGTTACACTCAGCAAGGGTTTCATAAAAAAATGAAGGGTTCCTAACATTCCACCATTAAAATCACTTCATCCTTGGGTGAATTTTATATTATTAAATTCACTTTAAGATGGTCTTTCTTTGGGGTTAGTACCTTGAAATCCTATTTTTTTTCATGATTCCCTAGGCTTAGAATTCATATGTCACAAACCTTGAATTGAAGGAAAATTGTTGTTTTAGACTTGTAATAGTTGTGTGGGTGTGAAGTGAATGTTGAATTGTTGTCTTTGGACTTGTGCAATACCTTTACAAATACCAATTCAAGTTGATCAACCAAATGATCACGTGTTCCACAAACCCTCATGATTCAAGGGTTTATAAGCCAAATTGGACCAATCCGGGTTAGCCAAGTAGATGAAAAACCCATATCCCATTCCTTGTAATCTTGTAGCCCATAAAAAAGGCTACTAAAAACATAATTTTTTTTGTGGGGGGTGTTAAGGTGGTTTATGAGAAAGATTTAAAATACCCAATCTAGAGGGACAATTGTATTAGGTATGTTTTAGCCCTAATTATATCAAAACCTTGAGTGTATCTTTACAAGCATTGATGAGTGAGACATAATAGGAAAAATAACTAAGAAGGAGTGTATAGGAAAATCACACACCCTAGTTAATCATTAAAAGATAATGAGTTCCAAGTGAAAGGGTAATTAGCCTACGTGGGTCTTAGGGGTAAAGGAATAGTTTTGAGGGTTCGAACCCAAAAGTGAATCAAATTTCTCTACTGGAAGGAGAACCTCAGTAGGTGCTTAGGAGAAAGGTTGAGGAAGAGAATTTGACCTAGAAGAGTTTGGAGGGATTAAGACCGAGGTTAGTTCCTAGAACACCAAATAAAATAACTTACCCAAAGGATTCTTAGGAAATCCCTTTGCACTCTACATCATATTGGTATCAGAGTCAAGTTTGGCTTCTTATTTTAGTATATTTTAGAAGGGAAAGAATAAGTAGAGTCTAACATCATGCCTCCAAAGTAAATGAACCTTGAGGGGAGATAAAAAAGTTGGTTGAGGGAATTCTTGAGACAACACTTAGAGAATTCAAGTAGTCTAAGAATAAGGACAAATATTGTGGAGGTTATGCAAATGGAGAGGAGGAAGAAGAACTAAAAGAAGTACCAAGGAAAGTGGTCAAACTTCTTGCAGATCAAAAGGATTTTGTTGATGCCTTGAAGTCAGTAAAGGGAGATGTAACTAATAAATATTCAATATATGGTAGGAGCATGAATGTTTATGAAGTGGTTGAATGGATTGAGGCATTAAATAATGATTTTGAGTATCATGACATTCCTAAAGCATACATTTTATATTAGATAAAGGAAAGATTAAGGGCTTTTTCCTATCATGTTGGAACTATGTGCAAGGAGAGAGAGTGAAGGAGGGGAAAAATATTATTTCATCTTGGGAAAGAATGAAGGCAAGAATCTCATATTATGAAGTACAAATGCATAGGGGTAAAAGCACATACCTATGTCACCTTTTAGGACCTCTAAACTTGTTTTGGTCAAATCTCATTTCTCTATCAAAGCTCAACTTTTTTCGAAAACTAAAAATACCCTTTTATAGATCTCATAGTCAATATCATCATTATACAAAAAATTATAGTGTCTTGATTGGTTATAATATGTTATAATTTCAAAATATTATAAGTAGGTATTTTAACATTTGAGAGGATGCTACCTCAAAAAAGGGAAAAAATAGTAGATCATATAGAAAAAGAAATTAATTTTATATTTAGCCCTAGAGGAGAGAGTCCTCTACAAGAATATGCAAAATTTTTTCAAAAAGGTGTAGACTTGACAAGGAATTTTTAATGAGAGGAAAAAACTGTTGGTTTCTGATAAGGTTGACCTTGAGTACTTATAACAAAGAAAATATAAATAAAAAACTAATCTTTATTTTTTTGTGTCCTAGCTATACATGCCATCTATAACATATTTTCAAATCCGAGCAAAAAAAAATGATTTGCATATACTTATTTGACAGGAACTACACTATATTTTTGTGCCCTAGCTATACATGATGTCATCTATAACATATTTTTAAACAAGAGAAGAAAAAGATGATTTACATATACTTATTTGATGAGCACTACACCCTATATTTTTTGTAGTTAAAAAAAGTCTTCAAAATTAAAAAAAAAAGAATAAATCCTTATAAAAAATTCTAAGTATAATATTTGTCCAATTTTACACATTTCACCAATTTACATCATCTTCAAATTCAAAACAAAAATACCATTTTTATGTTATTAAATTTGAACAATTTGTGTTATGGGATCATTTTTCTATATAATATTTGTAACAGGTTTTTGCTTTACCCATAAGAGGCTACAAAATCTCATACAAAAGGAAATATATGATAGTAAATATACTAAATAATTCCATAAGTTGAGCTTGAAATCCAAGAAGCACGAATATGAGTTAGAGAGAGTAGTGAGGTACCTAAATGAGTTCAGGCTAAAGAATCAAAAGGAGATTATGTTAGAGACAATAGTCCACCAAGGTAACTAGGGGGGGGGAATCAATAATCCAACAATTAAAACATCAAGCTTCATTAAACAAACTTAACCATTAAACCAAAGTAAACAACAACCGTACCAAGATGTACATAGACAATTACACTAGATATGTTGACCAGGGAAACCCTTGATCAGAGGGAAAACCCTAGTGGGAATGATGCCCACAAGATGATGTACTAATATAAATATTCCTTGTTAGATGATGGACCCTATTAGGAGTCTATTACAACATTTAGTACAATGAGTCCTTGTTAGGAGACTTTGAATCCCTATTAGGAGATTCCAACCCTATTAGGAGATGTGCCAACCCTATTATGATTTGTGGTATAATGTATGCAAGAAGAGCCCACTACCCAAACATGCAATTTCAACTAGAACCTCAGATCACTCAGCAAAACCTTGGCAATGAAGTTTCCTTCACTTTCGCACTACTCTACTCAAATTTGCATTCCACACACTTTGCTACTTTCCAAACATTCACAATTCACATCTTCAATATCATGATAAAGGAAAATGTCCTTCCTTTATATCAAGTCCATAAAAAAATTCCCTAAGTTAGTTGTTAGTCCTTCTCAATTAATTATTATAGGACCACATTAAGAACACGTTACACTTAGTGATAACCTTAATCTTCCACCTTCCAACTTCAATAACTTTCTGTACATGCAATATTATGATGAGTGAGCTTAGCCACACCATCCTCAACATGTCTTCTCAATGTCCTCAACCTTGATCATCAAGTTATCAACTCTAATGAGAGATATAAAAAGTTTACTAGAACATGCCTCTATAAACTCCATCTTAGAACAAACATCACCAAAACTTACATAACTTATTCTAGACTTTTCCTTGTGGCTTTTGACATTAACTTTATATACCAGATACTCCAAAGTATCTCCCATAACCTTAGGTGATTATCATGCTCAACTAGCCATTCATACCAACTTGATCTATACATTGTTCTTCTGTTAGATACCACAGAAGACATCAAATATGCTATGTAGACATCAGTGAAAAACTCAGTCATGAATGTAACATATCATCATATCATCGTATCATCAGTATTCATGCTTCCAACCAATCTTCCAACAATCTCCCCCTTTGGCATTGATGGCAACATAAATGAAAAACATCTAGTTCCAAGAATACTAACAAAAGGCTGTTAGTCTTCAAATCCTCTTCATCAATCATACTCCCCCATTGATATACCTCAACGTGCTCTATACCAAAATGTTATTCTATATACTATGCTTATGCTGAACATCTTCCTTAGCATACTACCAAAATTTTCTCCTTAGCATAATGTTTTCCCACAAAATTTCTCCCCCATAGTGTTTTTTATGCCAAAATTCTACCCCATAGTATGATGTTTTTCATGCCAAACTTCTCCTCCATTGACATCAATGTCAAAGGTATTAGCAACCAAAATCTCTACATCAAACTCTATAACAATTGATACTTATTCAGCTCGAGTGTCAAAAGACACTATTCAAAACAATATTAACAAGAGTCCTAGATGAATCTGTCCATCATAGATACTCCCCCATATAGGAAGCATTAGCATCTAGTCCAAACAAGTGTTACCCTAGACTGATGCACTCTTGCATCTTTTACTCTAATGTAGGAAGGGGAATAACCCCAAGAATACCTCACAAATACTCAAAAGTATCTTTGGGAAGAGGTTTAGTGAATGTATCTGCAATTTTCTTTTTTGTGCTCACATACTCCAATCTGATTTCCCTTTTCGCAACTTTTTCTCTCAACATATCATACTTAATAGAAATTTTCTTAGTCGTCAAATGCAACACTGGATTATTAGACATATTTATCATGCTTGTGTTTGTTAGAATTCACAAGTGGGAAGAATACTTCTCAGAGGGGGGCAGGGGGGCGGGGGGTGGGTGGGGTGAATCAGAAGTACCAATATTTTAAGCTATAAAACTTTTAACTAAAATTAATCACATGAATGTAACACATCTAACTTACATTAAAGTAAAGGAAATCATGAAAATAGATAATTTTCATATCCCCTTTTCAAAATAATTAAAAATAATAAACTTTGCTAAGGCAGGCAGGCTCCAAAAAGGTGAAGTTTCAGAAAAAGGGGCTAATCTTTGGCAACCAATGGACTAATAAATAAAAAATATTATTAAATTATATTTTATTAACCCCTCTTGGACGTGAGTTAGGGTTATGCCCTCTTTTAAAGGGTTTGGAGGCATTTTGGGCTCATTCCAGAACTTGATTTTTGCTCATTTTCTTTGTTGTTCTTCAGAGGCTGCCAAACTTGTGGAGAAGGAGACCCAAGAATGGGAGTTTTCAGGTTTATAGGAAGGCTAAGGATGGGATTTTGAATCTATTCCATGTGCATGCTCATACAGAGTTTGCCTTTGTGTTGAATAGTGCAAATTTGTGGGTTTTCGGGGTTGTTTTTTGGTATGAGTTTGGTGTTTTCAGTTGAGTATTTCATATCAGTTTGGGTTTTTGATGTATTTCAGAATTTAAGATGTTAAAATAGAGCTGAATATATTTATTGGGATGTGATTAAACTTTTGAGATGGTTTATTAGTGTTTTTGTGGTATTTTCGGGCATTTTTGTGTTAATTTCGGGAGCCCGATGAGCATAGTTTTTGTCCTACATTTGTGAGATGTTGTTTAAAGGCTATAAAGATCTAGAAATATAATTTTGTAGGCTGTTATGCTGCTGAAATTTCTATAAAAATGTCCATTTACAGATTTATTAATAATTTGTGAAGTTGTGAAGTTTTTTGGCACTATTTCGGACATACCCGATTTGGGTTTATTTGAGAAATTGGTGGATCTTTGTAATATTGGTTGTTTGGTTTTAAAAATCTGATTTGAGGCTTGAAATATCATGTAAGATCAGAAAAGGGACATTTCAGTGGTATCAGAGCCATGATCTTGCCAGCCTGAGGGTTTGTAGAAGCTTGCATGTCAGTTTTGACAACTACCCAGATCTTGCATGTCAGTTTTGACGACTACCCAGATCTTGCATGTCAGTTTTGACAACTACCTAGATCTTGCATGTCATAATTTATGGTTGCATGTTTCATCTAATTAGTTGCATGTCAAAATTTATGGTCGCATGCAACTAAGTGAAAGAGAAAAAAGATATTTGCAACGAGAAAAGAATAAATAAATTTTGATCAAACCTCCAGTTGAAAGTAAAAGTACAAAATCCAAGGAAGAGAAAATTATGGCTGATCCAGATGAGATGGAAAAAAAATTCTTCCAAGACATCCAAAATACTCAGAAGCAAACAGTGGATAGTTTGGTAGAAACTAGAGAGGCTTTGCGAATATTGACAGAAAAACTACAAGGAGTTGCATCTATTAATGAGAAAGGGAGCACTTCAGAGGAGCCAAGAAATCTGAGATCCACACCATCTAAATCAACCAAAACTATTTTCTTGCCTATAGATGAGCCACCAGTACCAAATCCAGCCATTAATCCTATGGAAGAGGTTACAGTTAACTTGATTACATTAAGAGCTACTTACAATGGCTTAGATGATGACTTTCGTAGTTCGGTTCCTTTTAGAGAATATGTGGATATGATAAACACTTTGATGCCCAAGAAAGAGAACAGGAGAGAGCATGACATGAGTGGAAGAGAGCTCAAAAATAAAATAAGCAAGTTTACAGCACCTACTTTTGATGGAACAAATAAAATATCAGCTAGAGCATGGCTACAAAAATTACAGACTTTCTTCACACTTAACCCCATGAAGGAGAGTGAAGCTATTCAATTTGCAAGTCTACACTTGGAAGATGTAGCCTATGATTGGTGGTATCATGGAATGACTACTCAAGGTCATGATCAGGTAACTACATTTGATGATTTCAATCAAAGAGTGATAGATAGATTTGACCTCAAGGATGATGAAGAGTACTTTAAAAAATTGTCAAAGTTGAAGCAAACTAAATCAGTTAATGAGTATATAGAAGAATTTCAAAAAGTGGCTGTTATGGTACCTGATATGAGTGAAAAGAGGATTGTTTATCTTTTTCTTGATGGTTTAGAAGATTCTGTTAAGGGTTTGGTTAAGGCTTTCTCACCCTCAACCTTATAGGAAGCTATCAAAAGAAGCTTGCAACTTGAAACTTGTGTGCCTATAAAAAATTAGTCACTAATAAAAAACCCCCAAATCTTTGGCAACATAAGGGAAATTTTCAAAAAAAGACTTTTCCAACACTACCACCAAAAGATGTGATGAATGTGGCAAAAAAGAAGGTAGATGAAGAGACTAGGAGTGAATTACGAAGGAAAAAGCTTTGTTTTACTTGTAGAGAACCATGGGTTCTAGGACACAGATGTTTGGGGAAAGGTCAAGTGCACTATATTGAAGTTTCTTCAGAATCTGATTCAGATGAGCATTAGGAATTTCATGATACTAAGGAGGAGGTAGAAGAAGAGAAAGAAAAAGAAATCAGCAAGGATGGCACTTTAGCAACATTATCAGGAGTCCCAAGATATCATCCCTTCTGAATTCGAGGGGTACTAGCAGGGAAAAGGTTGACAATTCTTCTTGATAGTGGGGCAACTCACAATTTTATTGATGAGGGATTTGTCATGAAAAGAGGGCTTAAAGCAGAAGATTTTGAGGGATTCAATGTTACTGTAGCTGATGGATTCACTATGCCTTGCACACGGGTGGTGAAACAACTCAAGATGACCTTAGGAGATTATGAGTTATGTGATGACTTCTATGTGGTTGGTATTGGGGAGACAGATCTTGTATTGGGTGTTCAATGGTTGCACTTTATTGGAGGCTATTACATGAACCATCAAACTATGGAGTTTAAATTTCATTCCAATGGGAAAGAAGTCATATTGAGAGGTTTATCGAATGGAGCACCTAAGGCGGTCTCTGCAAAGAGGTTGGAGAGGACTTTTCGAAGAGAACAAGTAGCATGGGCAGCAGGAGTCATAATCCACCCAACAAGCTCTCCAAATAATCAAGGTAATTTCCATTTTGAAATTCAAAATATTCTTGATAAGCATAGTATAGTTTTCAATGACTTGCCTCCAGGATTACCACCAGATAGAGGTTTTGAGCATGTTATAGAGTTAGAACAGGGTGCCAAACTAGTTATAACAACCCCATACTGCCATCCAAGAGGTTATAAGGAAGAAATTGAAAAAACTATTCAAGAACTCCTAGACATGGGACTCATAAGGCCTAGCTCTAGTCCGTTTGCATCATCTGTGGTACTTGTCAAGAAAAAGGATGGTACAATGAGAATGTGTATAGACTACAGGGCTCTAAACAAGAAGACCATAAAAAATAGGTATCCCATACAATGCATAGATGAACTCATTGATGAGTTACATGGTGTTGTATACTTCTCAAAAATTGACTTAAGATCAGGGTACCATCAAATCCGAATGAGGAGTGAAGATGTGGAAAAGACTGCTTTCAGAGGTCACTTTGGGCACTTTGAATTTCTTGTTAGCCCATTTGGCCTCACTAATGCACCTGAAACATTCCAATCTTGTATGAATAAGGTATTCAGCCAACATCTTCGAAAATTTGTTTTGGTATTTTTTGATGATATCTTGATTTACAGTAAAACATGGGAAGAGAATCTAAAGCACATAGACACTATTTTGGGAATCTTGGAGCAGCAATCCTTCTATGCTAAGCTATCTAAATGTGAGTTTGGTTTGATAGAGATCCTATATTTAGGACATATTATAAGTTCTAAAGGAGTACAGGTTGATCAACAAAAAATCCAGGCAATTTTGGATTGGCCTCCACCCACTAATCTTACACAGTTGAGAGGTTTCTTCGGGTTGTGTAGCTACTATAGGAGATTTGCCAAGAGATTTTCTCAGCTTGCTGCCCCCTTGACTAATTTGACAAAGAAAGGAGCTTTTGTTTGGACAGAAGAGGTACAAAAAACATTTGATAAGCTTAACGAGGTAATGAGTTCATGCCCTGTGCTTGCAATTCCAGATTTCTCTTTACCTTTTGTTGTTGAATGTGATGCTTCTGGAGAAGGTATAGGGGCTATCCTAACTCAAAAGGGACATCCAATAGCATTTGAGAGTAGAAAATTAAATCAATCAGAGAAAGGTTACTCCATCTATGATAAGGAAATATTGGCAATCATGTATGCACTTCATAAGTTTAGACAATATTTGGTATGTGGGAGATTCATTGTAAAGATAGATCATAATAGCCTCAGGTTCTTCTTGAACCAAAGGGATTTGAATGATCGTCAACAAAAATGGGTAAGGAAATTGCAAGCTTATGATTTTGATATTGAATACATGAAAGGAAAGAATAATGTGGTTGCTAATGCTCTCTCAAGAAAGCCCACTTTGTGTTCCTTATCATCTATCTCTGCTAATTGGAAAGTCTCCATAATTTTAGAATATGCTAAAGATTCCTTTGCCACCAAGATTTTGGATAAGTTAGTGGATGATAATAGGTACAAGGTTGTTGATGAATTGATTTATTACAAGAACATGATCTTCTTAGTGCCAGGATAAAAAACTAAGGAGAGGATATTGAGGGCCTTTCATGACACACCTTTGGCTGGTCATTAGGGATACTTCAAGACATACAGGAAAATTCAAGAGCAGTTTTCACGGAAGGGTATGAAAGAGGATGTCCTTAAACACATTAAAGAATGTATGGTATGCCAACAAAGCAAGAGTGAGCAAAATTTTCCTGCAGGGTTGTTGTAGCCACTTCCTATTCCTGAACAAAAATGGGAAAGTATTTCCATGGACTTCATCACTGGGTTGCCCAAGGTTCAAGGTAAGGATTGCATATATGTGGTGGTAGATAGACTAACTAAGTATGCACATTTCTTTCCTATCACATATGATTTCAAGGCATCACAAGTGGCCGAATTGTTCTTCAAGAAAATTTTTAGATTACATGGCTTGCCTAGAAATATTGTTAGTGACCAGGACAGCAGATTCCTTAGCTCTTTTTAGAAGGAGCTCTTTCATTTGGCAGGAACTAAAATCACTCCTAGTACTAGCTATCACCCTAAAATAGATGGACAAACAAAGATAGTTAATAAATGGATAGAGGGATATTTGAGGAACTATGTTTCAAATCAACAACATGCTTGGGTGAAATGGTTACACCTAGGGGAGTATTGTTATAATACATCTTATCACATGTCTATTGGTATGCCTCATTTTCATGCTCTTTATGGTTATGATGCCCTTTCCTTTGTTGATCTAATACTTTCTGATAGCAGAGTACCTTCAGCAAGTGATTTCATCAAGCAAAGCCAAGACATAATAAGGTCCCTCAAGGATAATCTACAACATGCACAGAACCAACAAAAGTTATATCCTGATAGGAAAAGGATTGAAAGATCTTTTGAGGTGGGAGATTTGGTATTTGTTAGGTTGCAGCCATATAAGCAAAGCACCTTGAAGAGGAATGGGGCAGAGAAACTCAAGCCAAGGTTCTATGGGCCTTATAAGATCATCAAGAAGGTAGGAGAGGTAGCTTATGAATTGGAGCTCTCACCAAATAGAAAAATACATAATATTTTCCATGTATCTTTCCTAAAGAAGGTTCTAGGCCAGAAAACCATGGTATCTATAGAATTACCACCTCTTGATGATGAAGGGAAATTAGTTTTGATACCAGAAGAGATTTTGGATACAAGAGAGAAAATATTGAGAAACAGGAGCGTCATAGAGCATTTGGTCAAATGGAAAGGATTACCACTAGAGGATGCAACTTGGGAAGGAGCACATATTCTTGAGAATTCCAACCTTCATTGCTTGAGGACAAGAAATATTTGGGATGGGAGGACTTGTCATGTCCCCTTTTCAAAATAATTAAAAATAATAAACTTTGCTAAGGCAGGCAGGCTCCAAAAAGGTGAAGTTTCAGAAAAAAGGGGCTAATCTTTGGAAACCAATGGACTAATAAATAAAAAATATTATTAAATTATATTTTATTAACCCCTCTTGAATTTGAGTTAGGGTTATGCCCTCTTTTAAGGGGTTTGGAGGCATTTTGGGCTCATTCCAGAACTTGATTTTTGCTCATTTTCTTTGTTGTTCTTCAGAGGCTGCCAAACCTGTGGAGAAGGAGACCCAAGAATGAGAGTTTGTAGGTTTATAGGAAGGCTAAGGATGGGAGTTTGAAGCCATTCCATGTGCATGCTCATATAGAGTTTTCTTTTGTGCTGAATAGTGCAGATTTGTGGGTTTTCGAGGTTTTTTTTGGTATGAGTTTGGTGTTTTCAGTTGAGTATTTCATATCAGTTTGGGTTGCTGCTGTATTTCATACTTTAAGATGTTAAAATAGAGCTGAATATATGTATTGGGACGTGATTAAACTTCTGAGATAGTTTATTAGTGTTTTTGTGGTGTTTTCGGGCATTTTTGTGTTAATTTCGGGAGCCCGATGAGCATAGTTTTTGTCCTACATTTGTGAGCTGTTGTGTAAAGGCTATAAAGATTTGAAAATATCATTTTGTAGGCTGTTATGCTTCTGAAATTTCTGTAAAAATTTCCATTTTCAGATTTATTAATAATTTGTGAAGTTGTGAAGTTTTTTGGCACTATTTCGGACATACCTGATTTGGGTTTATTTGAGAAATTGGTGGATCTTTGTAATATTGGTTGTTTGGTTTTAAAAATCTGATTTGAGGCTTGAAATATCATATAAGATCAGAAAAGGGACATTTCAATAACACATGATTTGATCACCAAGGAATCCTCCAAAATGAGAAGGTAAAACTGGGGTGGGGATGACACCCACAACTTATCACTGCAACAATATGTAACTGGTTAAAGTTACAAAGTTTGATCATCATCAATGGTCTACCCTATGAAAGGCCTACCCTATTAAAGGCTCTAACACCCTATTAAAAGTGACCTATCTAAAGGATTTACAAACATTCACTTGGAATGTCACCCTGTTAAAGATTTTACAATATGGTTATTAAACCAACCTATCATCATAAGATTTTCATTCTCCTAATGAAATGGCTAGAAAGTATACTAGAATGTGTTGACCTGATGACTTATAATCTTTAATTACTGATTCAGATCCTTGTTTTGTCCAATCTGATCTAATCCTTCTTGATTTAATATAACTCTATTCATAGTGTTGATACTTTGTTCTAACCATCTCATTATGCAATGTTATCCTTCTTCTAAGTCTTTACACCCCTTTAAACTTCACTAGCATTCTCTCCTTGCATTCCTATACCATCCATACATATCTAAATTGTGGGGTATCAACCTCCTTAAAAAGGTTTCAAGATGTAGGGTTAGGTATGAATCTATGATTGAGATTCATCCATCCTTCCCACTCAATTCTATCCATTTTATTGATTGGTCGCATGCTGATTGTGTAAGGAATTAAAAAGATTCAATCTTATCTTTTAGATCCTTTGAGATTCATCTTGAGTCAGCTCAAAAATGGTTTACATTTGAGTTTGTGAGGGCATAAACACTTATGTTGATTTTGTGTTACTTGGAACTTATTGATTGCTGATGCTCGACACACAAAGGAATTTTGTCTTGCTTGGCACCTATAGAAAATCTATCTTGCTTGGCTCCTATAGTAATTTAGTCTTGCTGAACACCTATACTTTACTTGGCATCAATTGTCACTCAGCACTTGAAACTTACTTAGCACTATCTATCTGCTCGACATCTAAATAACTCGACACCTATTGAATTTCTAGCTTGGCACATACTATAGCTTGACATCTATATTATACTCAACATCAACTTAGAAATTTCTTATGTGTGTTGACACTCAATTGTCAAAACCAATCTGAGACCAACAATCTCCCCATTTTACATGAGTGCCAAAAACACTTAACTAAACATTATGAATCTAACTTCTATGAGTATAATGTACATCTTGTTTAGCATATGTACAAAACTTCAAAACTATTCAAAATTGTGTGAAGATATCTCAAAATTTGTATCTCCCCTTGAGCCGATGTGTCTTTTTTGTATCCACAACTTCTCATGCTAGATTTGTCTCATGCTAATTATGCTTTGCCTTATCTGTCCTATTCTATCTGCTCTGTTTTTGCTCCCCCTTTCACACATTTTTCCTTGTATTTATTGTATCCATTTGGCTTTATTATTTCTCAAAATTGATCTCCTTATCTCCCCCTTTTTATTAATTATGTCAAAGGGTTCTAAACATTTACTAAATAATTAGCCAAAAAAGATTTATTTACCTTGATAAAAATCTTTAGAGTAGCATCCCAATTGTCTAGTGCAATTTATAGTGCTTTAAGCTACATGGTTGTCTCTATTGCAAGGTGAACTAGGCCTTCTAGTGTAGAAAGATTGGGGTCCTTCTTTAAAACATTCTTAGCATAGGCCAGTTCCTTCTGCAAAACTTCCATGTGAGAGTGATAGCAGATTGCATTTGTATCAATTTTTCCTTGGTGTTTGCCTCATCTACTGTAAGTATAGCTAGTTCCCTCTGAGTGTGAAGCGTAGTAGTAAAATGCTTCTCACTCTAAGATGGATCCTTGGGTAGCTACATGCTTGATATTTTCAGGTTCCTCTCCAAGCTCATTATCCTTTGGCTAGTCTCTTGTGTGAAAAATGATGGATCACAAAGTTTGGAGTACAATGAGAATATGTTCTCAAGTACTACTTTTACCTTTTCAACCTTCTTTGCTAGCTCCACTTGAGATAGTGCTATCTCACTTGATATTCATTCATTTAGTTTCATTTGGAAATTCTTTTTAGACCATTCTAATAGTTTGGCATTAGTATCAAGGTCTTCATTCTGTACCTGGTCCACTATATTAGATAATTGTTCCATAATTGGCTTGGTTTCATCAAGTACTTGCAAGTTGAATGCATATAGAAAGATGTCCTTAATCTCATTTAAAGCTTTCCTTTGTTTATACTCATTTCTGAGTATCTCTCTCTTTTTCTTCCTCTCAAGTGCCTCTTGCACTTCATTTATTTGATCTATGTTCATATTTTCATAGTCATATTTTGGAATGACTATATCCTCATCTAGTGCAGGGTCTCCATAGTGAAGTACCCTTGCAACTCTTGTAGAGCTTGAGCCTAGTGCTAAAACTTAAAGTGATACTTCTTTAGTCTTTGACTTCTATGGCATTGTAGGAGTTCCTATTGTAGGAAAATTAACCAATATTTATATTGCCTCTTGTTATTTCTCCTTAGGGTTCTCCTCTTCTATTCTACCTTGATCAATTATTGTGATCTGAGGTGGTGCACCTTGTCCTTGTGTAGTAGGAATAGAGGTATCCTTCTATCTTGTTTGATCTTTTGCTTTCTCCTTGGTAGTTGTTGTGTCTAGTGCTATGGAATCAATCCTAGCTAGTGTGTCTTACTAGTCAAATTGAATTTTTGTAGCATTACAGATTAGAACATCTTCAAAGCCTCACCATGTTTTTTATAGGTTTTTCTTAGAATGAAGTTGCATGTTTAAACAAATATTTCATTGAATGAATGTCACTCAAATAAATCTTGAAATCCATGAAATAAATTTTTTTTTTTTTATTGGAATGCATGATTAAAACAAAAAACCCAATCTTGAATGCCAAGGATCAAATAATCATTGCTATACCTCACACTTCAACTTTGGGGCTTAAAAAGAAATCACTCAATCTTGAATGCATAAATGAATTGACTCATTAACTCATTCCTTATCAAATTTCTCATATAGATGATGCTCAAATTTCTTATTTTGATGAACTTAGACCTATATCATGTTGACAATGTTGTCAAGTTGGAAAGAACATTGTATGCCATAACCACACGTGTCTTTAGTCATAGATTAGAAAATATAAATCATCAATTGGAAATGAATGAGTGTCTTTTAAATGTAAGATTACTTATGTGGTCTTTTTTAATACTTTTTAGGAGGTCTTCTTGGGGATTTCATCACCCCTTGGGATGACCTCAACTCTAGTGTTTTGAAAAAGTATAAATATCGGGAGGTGAATCAAAAGACACCTCTCTTGGAAGCATAATCTTGTCACTCTAAGATAAGTCCCAAAGAACTTTATACCTTTGGGAAGTGAAGGTGGAGATTTTTGATATTTTCTCCTCCCAATTGTGTGGCATTATTTTCTTTCATCTATAGTTTTTGGTCTCATGTACCTTGCATATATCAAGGATACCCCTAGTTGAACTTGTATATCTTAGAAAAACCTTATAGGGTTATTGATGTGTTTGATGTGCTTGAGTGTTGTTAGCTAAAGAGATCACTTATATGTCCTTTAAGATGGTTGTTAGCAAGTATATTCACAACAACTCTAAGTCCAATTTACTTTGCTTTATCCATTGGTCAATCATTCAACCCAAATGAAAGGCATACTTAGCGTAGTCACTACCTCATCAGAGATTCATTCAAACTTCCAAAAACATTGTCATCCTAATCACATCCTTTCTTATGCCATTCTATGTCTTCCATCAAGTCATTCCCCACCCCATTTACATATCCTCTAGAGTCAATATTTCCTCCTATCACAATCTTAATCCAGATCCAAATTTGAGCCGACATACTTATCCTACTCAGCAGTTTTCATATTCCTCTATATTCATCCTTCATCCCCCAAATATAATATCACAATCCTATTATGATGAGTTTGGTCATCCCACCTTTTCTCCCACTACATGATATTCTAATGATGATGAGACTTTGGTTGACTATGATGGGTATATTGAAAGCCTTAGAGATATTGCTCCCAACATTCTCCCAAATCCAAAATTTCCTCTAAACTACTCCATCATTCCTTTGTGCACACCCACTAGTACTCCTTACCCTGCCTTTGACAAGGGAAATCCATTATTATCCTCATCCTTACCTCCTTCCTATATTGTGCCCAAATATTCCTCTTATACATCAATCATACCTCCATCTTCCTCCACCTTCATATCCTAGTCTCCACAATTCTACAACAATTCTGGTAGCTACATCCCTAGTCCAAATGCACCATCTCAATATCTTCCAAACCCCTTTCCAAATCCTCCAAGGAATTTTACAAGGAAACCAAAAGAAAATCCATCTTTTACACCCATCATTCCTCTTACATCATCCTATTGCTACTATCCCTATCTCATCCACTCCACTTATCAATCCTCTTCCATTTGCTACCTCCCATTCATTGAATCCCTCCAAATATCATCCACATCTCATCCTCCTAGAATTACCCAAATCACATGTAATAAACCTGATGAGCCCCTCCCCAATCAGCTCATCCCCATTAAAGAACATCCTTCCCATCCATATACCTCACTTAAAGAAAGCATCCATACTTCTCTTATTACACCATCCATTCTTGTCAAGGTCTTGTCCAAAAGCATGTTGAAATATCCCACCATCCCAATAATTCCCCTACATGTTCCACTTTTACTATCCCCTCCATATCTAAATCCTACCATCTTACCTATTCCATCTCAAGATCCATTCCCATCAACCCATCCAAATCAAGATCCTATCCTTCTATCCCCTCTACTTCATGATCATACATCTCCCATAATCTATGATGATAGATTCATAGAAGAAGAACTAACTATCATATATGACGCTTTGACTCCTTCATCTAGTAATGGACTCACATCTTGTGTTCCAAATAATGAACATCATATTGAAGAAAGAAATAAAAGTGAATCTCTAGATGTTGGTATCCCTTCTATCCCTGCATGGTCACAAGTCGTTCCATCTTTACCCCAAAGTTCCTATCCATCTTGCTCTACATCTATTTTGAGCCCTTATCCTACTACTTCTTTTCAACCCTCCATTGTGGGTTTGTATATCCCTTATCTAAATCCTCCATCCTTTCCATCCATTTTGGGTCCTTATATACCTCATATGAATCCTTTATCTCCTCCATCTATTTTGGGACCTACTCCTTCCTCACTTCCATCTATTTTACATCCTTATTCTTCATTCCCTCCATCAATTTTGGGCAATTATATGAATCCATATCCTATATTCCAATCCATCATTCCATCCCCTCACATCCACAAGCTAGATCATCAAAGGCACTCATCATTTAATCTCTTCCAACCTTCAACCTCTATCACTCCATCCATAACCCCTCCATATCATCCATGCTCTTGTTCCCATACCATGGCTGATAGAAGCAAATTGGATACCAAAATAAAAAGTACAAATCCAAAAATCCACAACAATCCAAGTCTCAACATGTCCCTTCTAAAATACATGTTCCAAAAGAGACACATTTAATCTAAATTAAAAAATAACTCAAAAGGCAGCAAAGGCCCAAGTTGAAAAAGCCAAAAATCATGTGGATACCTAGGATGCTCATAAAAGAAATGCATCTTAAAGAAGAATCTCAATTGGCATCCATTCATGCTCATCAAAAAGCCTCATCCATTCATACTTTATCCAAATCTCCACATATACATTGTTCACCCCCCCAACCCACTTTTGGTCCCTCTACTTCTTATCCTAAAATTCCAATCATCCATCTTCAAACTTTACTTTTAGTCCTTATATTTCTCTTCCTTCATTTTCTTCTTAACCTCATTGAATATCATCCTTCTTTCTACTTCATCACCTCTCAAGGTGTGTGTGAATGATTATCTTTCCATTTCCTCCTCTATTTACCCACAAATCTTATGTCTTTCCATCCCTTATCTGGCAACTCCCACCCACCATTCCACTCCTTTAATCTAATATTTTTCTCCCCATCCTACCAACATCTATGAGTAAAAATACATTGCAAAAGTTTTTTAAAAAAAACCAAAAAAAAGAGAGAAGCATCCACTAGTGAAAACTTAGCAATTCGAGCAACTTGGACAAGTATCATGATGAAAACTTGGCAAATAAGCATAATGTGCTATCCCTCCATCCAAATGCTCAACACCACTAGGGGTAAGTCCTAGAACCCACCATACCCATCTCATCCCACCATGCTACTACCATCTTATCCATTTCACCCACCATCCTCCTTGGATCATGATCAAAATAAAGTCCACCACCAGATACATGCTTTTGGTCATCCTTTTTGGCATTCATTTCCCATCAAGGTTTGTATCCAACTATCCTTTATCCAACCATTCTTTCATCCATATAATCCCTCCATGAGCCTAATCCACCCATCATAAGTTACCCTCTACCTCATTCACCTTTCACATCCTAGCTTCCATCTATCTCCCTCATCCTCTTGTTGACAAATATTCCATCCCATCCCACCCCTTATAAAATATCCTCTTGAATAAAATATAATTGGGGGCGCTATATTCCTTGGAAATCATGTTGTGTCCATCTTCCATCCCCCCATTCTAGCCCTATTTTCATCTTGTCATCCCAAAACTAGTCATACCTTTTTCTCCTATCCTTGCACTCCTCACCATCTCTCCATCTTTCAATCACTTGGTACATCCCTTGTCATTGGAATCTAGCTCTAGGCTATCCCCATATAGCCCAATCATCATCATTGGGATCCATCCTTCCCACTCCTTATCTTTAGGTATATCATTCCCTTATCCATCTCACCCTACCTACCATCAATCCATTTTCTCCCACTATCTCCTCATACTAAGCTTTTTACCATTTCTATCTCCTCATCCTAATCTTTCATCCACTATCTCCTCATCCTCAACTTTTCATCCGCTATATCCTTATCCTGAGCTTTCATCCACTTTTTATCCACTATCTTCCCATCCCAAGTTTTTCATCCCCACTATCTCCTCCTCCTGAGCTTTCATTTGCTATCTCCTCATCCTCAAATTTTCATATGCTATCTCCTAACCTTGAGCTTTTATCCATTTTTTATCCACTATCTTCCCATCCCAATCTTTTCATTCCCTCTATCTCCTTATCCTGAGCTTTCCCTCTATCTTCTCATCTTTATCTTTCCTACCACTATCTTATTATACTGTGGTTTTTTATAGTAATTTATTGTCCATACTTTGTTTTTTCAACTATATATTTGTTGCATGTTAGTCCTTCACTTGGTACCATTGTATATCTCTCATCTCTTTGTGTCCATTTATCCTTGATTGCAAATAGCAATTATCTTGGTTAGATGCTCTAGTGAATCCTCATACAAGATCCGTTGTCATCCAAATGTTGTCCTAAAAAGTTTTGATTTCTCAACTCATCCTAGTCCTCGATATTACTAATAGATCCTTATAGGATGTATCCTTCCTCTCATTTGATCTTAGTCCATCAGTATCCAATTCTACTGATCTCTTTGGCAAGAGGTTAAATTTTTTTATGGATTTGCATTTTCTTTTTGGGATTTCAAGTTTGGTTCTTAAAGTATCTCTTCCAAGTGATTTGAGTTGATCCCTCCTCAAAGTCACCACGATCTTTTATATCATGGTGGGCTATGAATGGGGTAATTCGAGAGCAAGGTTTTGATTAGGTCACTTTCATCTTTTTTATTCTTGTGAGTCAGTCAGATATGACCCTTGCATATTAAAAATATGTGCTCACTTGTGGTTACATGGTGCACTTGGGAAATATCATTTTCTTGTGGCTTACCTAGTATCATTTCCACTTTGATTCTTCCAAGATTCATGTGTGATGTTTGGCAATCCTTGTGTATTTTTTTCATGATAGTATTATGTAATATTGGTGCAAAGGCCTTGATGTTCTTGGTAACCTTGACATACCCCCAATATTCCTATATCAAAATAAGTGCTCAACTATATGGTGGTGCTCCCCTTTGGAACACCCTCATGCTAAAGCTTCAATGGATTCCTTTACACTTCCATCCTATCCAAGCATCCCATCCTATCCAAATATCCAATCCTATGAAAACATCACATCTTATCCAAGCATCCCATCCAATCAATCCTGCCATTATGATCTAACTGATCTATCAATCTCATAGTATCCAATCTTGCATCAATCATAATCATAGCTCCTACATCAAATCATAATCATAGCTCCTGCATCAAATCATAATCATAGCTCCTGCATCAATCATAATCTTAGTCATCACCAATCATAATCCTAGAATTATAATCTCCCCAACCCTACCATCTTCCAACTCACTTCCCTAGGTTCAATTTAAAATAATCAATCACCCTCCCCCCTGCCCCCCTATAACCTATGTTCTTAACCATCGATTATCCTTGCACACAAGGTTTTCCTTTGAATCATTCTCCCATAGTGAGAGTATGAGATTCCTTAAACCCCCTTTCTTAGCCACTCTTTGTCCTCCTGCTCACCTCAGATTCTCATACTTTTCAAGAAGGTGTCAGGCCTCACCTTCTCTCCCTGCCACCTTCTTAAGGGGGCATGATGTAGTCCATTCTCTTTTCTTCTACTCATGGTTGCCCCAAAAGTCTTCTTTGCATCATTTATATTCAGACTTCTTTGAAATAATGTTGTTCCAACACTATGTCAAAGAGGGGCAAAATGTAGACACCTAAATTTGATTACATCAATAGATAATATTGTTTAGTTATCTCCTAGGACATTACCAATTAAATATTTATTATTTAATTAATTAATCTTCATCCCCTAGTTAATTGATTTATTTAATTAACTATAGTCCAATTGATAAAATCAAATGATAACCCAAAATCAATTTATCAATTAAATCCCTATTCCTCTATTAAATTAAATAAATCTTAAAATCTATTTAATTTAATCCCACATCCCCCATTTTATTAAATAAATCATTTAATAAATTACCTTTATTCCTAATCTAACCCATTCACCCATACTAACCTTACTTAGCCACCTAACTATCCCATCCCACCAATGCTAAGCCACTTACCCCCCTAACTCCCTTCCTAAGCTAAGTCCAATCCCCCTCCTAAACATGTGCACAACTTTAAGCAAGGGTTAAGACTTGCTAACCCAAGCCAAAGTAAACAAGTCTCCCTTATCCTCTTCCATCCCTATCCAAGAGCATTAATGGCTCTTACATCCCTCTTAATGACTCTTACATCCCTATTTATGTCTCTTACATCCCTCTTACACACTCATCCTCCCTCATTACTCCCTTTGACAAACCCTTATCCCATACTCTCACACTCATCCTCCTTGTGACAAGTTTCATTCCCTATTGGCTCAAAACAAGCACAATCCATGTGCTTCCCTTTCAAAGCATCTTAGCCCTCCCTCACTATTTTTCCATAGTTTCATCTTGACCCTCCATTTCACTACCCCTTAGCTTACAAATAAAGCCCTTCCTTCTCACAATCCATCATCCACTTTTATGCAACCTTATAATTCTCCACTAACTACTCCATCCTAGCCATTTTACACCATCATAATACTGAAATCCATTCATACCTCCATTGTTGAAACCCTTATCCATGTACACACTTGGTAAAAACTCCCATCTATTAGAAGCTTGAGCATACTATAAGAATACATCCCTTATCCATCAGGGACATAGCTTCATCATCCTAGGTTATGCCCAAGGAGCTTACCATTCTTGGTTTGCCTTCCTTTTGGTGATAATCTTATCCTATCATAAGTGTTAGCTTATTTAGTATTGTGAATGATTTTTTTAGTATTAGTATTCAATATTACACTACTAGATTAGGTGATACACCTACTACCCTTGCTCTTAAAAAGGATGGAAAATAGAGATTGTGTATAGACACAAGAGAAAAAAATAAAATCACAACAAGGTATAGGTTTCCAATACTAAGGATAGAATGCTTAATGGATTATCCTAGGGAATCATGCTACTTTTCAAGGATTGAATTAAAGTGAGGTTATAATCAAATTAGAACCAAACAAGGGGATGAATGGAAGATTGCCTTTAAGATAAATGAAAGCTCACATGAGTAGCTTATTATCTCATTTTCCTTAAGCAATGTTCCAAGAACCTTTATGAGGGTAAAGAATGAATTTGTGGTTAAATTCATTGGGAAGTTTTTTATTGTATATCTTGATGAAATGCTCATCTTCAGTAGGACTAAGGAGGAGAATTTGAAGTACCTTGAACAAGTATTGGGTAAGTTACATCAAGAAAAACTCATGATCAATTTGGAAAAATGTGAGTTTCTTAAGATTGAATTGATGTACCTAGGATTTAACATTTCCAAGTGGTATTTGAAAATGGATCCTAATAAGGTTGAAGCAATTTTAAATTGGTCTACACCTAGGTTAGTAGAGAATGTTAGAATTTTTCATGGTCTTGTAACTTTTTACATAAAGTTCATTAGGGGACTCAGTGATATTATTGCCCCTATTCTGATCACCATGAAAGGGGGTATAAAGTGAAGATTATTTTGGACCTCACAAGTAGATGAGAGTTTCCAAATGTTGAAGGAAATAGTTGTAGATTTTCCTACCCTTATATTGTATAACTTTAATAAGGTGTATATAGTAGAATGTAATACAAATAAGAATGCCATTGGAGTAGTCCTTAGACAAGAAGGACATATCATTACCTTTTCCTCTAAAAATTTGAATGATGCAAATAAAAATTATTCAACCTATGATCTAGAACTTTATGCTATGGTGCAAGCTATAAAGAAGTAGAGACACTATCTATTGCCCAAAGAATTCATTGTGTATACAAATAATCATTCTCTAAGCTTCCTGAAATCATGCTAGACAATTTGAGAATTGGTGATTGGATGAGGAAGATGGCGTGCAATTTTTGGTCTACAAGTAGGGCCTGCATGCCCTAGCCTGACCTATAACTAAGCTATACTCCTCACTATAGTTTTCTTCCTACTGTCAAGGGCCAGTGCTTGCTTTAGCCTAGGTGGACACTACTAGTTTGGGCAGCTTTTTCTTCCTTTGGCCATGGGTGGGCATTTAAAATTTTTACTTGCCATTGTCGCATCCTTGGTGGGGTTCTATGGTGGTGTGTGGGTGAGGTGCTTTTGCCCCATCTTTCCTTCTTTTGTTTGCCAAGTCTAGGTTCTAGGTGAATAGGGGATCTTGGTATCGCCTCCTCCCTACCTTTTGGTGGAGATTTTGAGATGGGTGATTTAGCTTCGATGGTGGATTCTAGTAGTAAGGTTATGAATGGTAAACCCCAATCAGGGGAAGGTGAATCCTCTTCAAATGGGAAGATTCAATTATAGAAAATTAATGGATGTTTGTAGAAAGCTGATGTCTAACCAATTTTGGTTATTCAACCTGAACAAGTTTTAGAGGATGTAAAGTACTGGAGAAATCGTGCTCTTATTTGCAAATTTCTAGGCCTTCACCTTTCATTAAATATGTTAGATTCTTGGGCCCACTAGGTGTGGAACCCAGAAGGAGATATGGAGATTCTATTAACAACAAATAATTATTTAATGGTTATCTTCTCAAGCATGTCATATAGGAATAAGGCTTTTGAAGGTGGCCCTTATTTCTTTAATCAAGTGGGGCTCTTCATCAAGCCTTGGCACATAGGCTTTAACTCTACTAAGGAAATCCCTTCTTGAGTTTCAATGTGGGTTCACTTGCCAAGATTTCCTTTGGAATTCTAGAGGGAAGATATTCTTTAGTCAATCTCGATGCTTCTTGGAAAACTTGTGGGATTGGCTACACAAACTCAAGATCATAAGGTAATCCCTTTTGCTCATATTTGTGTAGAAGTTGATTTAAATAATTCGCTGCCAGATTCTATGGATATTTGTATGGGCTCAGTTTCCTAGATTCAATAGTTGGATTATGAGACCTGACCATTTAGATGTAGAATCTACCATGAGTATGGGCATTTACTTTGTAGATGTCCCAAGAATAAGAACCCCACTTTGGATGCTCTCAAACTCCCTAGGGAGGACAAGGGGAAGGCTAAGTTATCTAATGGACCTATTGATAGTGAGGGATTTACTCAAGTTAATTCTCATAACAGAAGCAAAGTTAAGAAGAGAACCTAGATGGATAGGTAGATTAACAAAACCTTTAATAGGTTTGATGCTCTTGGATACATGATCTAAGAGGAAGGTATACTAGTTGAGCTCTCTTCTGGGGCTAAAGGTTAGCATGAGATTCAAGTTAGGGATATGCAAAGAGAGAGGATCAGATTCTATTTTCAGGGGACCTATAGGATGGGTAGCTAGATATTGATTTTCCTCCTCTTGTATAGGATATTGGAGATCTTCATGGGTCACAGGATTTGAAGGGACTAGTCTTGGTGGCTCCTAACTTTCTTATGCCTAAGGGGACCTTTGATTCCACAAAGATTAATAAGGCTCCTCTTGTTTTAGGCATACAATGGAAATCTTTCAAAAAGGGGCCTTTAGATAAACTACCAAAGAGTGGTAGGAAGACTGATCAGGAAAAGGTGAAGATTATGGGTTAAAATTTGGTTGAGTCTAGGTCCGTGAAACCCATTGATTCTCATTTCTCCCACCATCATAAATGATTGTGTTGTCATGGAATGTAAGGAGGTTGACAAGCATCCCTAGAGAAAAGATTGTTCATAGATTAATTGAATATAAGTCTCTTGATAAGGTCTTTATTAAGGAAACTAAACACTCATTGGATGGTTTGGGTAATTGTGCTATGTGTATCTGGCCCCAGGGCTCTTGGAAAGGGGTGGGTTCTTTGAATAGTTCAACTGGGGTGGCTTGCTTCTAGGACCCAAGGAAAGTCTCCCCCTTATGGTGGATCTCCATTTGATCCTCCATCTCTTTGGTTGTCACTAGTTTTGAGACTAGAGAAAGGTGCCTTTTATCCAATATTTATGCTCCTACTAATTTTTCAAGTAAGTCCCAATTATAGGCTCATATTAGATTCATTCGGTCCCTGGACCCTTTTCTCCCATGGATTATGGTGAGAGATTTTAATGTAGTTACTAGTTTGGAGGAAAAGCAGGGTGGGCTAGGTAGGCTAGACCCATCTTCAAATCTTCTTAGAGATATGATTGGCTCATTGATTCTCATTGATGTGAAGCCAACAAATGGAGTCTTTACATGGAATAATCAGAGATGTGGTGGTGAGACTATCTCAAAAAGGCTTGATAGATTTTTGGTTTCCTACTGGGATGGACAAGTGGATCACCAATTCTAAAATTCTTGACTAGAGGGGCTCAGATCACTAGCCCATTAAGCTCTCCATCTCTTCATATACAGTCACCAAGAATCCCTCTTTCAAATTCTAGCTAATGTGGCTCAGAGACTTGTCTTTACCTAATCTTACGGTGGATTAGTGGTATGAGGGAATGCCTGCTCATGGTATTGCCATGTATACTTTTAGTAAGAGGCTTAAATATGTGAAGTACAAGATTAAGAGATGGAATAAATAATGTTTCAGGTATCTACATGTTTAGAAGACTAATGCTTAAACCAAGCTGGATGATATTACCTGCCAGATTCGTGACCATGGGTTGAACTATGAGCTGAGTAAAGTTGAGTCCTCAACTCTTAAGGATCTAGAAGAATGGGAGCTTCAAGAGGAGATTTTCTAGAAGTAGAAATCTCATGTCAATTGACTCTAGGAGGGGGATAGGAGCACTGCTTTTTTTCACAACTCTGTTAAGGCACAAAGGCATGGGAACTCTCTCTCCTCTCTTGTCTTAACTAATGGAGCTCAAATCTTTTCTTGTGAAGATATTTCTAGGGAAGTAGTCAATTAATTCTCTTATCTCTTCTCTAGGGAGGATCTTTCTGTTGGGCCTGAGGAGTGGGAAATCTTGGATTGTATCCCTCACCTTGTCTGTATAGAGATGAATGGCACCCTCTTAAGCCCTATATTGCTTCTTGAATTGGAGAAAGTTGTGTTTAATATGAAGAAAGATAAGGCCCCTGGCCCAGATGGTTTTTCGATTGAGTTTTTTCAAGAATTCTAGGAGGTAATAAAGTATGATCTCCTAGATGTGGTCTAGGAATCACATAGGAATAAATAGATGCTGAAGTCTTTGAATTCTACCTTCTTGGCTCTCATTCCTAAGAAGGAAGGGACAAATTGGTTGGATCAATTTAGGCCTATAGTGTTATGTAATTTTTTCTACAAGATCATCACCAAATTGATTGCTTAGATGCTCAAGCCACTCCTTTGTTCTTTGATCTTTGCTAAACAGGGCGACTTTGTTGACGAAAGACAAATTTTGGATGGGGTTGTGATAGAAATGGAGGTTGTACACTCTATGGTTACTTCTAAGGAGAAAGTTATGTTCATTAAATTGAACATGTTGAAAGCTTATGATCCAGTGAGTTGGGAGTTCTTATAGAAAATTCTTTTGACTTTTGGGTTTGCTAAGGAGTGGGTGGATTGGGTTCTTAGCTATGTGACCTTGTCCTCCTTCTTAGTTCTTATTAATGGAGAACCTTTAGATATGTTGGGTGCCTCTTAGGGAATTTGGAAAGGGGACCCTCTATCTCCCTACTTGTTCATTGTCATGATAGAGGGTCTTGGTAGATTTCTAAAAAATCAAGTGCGGCAGGGTCTTATCCAAGGTTGGAGCTGGAAAAATGACTGTCCTTCATATTCTCATCTTTAGTTTGTGGATGATATTGGATTGATGGGCATGGCTAGAATCATTGAGGTAGTTAATATCAAGAAAGCTTTGGATACCTATTTGAAAGCCTCAGGTCAGAGAATTAATGATGTTAAATCTTCAATTTATTTTTTTAATACTCCTTGGCTTATTCAGAATAGGATTGCTAGAATTCTTAGATTCCAAATTGGTTCTCTTCCTTTGATGTACCTTGGGGTTCCTTTGTCCTTGGGTGCTCAGTGGAGGGACTACTGGTAGGGTATTTTGGATAAATTTAGGAGTAAGGTTAGTTATTGGACTTACAGATGGTTATCTTCTACTAGAAGGGTGGTTCTGCTAAAGACTATGGTGTAGTCTCTTCCCATTTATAGGTGTTGTGTTTAGGTCCCACCCTCTAATTTTGTGAGGGACTTTGATGCTTTATCTTGAAAATTCCTTTGGTCTAGTAGCCTTCTTTCCTCAAAGTGGATCTTGGTCAAGTGGGAGTCTTTGTGTAGGCCAAAACATGCTGGAGGCCTTGGGCTTTGTTCGATGGCTTTTGTTGTCACAGCCTTGGCTACCAAGTTGTATTGGTGATGGTGTAACAATCATGACCAAGATTGGGCCAAGATGCTTTCCCATAAGTACTTTCTTGGTGTGGATTTCTTTGAGGTGCCACAACTTCCTTTAGTGGGTAAAGGCTCCTATATTTGGGATACTCTTAAGAAGGGAGCCCAAGTAGTTAAGGAGGGTCTCTTCTAGATTTGTAATAGAGGCTTGTATACTCTATTTTGGTAGGAATCTTGGGATGGCCACTCTCCCATTATCTCTAGCTTTCCCTAGCTTCTACCCCTTTCCCATGCTTTTACTAATGTTGGCTGGATTAAGGTGGAGCATTTTAAGACCATCAAATGCTTGGGTCAGGTTGAGGTGACTTTTTGGAAGGATTTGTAGGAGTGGCCAGTTGGTGGCTCTAATTAGGGTCATGCCCTCCTTTCTAAAGTTTTGGAGAATAGGTTTTGCAGCTCCCTTAATAGGAGGGACAACTTGGCTTGGAGCCCTAGTCCAAAAGATAAATTTATAGTGGCTCAAGGCTATGCTATACTTCAAAGGAACTTACAAGGTCTGGTTGAAGTGCACTGGTGGAAGAAGGCTTGGAGAAACTTTTCTTGGCCCAAATGTAATTTTTTATTATGGCTATTGGCTCAAAATAAGTGTCTCACTTGGGAGAATCTTCACAAATGAGGTTTTCAAGGACCTTCAGTTTGCTTTCTTTGTTTGCACAATGAGGAGTGTACCTCCCACTAGTTTTTTCTCTACCCTTTTTTGAGATAGATATGGCATAGATGGTGGGAGGCTTGGTGTTGTGGTTGTATTCATGCTACTTCCCTTATTGATTTCTAGGAAACTTTGGGTAGATCTCCACCAAAGACTTCTTTCTTACAAGTTGCCTAGATGGTTGGTTTGATTTTCATTCTCTGGAACCTTTGGTTGGAAAGAAATCATATAATTTTCTGTGGTTCCAAATTAGGAAGCTATCAACTATGGAAGATGATTCTTAATAGGCTCTAGGAAATGATTTATGCAAAATGTGATAAATTTGATACTATAGCTCTTGGGGATCAAGTTATTGTGAGGAATCTGAACCTAGGAGATAACAGCTGAGGATGCACTCTTGGAAAAAGACCTAGCCATGTTATGTAGTAGGTTTTTTGGGATAGGAGGTGGTCTCCTTCGCTAACTAGGGTCTTGAAGAATAATATGGATGGTTCTTCTCGGGGAACCCTGCTCATGTTGGTATTGGGGCTATTGGTAGAGGCAGTGATGGTGGTGCAGTTTTTCTCCTCTCTATTTACAAGGGTCAACATTCTAATAATTTTATGGAGGCCTTGGCTATTAAGGTTGCTATTGAGAATAGTTTCTCTTTAGGGTGGTGGAAGGTCATCTATGAGTCTGACTCTCAAATTGTTGTGGATATGTTAAATAACTAGAAGTAGGAGGATGTTAGTTGGTAACTTGCCTTTTTGGCCAGAAAAATTCTTAATCTTTGTAGTTCCTTGTACTCTATCTCCTTTCATCATATTCCTCATGAATGGAACAAAGTGGCAGATTATATGGCAAAGTGGGCTTCAGAGAATGTGGGTAGACGAGGTATTAATGGTAGGGATGAATTACCTTCTGAGTATTGTGAGATCATTGAATAGTTGCTACTAGAGGACATGTGTATGTAGTGTTGTTTTGGGCCTTTGGCCTTTGCTCTGTAACTTAGATTTGATTGAATAAATTTTTACCCCTCTTTTTTCCATTCTCCAAGCTTCCTTAAAGTCCAATAAAAACTAAATCAAAGACATCTTAAGTGGGAAGAACATTTGCAGGCATATGCCTTCATTATAAAGAATAAAAATAGAGTTATAAATAAGGTTACAAATGCATTAAGTAGGAGAATGATTACAATTCAAGAGATCAATTCGTAGAGAATAGGTATAAAGGCCCTTAAGGAGATGTAAATAGATGAGCCTAATTTCATAAACAATATTTTGATTATATCTTGAAGGAAGGAATCTTGTTTAAAGGGAATCAAGTGTGTGTCACCAAATTCTCCATGAAGGAGAACATAATGGGAGAGAAACATAATGGTCCTCTTGGAGTATATTTTGGTTTGGATAAGAACTTGAAGTAGTTTAATATATCCTACTATTGGTCCAAATTGTAGGTGCATGCTAGAAACTTTTTTGTAAATTGTTAGATTTGCCAAAAGGAAAGGGGAATGTTTTTTAATGTAGGGTTGTATCAATCATTTCCCATACCTTCGAAGACATGTGAGAGTGTGAGAATAGATTTTGTGCTTGGTCTACCAAAAATGTTAAGGGAGTTTGATAATAGTTTTTCCGTTGTAGATAGATTTAGTAAGATGGCACACTTCATTCCTTGTAGAAGGATTTTTCTTCAAGGATGTTGTAAGGATACATGGTTTTCCCTTGTCCATTATAACTGATAGAGAATCTAATTTTATTATCTATTTTTGGTGTACATTATGGAGGAAACTTGGCACATAGTTTCCCTTTTCATCTTCCTATCATCTTCAAACTAGTGGTCATACAAAGCTAGTTAATACATCTTTTGACAATGTGTTGAGATTATTAACCAAGGAACATGACATGGTTTGGGGATTGGTAATAAATCAAGTAGAGTTTTCATTTAATGATTCTATAAATAAGAGCACAAGGAAGATCCCATTAAAAATAGTTCATGGCTACCATTCAAGGGGAGTTTTGGAACTTAAAGATCTACAAGGACTTGAGAAGATAATTTCCCAAAGAGAAAGTTTTTCCACTACTACCAAGGAGATGCATGAACAAGTGAAGAGAAATTTGGAGAACACTCAAAAATATAAAAGTAGAGCTGACTAGAGGATAGGGGAAGTCCACTTCATGGAAGGAGATATAGTCATGGCATTTCTCAAAAAGAAAAAATTACCCAAAGGGAAACCTGCCAAGTTTCTAATGAAGAAGATAGTGCCTTGAAAATTAATTCAAAAATTTGGGCTCAATTCCTATGAAACTAAACTTACTACAGGGGTGGTAATCTCCCCCATCTTCAATATTGCAAATGTGTTTCCTTACAGGTCACCAAAGGATAAACATGGTAAAGCTCAATTAGAGACAGTAGAAGATGATGTTGAATGGGCCAATAGCCTTGAAAAATTAATTACAATTCAATAGTAAATAATACTATATAATAATTTCTTCAAACAAACTAGGAGGGCACCTATAGGAGTATTTGGTGAAATGGGCATAAATTCCAAAAATATGAAGTAGTTTGGATGAATGAAGCCACCATCATCAAACATGGAACCACTCTAGAAAAAATTGAAACACAAGAGACTTAAAAAAAAATTATCCCAAAAATTATGGTGCAGGGGTACACTCCCACATCATGATTGGTCTAGGATCAATCCATGTTCATGTTCTTTGGGTAGAAATAAGGCAGTTTGTAAATCAATGTAACTTTTATATGACCCATGTTTTGTATAGTTAACCATGGTAAAAAAATTTATTAGGAGATACCTAGGATGTTAGTTAGACATGTTAGGTTGATCTATAATATTTTGAATTGATTTTATAGCCAAATTTCACAAACTAGCTCAAGTTGCAAAAATGTTGTCATTGTTGCAAGTTGTTAAAGTGCAACTTTGACAACTTTTGTAAAACACTCTTTTATTCAAATTATAACTTTCATTTGGTTTGAAATATGTTTGGAAATTTTAGAGTAAGTTATTATTTATTCCCTTTTGGTTGAAGGTTGATGTAACTTGATGATTTTGGACAATTGAAAGGAGTTTTGGTAATGATCAATAAGAAATCTTATAGTTTTCTTGTCATTCAATGTGATCGTATGGACTAGTTTGCATTGATATATCTTATATTTGATCATGGGTTGATATTTTAATGATTTAATTTCCTTTTTTAACTTTTTTTTGAATTCATATGGTTGCATGTGTGAGGCCTTTCCCTGATCCATCATATCACATTTGATACATTTTATTTTGATAGATTATGACTTGATATGTTTGAGACATTATTTGTTGCACTGGACATTAGCTATATTATTTATGTCATGTGATGATTTACTTTAAAATTCTCAATTATGTTATTTGATGTTTTATGTATAGGCATGCATTATGATGGTGTATTTCAATAAATGATTTAGGCTTATGAATATGTCAATACCTTAATTATGCAATTAGTGATGTTAAATATGTGGGCAGAAATGAGAAAGGTTATTTAAATGAAAATTTTAATATTTTGATCAATGTGATTATGAAAATTTGGTGTAAATATATGAATGTGATGTTATCAAACTACTGATATTTGAATTGAGTGTGCAGGATAATTAACCATGGAATTAATCAGAGAATTAGTAACTGACCCTATGTGCAAACTAGAAGACTAAGGTTGAATCCAATAAAGTGATTCGAACCTCATTATCTAGTGTTTAATTTGTATCATAATTTGAATGTATGTGTATCATTCTATATTTTGTGATGGGTCAAATGTTATGCAAAAGTAAATATTATGGTGTCACTTCACACACGTTATATGCACATGTGTGCCAACATGTCAATTTAGGGTTAGTAGAGTAACTTGTTAATCTAAAATTGATTAATTAGTAACATAAATTAGTTCCCCTTAATTAAGGTTTAGTGGAAAGGTTACATCCTTAGATTTTGAAGAAAAAATATTTCAAGCCACTTTTATAGTTCATAAATTGATTCTGGAAGCCAAAATTAATGTAATTCAAGTGTCCAAGTGGTATGTGTATGGGTTAGGAACCTTTTCCACCCTTCTAGAACTTCTTAACAACATTTATGACCCCTAAAACATCCCAATTTTCCTTTGTTACGAAAATGGACCATCTCCATGAGATTACCCAAGGTTACACTCCTTCTAAGAGGTTGCCTTTATGACAGGGGAAAGTGGGAAGACCATAAGAGGCTTAAAGTCAAAATTAGAGTTATTGTTATTTTGGGTAGGTAAGTTTAGAGGCTATTTAGAGTCACTTTTAAGAGTTGAGGCATTCTCTACATTTAAAGAAGTCAAGTTTGGAATTCTCAAGAAGAAGAGGATTTAGCTCATCTCAAAATTCATTTCCATAACTTTTGTGAAGGTAGGTTCTCCATCACCATGGTTATGTGCTTTTTTTCATTTCTTGTATTTATAGACTTATTGCATATTGTAGTATGTGTGTGTTTTTATCATGTGAGGGATGGGTATTGTGGGTTTTTACTTGTTTTCTTTTCATGTTTCTTTTCCTTGATTTGTTGGAAAAATTGTGAATGGAGTGTTGGCATTACTTACCCTCGGATATGGTAGAACTGACCATATACAAGGGAAGGGATTAGTTTAATCCTAGGTTAGTATAGAGTCTCTTCTAATGTTGAGGAGAGGAAGAAAGAAAGGTGTTATGGTCTCTTTCTTGTCAATGTAAAACTAAGTTTATTTTGGGGAAATAAGGAGAGAAAAAAATGGAAGTTTATGTGATTTTGTAGCCTTGGAAGAGGTATATGATTTGTGTTCTTCATTGACATCTCCTATCTTGAAAGTTCCACCTTCTCCCTAGTTATAGGTTCATTATGAAACCTATTGTGCATACCTTGGATGGGAATTATATGTTGGGTTATGTCATTGTGATTGGTCTCTAAATGTCACCCAACTGATTACTAGTTTTCTTAGCTCAGTGGGTCACCTTTTGGGGCCTAGGATGGGATGTGAGCTCTCCATGGTTGTTCTTTGTGTTTTGTAGATTGTTTGGATAGGTTCTCATGATGGATAAATATTGGTTTTCTTGGGGCACTATTGATGTTCTTGAAGTCATGTCATTGGAGGGTTCTCTATTGTAATACCACCTATTGTATTATATATCCATGTTAAGAATGATTATGAAAGAAATAGATTAAATGTTGTAACTTCAACATTGATAAATAGAAATTTAGTTATTTTATAAAATAATAAAGTTATGTGATCAAGTGCTATTAGATTGTAAATCATAAGTTACTTTGAATTTTATTGTTTTGCAAAAAGTTCAAGTTGAAAATTCTCTACTTTATCCACGAAATCTTGGATTTAATTTATTATGTTCGAGAGTATTAGGATGTGGATGTGTGAATTACTTAATCTATATATGAAAAAATTCATCCTTAAAATCATGTGATGAAATCATTGTTCGATTTAGATGCAATCATCTTAGGTGCATCTTAAAACCTTAGCCTTTTATAAATTTTATTAAATCAACAAATTTTACCTTGTATTGCATTGTTTGTAAAATACTTAAAACCACTCCTAACATGGGCACACAAAAATTTATATCCATATTGTAATTACAATACATTCAATAAAATGACCAAACATCTATACACTATGCCATTATATAAAATTCCTATGAGGAAACCTAGTACTTTGAAAGAGAAAAGAAAACTAATAATTTCCATCCATTTGGGAGAGCCAAAATGCTCTCTGGAAAATGTATGAGGAGATTTTAATTCCTCATTTGTTAATAGAGAATATTCTGTGTGAGATTCCCCTTAAAACTATTATAGACACCTTTTAAATTAATAAATATATATTTATGAAATGAAAATCAATAAAAAAACCTATTTTATCTTACACTTATCTTATCATCACCACCCACCTATAAACCTTTAAATATCATTCACCCTCCTTGTCTATGGATGCACCCAAGCTGATGTCATTTTCCACTTACAACATTCCATCCTCTACATGAATAGTACACTGCATTAAGGTGTTTGGGGAAGGAAACAAGTCAACATGGCTATTAAATAAAACAATTTTGTTTTTTTGATGTATTATGTTTCCTAACTACCCCTTCATTTCTAATGTTCCCCTTCCATTTCCTTGTGTTGGGATTTCCATATTGCCTACCATGCATCCACATCACCCTCCCATCACCTTGCTAACATGGGTTGTGGGTTGTGGGAAAATGAGGGTTAAGACAGTATTTGATTAAATCTTGACTTTCTCCTCCTAATCTCGAATGTATCCCATCATGTACATTCCTCTCCAAACATTCTCCCTTGGCCAGCTTTTGGATAGCATACTAGCTGCATGGGATAGCATGATCCCCACTTGGGAAGCACACATTTGGGCTTGGGGAGATAGTGTGGCAAGTGGGCCACTTGGGTGGTGTACTTAATAGGTGGTTAGGTGATAGTTAAAGATGTTTAGATTGTAGTAAGTGTTAGTAATTAAGGGTTAGCTTTTCTTAAACTAGGAATTTTGTAATATGTTTTAATTAAAGTTTAACAGATTATATTTTTGTACTATTTTCGTTTAGTGGGTAGTTTGTTAGTTGTAATAACTTTTAGTGGGAATGTAGATACAAGGGTAGAATATGGTTGATAAAGTATATGAATTTTTTTTTCATTAGGATGATTAAGTTTTATATAATTAATTCTTTTAGGTATTTTAGTGTGATGTTAAACTTAATAATATTATATGGGTAACGGGGTTGACCTAGGGCTCACATAGTTACATTGTGGGTAGGCATTATGCAAAAGGGAGGGGGGGTGGTGGGGCTTGGATTAATAACTTGATCAGTTCTCTAAAGGACCATACTAGAAGATGTATTGAATGTCAAAGGAGACTTGAATGTGAATAAATCCTTATCTTCTTGAGTTACTATAAGATTATTATCAAGTTGGAAATCAATAATATATATCATTGGTTCCCCTCAAGTGCAAAATTAGTTCACCTAGGGAAATTTTCTGACATAACAAAATGAACATATGGAATCATGTCAAACCTAATGTGTCTTATGCAATTAGTCAAAATATTAATTCAACTTTAACCTAAGAACTATGTAACCCTAATGGTTTCTTGTATATGATGTCACATCTTAACCATGGTTTAGTCAAACCGAATTGTGTAACCCAAACTAAGTGTTCCTATAGCACTAGAATCTAAGGTTTTGTAATGATGTCATACATTTGAGATGTCAACTCTACATCATTATGAAATGAAATTGAAATGTACTTCAACCATTTTTAACTTCCTGTAACTTATTCAATTTATTATGTGCTAAATATGTGGTTATTAACTTTAAAAAAAAATGTTTCTATGTTCTTGCCCTAATTTTTGGGCATGACAACATGTTTAGGAAGTTATCAAATATTTATCTTAGATTTGTTTGTGTAGTTGCATTTAGTAAGGGTCTTATAAAGAAATGAATGGTTCTTGATATTCCACCATTTAATTCATCTCATCCTTGGGGAAATTTTGGTTTGTTAAATGTACTTTAAGATGGTCTAGATTTGGTTACAGTACCTCAAAATCGTGAATTTTTTTTTGATGCCCTAGGCTTGGGATTCATATGTGATAAACCTTGAGCTAAAGGAAAATTGAGATTTCAAACTTGTAATAGGTTTTTGGTTGTGAGGTGAATGTTGGATTATTGTATTCATACTTGGGGAAGACCTATGAAAATTATCATTTGATTTGATTAATCAAAATATAATGGTCTCCACAAAATCCTCATGATTTAAGGGTTTATAAGAAAAGTTGGACCAATCTATGTTGGCAATGTAGATGAAAAAGCCTAGATCCTTTATATTATTTCATTTCCTCAAAAAAGGTATCCAATTTTTTAGTTTTTTCATGGTGCGTTAAGGTGATTTAGGAGAAAGACTCAAAATACCCCATCTAGAGATTTAATTGTATTAGATTGAATTATATAAAAACCTTGAGTGGTGTCTTTGGAAGCATTGAAAAGTGATCCAAAATGCTAAGAATGACTAAGATGGAGTGTATAGAACATTTACACACCCTAGTTTTCCATTGAAAGATCCTAAGTTGTCAGTGAAAGGGTAATTGTCCTAAGAAGGTTTTAGTGGTAAAGGAATAGTTTTGAGAGTTTGAATCCAAAAGTGAATTGGATTACTCTATTGGAAGGAGGATCTCAATGGGAATCTTATGAGAAAGGTTGAGGAAATCAACTCAACCTAGAGGTTAGCGGGATTAGGACCAAGGTTGATGCCTAGAACACAAAATAAAATAACCTACCCCAACGATTCTTAGAAAAGTCATTTTCACTCTACATCAATTTTTTCTTCATGAGTGTTAGTACTTCCAATATCCTTTTAATATAAAAATAATCTACTAGGAGAAATAGAGTTGACCCCTGTAGTTTCATATGTCAAGGCATATTTCTTGAAGTAAACAATTTTGATAAATGTAGTTTAGTTCTCTTATTTCCATCAGGAATAGGAAACCCTTGTAATTTCATCTTGTTATTGGTTACATTAATCTTATTCCTTATATAATCTTAAATAATTTTGTATTTGACAATAAAATTTATTCATTTCATCTTTGAAGTCATTCCATGGTGAAACAAGATAGGTTTGATGTGGAATGGGCTAAAAAAAAATCAATTTTGATTAACTTGCCTGTATAGAAACTTATCTAAATACCCCCAATGAGCTATTGGATCAAATATAATAATGAATTAATCATTTAGAACTTTATTTAACCATTCTTGCAAATTAGTACTATTAGATAACCAAGAGAGGGGGGGTGAATAAGTTATGTCCAATATTCATATAGTCCCTTTAAACTATTTTGGTACCAATAAAACATTGCAAACATTAACAATAATCACTCAGTAATATCATTAATTAACTCTTTCAATCTCTTTATCCCAAATCGTTAACTAATTGTTCCTTCCATTACGAAATATTAGTTAACTTTCCAATTATTACCTACCATAAACTTATTTATTACCGAGTTGTAATAAAATATAAAACATGTTAAATAACTTGCAACACAAATAAGATTCACATATTTGACACCATGATTTTAACATAGAAATACTGTGAAGGGAAAAACCACTTAGGACCAAAAGCCTGAAAATATGCACTCTTTTGAAGTTAGCTCTGTAGGAGCCAACCTTGTTTAAGGTTACATACAAAATATTAATGCGACCTTTTTAGAGGATTTTGCCAAAACATCATCTAGACCTTATCACTCCTTATTCTTGACTAAGTAGTGACTTGATTTAAAAGACTTACAAATACCATTAATCAATGTTACCATATAGGATTTCAAATATTTTTTAGGTTTACTTAGTTCTTCTGAGATTTTCTTCTATAATGGTCAAAATGTAACACTAGAAATGATAACTTAAGAATAGAAGCTACTTTTTCTTGTTTAGATCTATGTTCTTTCTCTTTCTTTGACTAATCTCTTTCTATGATCTCATTTAAATCTATACTTATGATTGGCTGATTAACACCTTCTCTTTCTCCTCCCACTGCTTGGTTCACTTGGCTCAACAATCTTCTTTCACCTTCTTCAATTTCTCATTCACAACAACTTAACATTCCAATAATATGATCAATAATTAAATTAGGACATAATTAAATCAATTATGAATCAACAATGTAAAATTCTCTTTACCTCCTCCTTAAATAGTCATCTCCAAAATTCTACTCTTTTATATTTTTCTGCTTAATCACAATCGTCGATCTTAGGTTCATACTAAAATTATAGATTCATAACTTCATACAATGAATCTAGACAATAATAAAATATAACTTTCATAGAACTTTGTGCACATACTTATCCTTCTTCAATCTCCATCATCATATCCTTCTTGAATTTTCTTGGTTTTTGATATTGTAACAAACTTTGACTGATGTCTCAGACCATCTTGAACTTTCTAGATTCCCATCAAAAGTCCGTCTTAGATTCTCATTCTCCAATCTTATTCATCCAAATATTACTTGGTAAACATAATATTTACTTAGGTAGTATAAAACTCAGTTATTATTGACTCACTTGGGAAATACTAAATCTCTCATTTTCTTTGTCAAATTCTTGGGCAATACTACAATGACTTGGTGAGTATAGTCTCCCTTCATTAACCTTGTCACTCAACTAAGCTTGTGTCCTTCAATATATTTCAATAATATATGATTGTACAATAATCAAATCAATATTAGATTATTAGTGTCCATCTCATTCAAGTACCCATTGAATACCTTACATCTCAATACTATCTTTAAAATCCTCTTCATAAATAATATGATATAGCATTCTACCAAGTTAGCATAATGTCTAACCAACTAACACTTTGACATCAATGATAATATACCAATTGATATAATTCTCTTAGATATGTTCATAGCATTATCAACTAACAATCCCCCACTATCAATTGCATTATTAGTTAGGGATAACAATATCCCCCTTTGGCATTTATGGAAACACATAGCATATGATTTTACATTACACAATATTACATAAGATAATCAAATATATACATTGACAACAATACAACTTTTCAACTCTTTTCCTACAACTGTAGAAACTATGTAACTCAAAGTGTATCTTCAGTAGAAACAATCAACAATCATCTTCAATATATCTCTCCCTTTAGATTATGATCTCCATTCTTCTCTTCCTTCAGTATATTCTCCCTTGTGTAAATTTTCTCTTTATAGTTACTTTCCCCCTTTATTGTTTGATTATCTTATCATCTTTAGTCATTCTTCCCCCTTTTATTACTCTCTCCCCCTTTGACAAAAATGCTAAAGGTCATTATACATTTCATCATGAAACTTACAAAAACTTGTAGTTATCCTTGTACCTTGCATGTACTATATACATTAGTTTCATCATAGTCAACTTCACAAATTTAGAAATGCTCCTAAAGTGTGAACAATATGTATCAACTCCATAAAGATATTACAATTCATCCATGAATTAATGTAGCATGCCTCTTCACCTAGTGAATTTTGGATAGGGGAAGGACCCCCAGTTTACTTCTTAGATATTCAAAAGTATCCTTAGGTAATGGCTTAGTAAACGTATCAACAATTTGTTTCTTCAACATCAAATATTCAAACCTCACTTGTTTCTCTTGAACTTGTTCCCTCAAATAATGATATTTGATTGATATGTCCTTTGTTTTTGCATGCATCACATGATTCTTTTAGATATTTATGGCACTAATATTATAAAAATAATTAGTAACAAGATTGGTTACCTCTTCTTTCATTCATTCCAACAATTACTTAATTCATACAATATTTGAACAATTGGTTGTAGTAGAAACATATTCAGCTTCAATAGTAGATTGTGAAATACAATTTTGTTTCTTGCTTATCCATTTGATCAACCTTTCTCCTAAAAAGAAATCTCTACCACTTGCACTTTTTCTATCATCAACATTACCATCCCAATCAACATTTGTATAGAATTTAATATTAAAGTCATCCTCTTATTTATACCATAGGCCATAATCTTCAGTTCCCTTGACATAATTGAATATCATTTTTACAAAAACTATATAAGTCTCCTTTGGATTAGATGAAAACCGCGCAACAATTCCAATTGCTAGTGCAATATTTGGTCTACTATGCACAAAATACTACAAATTTCCAATCATAGATCTCATGTATAGTGTTTTATTTACCTCACTAGTAGTGTATTTTTTTATAATTTCACTCTAGTCACCATAGGTGTTTTGACTCATTTGGACTCATCCATCCCAAATGTTTTCAAGATTTATTTCACATACTTAAAATGAATTACATAGATACCTTTTTTTATATATATAGATTTGTAGTCCAATAAAAAAATTAATCTCTCCAAACATTAAAATTTCAAATTTAGTACTCATTTGTTTAGAAAATGTCTTTCTCAACATGTCATTTCCACCAATTATTATGTCTTCAAAAAACATTTCAGCAATAGACACCATATCTTCAAATTCATTCTTCAAATATAACTTACTTTTTTACTTGTTCTAGCAAATCCAATCTTAATCAAATAAGAGTGTAATATTTTGTACCATACTCTTGGGGAATGTTTTAGTCTATACAATTATTTTTTCAACTTGTAGGCCATTTTCTCCTTTTCTAGGTTCAATGAATTCTTTAAGTTGTTCAATACATACTTCCTCCTCAAGTATTCCATTAAAAAATATAGATTTGACATCCATCTGATATACTTTTAACTTCTTGTATGTAGCATAGGCCAACAATGTTATTACTTCATCCAATCTTGCCACAGGTGCAAAAGTTTCAACATAATCAATTCCTTCTCATTGTGCATATCCTTTGCAAACCAATCTTACCTTATTTTTTACCATTTCTCCATTCTCATTCATCTTATTTCTAAAAATCCATTTGGTTGCAATCACATTTTTATCAATAGGTCTTGGTACTAGTGTCCAAATATTTTATTCTCAATCTAATAAATCTCCTAATTTATAACATTAATCCAACATTCATCATCCAATGCAACCTTTACCATTCTTGGTTCAAAATGAGTTATCAAACATGTACCTTCTCTTAAGTTACTTCTTGTTTATACTCCAACACTTCTATCTCCAATTATTTGTTCAAGTGATTGATTCTTCCTCACACATTTGGACAACATAGGTTCAGTTCTTTGATTTTCAATACTTCTTTTAGTTAGTAGAGGTTTGACTCCCTGCTTAGGTTGAACTATCTAGTGCTTAGGTAAAGCAATCTCTAACTTGCTTGTTAATGTCTAGTTCTTGGTAGCTCTGTGTTATATCTTAGGTAGGGTATCAGGAGCCTCTTCATAGACATAAACAAACTTGTTGTAATATTTAGGTTCCTTCTTTCTTTCCACATTAGTCCTCTCTACAAACTCATCAAAAATCAAATTAACACTTTCAATCATCTTGATAGTAGCTTTTTTCAAACATTTATAAGATTTACTCTTAGATGAATAACTGAGGAAAATATCTTCATCTGCTTTATAGTCAAGTTTATTATTCTTTTTATCTTTGTGAAGATAACACCTACTTCCAAAGATTAGTCTGTGACAATACCAAAGTTCATAGGGTGTCTTGTTTGTTTGTTTCTTCAATTGAACTCGGTTGAGAGTATAAATAATATTATTAATTGCTTCTCTCCAAAATATCTGAGAAACCTCCTTCTGAATCATCAAAGTCCTTTTAGAATCCATTATGTACATATTTACCCTTTTAGAAATACCATTCTATTGGGGTGTCCTCAGTGTAGATAACTATCTTTTAATACCATTCTTAGCACAAAAGTTAGTGAATTCATCAAACATAAAATTACCACCTTTATTAGATCTTAAACATTTCAAAGATTTACTAGTTCCCTTTCCAAATCTAGCTAAATATACCATTTTAACATATCAAAAAAATATGATTTCACCTTCATGAACATTATAATCATCACCCTTGAATAATCAGATCCACAAACAATATGAAATATCTATCACCATAGTAATGTCAATTCCAATTGGACCCCATATATTTTTATGCACCAATTCAAGAATATCATTTGAAATGTGTGTTTTTGTAGAAAAACTAGACTTTTTCATCTTACTGAGCTAACATTCTTTGCACATAGCATTTACAAGTTTTTGTAGATTTGGTTAGCCTCTTACTCTCTTCTTTCTACTAATTTTCACCATGTTCTCAAAGTTTACATGACACAACCTTTTATACCATAACCACACATCCTCAAATTTAGCAAATAACCATGTACTTACTAACTATAGGATCAAGATAGAATAAGTTACCTTTTGTTTGCATTCTTGTTCCAATCAGATTACCTTCATCATCAAAAATATTGACCTTTCTTTTCTCAAATTCTATCTTTTGACTTGAGTTATTCAACTTTGCAACACTCAAAAGATTATTTTTAAGTCTTTGAATCCAATATGCATCATCACATTTGATCTTATCATTCAACATTAGTGATCTATTTCCTTTCACTAGGCATGGAAAATCATTACCAAGACTAATAGTTCAACCATCAAAAATTTCTTCAAATCTATCAAGCTTAGATCACTAGTCATATGATGTGAGAAACCACTATCAATAATCCATAAGTCATTGTTACTAACATGTAAAATAAGGGTAATTTAATTCTCATACCTTTCCCCATTTGGATCTTCCTTGATTACAACATAAACCATTTCAACTAATTCCTTGTCATCATTAGATTTTGACTCGATATGATCATTTTCAAGAATGTAGCATGACTTCTTTCCTTCCCCTTTGTAGTCCCTACTCTTTTTGTACTTGAAATATTTCTTTTCATTTCTATCAGACCTACTTCTATTAGGACATTTGGAAAGAAAGTGACCAACCTCATTACATTTGAAATAGATCAAGGGTTGTTTACTTTTCTATTTTCCTTTACCTATTGAAAACCTCCTTGCAAGTAGTACTTCAAGTCCATCCAACTCATCTTTAGTTTTAGAGTCACTTTCTTCTTTATATTTCTTCCCTTTCTTTGGATTGCACATGGTTAGTGAAGACTTAAATGCATTTTGTTGACCTTATGTTCAAGTAATTTGTTAGTTAGCAACTAAATACTTAATTAGATTGATTGGTTATAGTGTATATCAAGATTTATAGTTGCTATTGAGCTCCACTTATAGAATGAAGAGTCTACCAAGATTTAGAGGTAGAATGTAATGTAAGCTGAGCTTCACAGAGTCTACCAAGCTCCATAAGTAGAAAGCAACATAAGCTGAGCTTTTTAGTGTCAACCAAGATCATTAGTGTAAATCAGATAGGATATAGTGTTAACCAAATTGTGTAGTATCTACTAAGCTAGTAGTGTTAACAAAGCATAATGAAGTAGTGTTAACTAAGCTTAGTAGTGATAACCAAGCTTATTAGCATCTACTAAGCTAGTACTATTAATGAAGGAGAATGAAGGTAGTGTTGGCTAAGTTGTAGTGTTTATTGAGCCCTTCATTGTCTATCGAGTTCTTTAGTATTTTCTAAGTCCCCAAGTGCTGATTGAGTTCAAGCTAGTCCTAAGTGATCAATGTGGATTGTGTATTAGTATCAGCTAAGTGCCAAAGCTTGCTGAGTTGGTAGTGTTGCCAAGTGTCAAAATATTAATTGAGTGGTCTTTAGGACCCAAGTTTTAGTAGTGAGCCAACTTGGTGAATTATGATGAATTTGGTATTGTAGCTAACTCTAGAAGGTAATGATTTGGATTGGTATATATGTAATACATTTTTTCATATCCAAATGTAGAGAATGTGTAACAAGTAAGAAGCACTATGAGTGTAAATTAGAAGAAGGCTACAAGTAGTATAAGGAAAAGCATAGACTTATCTATCACAACAAGGTGATCATTATACAATAAAGGAATCTCATTCAAAAAATTGAGTTGTAGATCAAAGATCTACTACTGGTTCATCCTAACAGGTGCATTAGTCAAATCCTTTTACAAGGTTGACTTAATAGTCTTTTCTAGAATCTCCTAACCGAGTGCATATTAATTGTATTATATAAATCCTTTCACAAGGTGGACCTAATAGTCCCTATTGCTCCTAATAGGTTAGATCACTAGAAGTGATCAATTGTAATCTTTAATAGACTAACTATATATTGTAGTCATAAAGCTTTTGGGTATCATCCCCCTCCTAGTTTCATTTTCTATTTGGAAGGTTTATAGGTTACCAAATTGTAGTGCCTACCCTCGTTCACATCTTTTCTGGACACATTGTTGCTATTATTATCAGACTATGTAGACTAGTTTTATGTTGATGGATTAGTGGTATTGTTTTGAGACTATCAGACATTATGTTATGGATTCAGTTGTTATATGATGAGATCATTTAGACTTTACATTTCATGTATGTATGATGATCATTATATTTTTTTCAGTTATTGTTGATGATTAGTTAGATGGTTTATTATCTCATGTGTTTTATTATGGATACTTACCCCATACTTGCATGTGTATGGTGTGGGTGTTTTCTTATTGTATGGCATTTTTGATGTGGTTAAGGAAGGGAGTAGTAGTCACCTGCTTAGTCAGGATCTACATGATGCACCACTTCCTACCATTGCCTATTTAGCATAGCACTATATATATTGTATGTACATGCATGGTTTTTCTGTAGGTTGCAAGTACTGGGTTTCGACTTCCCTGAATTGCCAGGATGAGCATACCCTATTATACTATCTCAATGATAAGAGAGGGGAGATAAATTCTCAATTCCAAATCCCAAACCCTAAAACCATTTGTCCTAGTGAGTTAGGAAAAGTATCAGAGTTGAGTACCCACTGAATGTGTCGGATGACATATTTCGTGATTTTTAATCCTTTAGACTGATTTTGTATGAATTTTCCTATGATGGGTTTTCATATTTTATCTTGGAGGTCTATGGTGAATTTTCTATTAATTAAGTCTCAACAAATAGATTTAATTAATAAATCAATTATTTGAGAAAATTAAATATCATGATCTTTGATATTTTGATTATAATTAATTAAAGGAGAATTAATTGAGAGAAAAGAATTAAAATAAAAGTTATAAAAATTAAAATAAAAGTTATAAAAATTAAAATAAAAGTTATAAAAATTAAAATGGAAGTTATAAATATTTAAATGGAAATTATTTAAAAAGTAAATTGGAGTTATAAGCTTGCATGGGAATTAACACATTTCTCTATTTCTCATGTGTCAACAACATGGGGGTTAGTGCATCAATTAAGCACATGGTGTCTACAACCCTATGGCTCATCAAAAAGGTTGAAAAAGACCCATGCTTAGTTGGTGACACCTTCCAGCTATTTCTAGAAGCATTCTAGAGGTTTTCTGAGAGCTCTTTATATTCAGGCATTCCTAGAAGCTTAGAGATAGCGTGGATAGCGTGGAGAACAATTGGAGCATTGGAGGACTCGAGAATTCTGAAGAAGGGAGCTTGCTCTATGAGTTTTCTGAGGAAGAGTGAATTAGCATCAGAATTCGGGTAGATTCTTGTGATTTTACTTATGCTATTTCTGCATCATGCATTCTTGTCTTCTTTGTGTCTTCCATATGTCTTCTGAGGAATTTCATATTTCTATTGTATGCATTCTCAATTTGAGTAGTTAATTTTTCTGAGAATTCTATATGCATAGATCTGAAAAGGAAAACGGGGCTAGGGTTTAAATTCATAGCCAAACCCATTAGATTATTAGATAAATTTGAGATCAAAAGTTTATAAGAAAATTCTAAAAATTCAAATTTCTAAATAAACTATGTATATTTTCAAATCTGCATACACATATACATATATATGTATGTGCTATGATAGTGATAAACTTTGCATGTACACACACACACACACACACACACACACACACACACACACACACACACACACACACACACACACACACACACACACACACACACACACACACACACACACACACATATATATCCTTATATATATACATACATATGTATATATACATATATATGTTTATTTATTTAATAATTGAATATCAAATCGCGATAGAGTTTAATGCCATATCGCATGGTAATGTTTTTATGAGAAAACGTTATAAAAATCGAATTCACATATATATTATAAGCGGCGATTGAAATTGCTGATGCAAATTTTTAAAAAGAATTATGCATAAGTGGAGGGATGAACCCTTTTCACATACTTGTTGGTCGCAGGTACCTGTCATCGTAGGTACTGCAACGTCAGCGGGTACTGTGTACCCATTGCCGCCGCAGGCCCTACAACAGCAGGGTTTGCGTGCTGCGGCAACAGTTTTATACATGAGTTATGTGTTTTTCAAAACACATTTTATGTGATATGATATCATTTTTTCAATATTTCAATTTTTGTATATTTCATTTTTATTATAATTAGATATGTATATATGTATGTATATGTATATATGTAATTTATAATAAATAATTATTATATTAATAAAAGATGTGTGTTAGTAGAATATCACTTTTAATTACAAGTTATTTTATAATGTTATAGTTGAATAATATAAGTTCAATTTAATCTTTTTAACTTGGGAAGATTAAAGATTTAAAAAAAAAATATGATTAATAAATTAAAATGGAGAGATATTAATAATCAACTTAATTGAACTTAGTTTAATTAAGGTTGATTATAAAAATAACGTGTTATAAATCGAAGATTTGAAATATGTTGATTGGAAATGTCTTTTTTTTCAACAAAGTTTATATAAATAAAACATTATTAGGTCAGTTAGAAAATTTAATCTAATAGAGAAACTTTTTATCTAAACAAATACATGGGTTAGGTAAAACATGAAATTTCTCCACTCGATATTGATTTGGGAAAAACGTAAACTGAGACTTTTGCATTTGAATTTGAAAACTTAGCAAAACCAAAACATGTGTCTACATTGTGTATTCTTTATGCTATTGTTTTGGGTTTTGGGTTGACTAGTGTTGACCAGTTATAGGATGTCTACCAGAGGCTTGGGGGTTATGTGATTGTGATGTCATGATGATGTTTTATCTCGATCTTTATAAACCCAACCATGATTATGTGATGGAATGCTCTATGTATTGGTTGCGATTACTAATTGTTAAAGTTGAGATTCTTATGTTTGAGACCCTTGACTTAACCATTATTTTTGGTCATCGATTAGTTATCCTTGGTTATATTCTAGTCGCCATGATGGGACTGAAATGTGGATTTATTCTTAATGATGTCATGTTGTGACATGTTTGACTCAACCATTTTGGAGTCTTCGATCAGTATGATTTTGAGATATTCTTGGTTGCTTTTTGAGAACCAATGGATATGGTGATTTATTTTGAGATATATTTTGGTTATTGAGAACCAATGGATACTTTGATTATCAGCGATACTTCAGTTGCCAATAGAGAGCTATTGTGGTCATGATTTTCTATGGATGTTGCTCATGGAGATTTGATGCTTTATGCATATTTGATGATTTTATCATGGATATTTGATGATTCTTATTGTGGATATTTGATGATTTTACTATGGATTTTCTTTGGTGATTTTGATGATTTATGATACCATGAGCATTAGGGTAGGATATCTGCATGTAGTGTCAGGAAGTGGCTTGCAATGGGGGTCGGGGCCCTAAGAGGCTGCCAGGGTAACTCATTGTAAGTTGGATTAATAAGTGATAACATTCACACTTAATACTAACTGAATGAACCTAGAAAGATAAGAGTTTTGGTTCTCGCCCATGCCTTGAGTGCTTGTATAGGCTAGGATGGGAGTAGTGAGAACGCATGGTTGCGACCTTGCATTCCATAGTATGCCTTGTCATTATGAGAGGATACTAGTGGCCACATGAGATCTGTATGGACCCGTGGAGTTTAGCTAACTGCCAGGGTAACTTGTATGAGATAAATGCGATGACACTTTCCCGCTTGCATAGTAGGTTCCTACATGTCATTGTGTGCCTCTGGGAAGTAGATGTTTGTTTTGTGATTGGAACCTTGAGTTAGTATACTTTTAGGATTCCTGGACTTTAGAGACTTGTGCTATGTGATTTTGATAGCCTTTTTGGGACTTGAGATTATCTCCTTAGCACGGTGGGAGTGGACCACTTAGGTACCACGCGGTTAGGTGGTAGTGCATTTTCCACTTTTATCATTTGAGATTCATTGAGACATCGTGGCTGAAGTGTCCTTCGTGATGGTGGATATGTATCCTTTCATTGATGATTAGCATATGTTAGATGATGATATCTTATGCTTATATTTTCATGTTAGATTACTTTCTACATATGATGTTGTATTTATTAGGAGTGACATTCCTACTATGTTAATGCCGATGAGCTCTTCGATGATTTGGGATGTTACACACGGAGGGATGGCTAGGGCCCACGATGGTCTAATGATGCTATTAATGGTTGGGAGGAACCATGCACTTAGTTTATTTTGTTTGATCTTTATGATGGATGTATATGACTTCTATGATGATGTATCATGTGTATCATGTGATTATCTTTACTTTGATGTATCATGGATTAGAATAGGATGATGTACCTTATTCTACATATGTATATTCTTTGAGCTTGTCATACCCTGTGACATGTACAGAGGATGAATGAGTATTTGAAATGTAATATTTAAACATTGGACTTATCATTATTATTTCATGTGGATGTTGTACTAGATGGAAACATGTATGTAATTCATGTTATGGGATCTTAAAGAATGTAATCTGTTAAGTATGTTATGTTATTTTCAGATGGACATTTCTATTGCTTCCGTTATTGTGAATAAGTTATATGTGGTATTTAATTTCATGTTATTTAAAAAAAAAATATATTACCAAACTTAGTGAAATTCTAGGTTAATTCTTTAGATCCCTTGGTGGGGCATTACACAAATATTGTTTCAAGTATTATGAATGTTTTATTGCTTTTAGTCTTTCTTGCATGCAATTAGATCATATTATATTGTGAAGGTTTAATTAGTGAATCAAAGCATAAGTTTTATTTGTTCCTGATTCATCCCCCCTCTTAGTCACCTAGTCTATACTACATTTCCAATAATTGGTATCAGAGAATTGGTTCTCACATCATAAGTTTAACAACTTGAGAAAAGATTAGAAGAAATGGAAGTGTATAGACTGGGGAAAGCTATTGAGAATGAAAATCTATAATTTTCCATGGATCAATTCAATAAAATGAAGGAGAAACTCTCTCAATCCCTAAATAGAATAAAATATCTTGAAACAGAACTGATGAAAATCTCTACACATAAGAAAGAATTGAAGAGATTTTCCAAGACAAAAGTTAAGATGAAGTTGATGTAGTAATCAAAGACCTAGTTGACAAGAATCTCACTCTTCATGAAGAAGTTAGAAAACTAAAAAGAAAAAAAGAAATTCAATTAGTAAGAATGTGTGAAAACATGGAATAGAAGGACCAAGACAAAGAAGGGAAAATATTGATAATTGAAAAGACAAGGACAATGAAATTCATCAACTATCTCTTCAACAAGCAGATTTGATTGATCAACTCAATGATGCAAATCAAGAGCTTATCAACTTGAGGATAGAGAATGAAAGATTATAGAATGATCTTAGCATAGGAAATAAAACCAAAGAGAGGATGATGAAATATCAAGAAAGCATGAATCAAATGAATAAGAAAAATCAATTTAGACATAAAGGCAAAGATAGATTAGGATACATAGAAGAAGGTGAATCATCTTAGCAAGAAACTCAAAAAAAATAAAAGACCTACATGTAGTCATTGTGGAAAGATAGGGCATAAATCAATTTTTTTTGGAGTGATGGTAAATAAAAATTCAATGGAAAGTGTTACAGTTGTAACAAAATGGACATAGAGAAAGTGAATGCATAGAGAAATCTAAGTTTGAAGGAAAGTGTTTCAATTGCAACAAACAAGGGCACATATCTTCAAAATGCAAGACCAAGAGATGGAACCCAATAGAAAAAAATTTCAAAGCTATATTTGGTTGGGATTAAAACACATGGTGCAAATGTCACTATTGTGGTGAGTATGGGCACATTGGATAAAATTGCATAAAACATCACATAGGAAGACAAACCCTAAAAAGAGATTTTTTGTATGCACAAAAATTGGACATCTTATCAAGAACTATATGAACTGAGGAAATTGAAGATGAAAAGAAAGGAAAGGTTGACAATATCAAAAGTCAAATGAGGCATCAGTGGATAAAGAAATCTCCTAAGGATGAAAGTTAGAGTCCTAAAAATGTTGACACCAAAGTCAATGAGTTGGGTGACTCAACTATTTCAAACTCATTAACAATTATGATTATTGGAACTATGATTCAGAAGGAGACATCTCATATCAGTTCCAATCAGTAAGAAAAAAGATCCAAATCAACATTTTAGATGCACTAGGATCATCAAGTTAAGATGAAATTTGGAGCAATATCTTAGACCTTATTGAGCTAGGTCAGGTTGCAAGACCTTATCGAGAAAGGTTAGGTATCAAGACCTTACCAAGCTAAGTTGGGTTGCATGACCTAACTAAACATGGATGAATATGGTGAGTTGGAGACTCTACCAAGGTGGAGACTTTGTTGAGTTGAAGACTCTACCAAGTTGGAGACTCTACCGAGTTGAAGACTCAACTAAGTTGAACACTTTTTGGAGATTAACCTTACCAAGTCAAAGGTATCTTCTGAGTATTGAGGAATTAGCCAAGTTGGACAGGATGTCATCGAGCTACCTAAAGTATGAAACATTAATGCCAACATAATTTGATTACAAGGAAGAACTCGAAGACCATTTTTTCACTGCAAATTTTTTGAGAAAGAGTGAAGAGAATATTTGAGCCCCCAAGCAATTTGGAGTAGATTTGTCAAAGTTAATCCTTACATTACTAAGTGAATTATAATCATCTTCCAAAAAAAAAGTGAAGAAAGGTTTAGAAATGTTGAACAAGAAGCCCTGACATTCAAATTATGTGCAATGATTGTAAAAGAACTTGAACCAGTTAGAGCTCAATCAAAAATCTCTCCTAAAATACTCCTAATTCATGATATTTGGTCATTCTATCATTGTTCAATTTAGGAATCAGGAACCCTAGATTTGAACTGGGCATACAAAGCATTATGTATGGATGGTAGTTTGAATCCAAAGCACACGCATTTAGAAGAAAAGGGTTTGACCCATACCTTGCACATGCTGAGGGACTTTCATGGAAAGTGGATTAGGTATATTCTCAGTTGAGTACATGACATGTAGCTATGGATTAATCATCCTATTCTAATCACAAAGAAGATGATACATAGGATAATAGGGTTACTTATGACTAGCAAGGTAAAGGCCACCAAAACCCTAGGTCAAGTTCAACTAGCAAAGAAGACTATTGCTGAGTTGGATGATAGAGTTATGAAATTGAATGGAGTGATAAACATGGAAATCAAATTTGGGATCCATGTATTTTCCCAAAAAATTTACTATTTGAGTAGATTGAACAACTATATGTAAAGCTTTGGACTTGGCATACAATTTGATCAAGAAAAAATTGTCATTCGACCTTGCCGAGCTATAATTGAACCAACTAAGCAAAAACATGGAGAGCATCTGGGCATCAAAGACCAATCCATGTAAGTTTGGATTAGTTTTGACTTGTTTATTCTTTTATGTACTAAAGTTCTTTCTTTCCAAATGCACTGTGGTATGGAAGAAGGATATAATTGTAGTATATCAAATTAATGAAATCATAGCTATTATGGGAGGAAATTTTGAGAAAATCACGGGTGCATACTTTGAAACATTCAAGGAGAGAATGTAGAGTAGACTTAGAATTCCAAAATAGGTACTAGATGACTATGAACAAGATATATGCTTCCTTGAGGACTATGACAAGGTGCATATACAAGCAATAAGGCCAAGGGTATCATGGGTAAAACCTCTTGGATATGAGGTTAACATTGATGATACAAGAGACATAATTGAGGCTCTTGTAAATGAGCTAGTGAACCCTAAGGCACCATAATTTGGTACCTATAAAGAATCTAAGTCTAGGATTTTTTTGGAAATCAAGCTTCCTCAAGTCATTAAGAGAGGAAGAAAGAATGTAGAGAAGATTCTGATAGAAAATAAGAAATCTAGCTCCCATTTTTGTTGATAGAAAGAAAGGAAGATGACATAGAAGAAGAGGAAGGAGAAGAGGAACAAAAAGAAGAAGAGGAACTAGAAGAAGAAGATCCTCCTAAGAAAAAGGGGAAGGTTACAATCACAAGGCCTACAAGATCCTCTCCTATAGTATTTACAAGAAGACCTACAAAATTTAGGAAGAAGCTCAAATTACAAGATGAAGAAGATGAAGAAGAGCACCAAATTATCTTTTAGAAGTCTGCCCCTACCTTGGAATACTAAAAAGACTAACTAAAGGAGGAGGTATGTCATACTTTAAGTTTCTTAAGTATGATACTAGGAGCATAGAAGAGAAGAAAAAAATTGAAGAAGCCTTAGTGGCTAAAATGGAAAAGTGGAAGTATTCTCAGAGTGAGCTAACTGTACAAGTTCCAGATGTTATACTGAAGGAAGTTGCATCTATATGGGAAAATGTAGTGAATGTTGCTAGAGACATTAGAGAAAAAACCTTGAGAATAATTTTGCCAAATCTTTTTGATGAGGAAGTGAAGGAATCATTGAAGAAGAATGAACAAAAATTGACCACTAAGTTCAATGCATTCTTGATTCTATCAAAAAAGACAGAATTAGTTGTGAAGTCAAATAGAATTGCATGGAAGAACATCTATAGATTGCATAAACCTATTGAGGAGTTTGTGAAAATAGATGATGAAAAGGATGTTGAGAAAGATGATGAGGAGATAAATGATGATATAATTGTTGAAATAGATAATGTGGATGGAAATGATGAAGAGGACCAAGAAGCAAGTGGAGATCTTCTTGAATATAGAGAATTCAAGACTTTGATCTTGAGAAGATAGTAATAGAGCTGATGGCCTCCCTCCCACTCTCTTTGAGAAAAGCCTTAGTGCCATCCAACTTAGAGAAAGTTGCTATCAAGTCCATTGAGGTAAACACAGTTACATGAAGAGATAGAGTCTCAACAAGGGATAATAAATTCTGTTGTTATAAATACTATTTTTCCATTAAGCAATGTTTTTTCTACATTTATTGTTTCTACCTATTGTTTCTATTTCTAGTGCAATGATAGTTGAGGTTAAGCCTCAACCTACCACTAAATATTTAAGTAAAGGAAAATAAATTGTTCCTTCTACTATTCAAAAAGGAAAGGGTAAAGAGGTAAAAGCCTCAAATAAAGAGATTGATCTAGAGGAGGACATTTTTATACTAGATTGGGATCTTTCCAATCTTACTCCTAATCAAATGGACACCCTTGTAGATCTATGGAAGAAAAGAGCTAGACAAAAAAAGCTCCAAGAAAAAAAGAATAAGAAAAATCAAGTTCTTGAAGACATTAAGGGCATATTTGTTAATGTACTTAGTATATAGGTTGATGAGAAGAAACCAATTTTGGATCAAAATATTGATATTATTCACAAGTTTAATGATGAACTAAGTGGATAGGAAAAAATTCTATAGAGGGTAGAAAGGAAGTTTGAGAATAGAGTTTTGGAGAAGGTAGCACATAAAATTGCCATTGATCAAGTGGAATTGTCCACTATTCTTGAAAATTTTGTAAATAATGTTGTTTCTTTATTTGTTAATTTTAAGTGATACATCAATTTTCACCAAATAAATAAAGGAAAAACTATATAAGATTGATGTTTATTTGAAGGACTTTCACACTAGTTGTTACTTGATCCTAGCACCAGTTCTACACTTTTTGTTAAGATCAGATACTTGATAGACTTGCAAGCGAAGTTGTTGAGGGAAGAAGCTAGGATAAGGGATACTCTACCCAAAATACAAGGTATGATATTTCCCAACATGGATGTAATAAAAAATATATTGTTCATGGAAAAACATTAATCTATGACAACAACTTCTTAATAGTTGATCACATGATGGAACTATCAATTCAAGTGCAGATAGATTTGCACAATTCAAAAGTTGTGCAAGAGAATTGGGACAAAAGCATGTCCATCATTTTGAAGGTACATAGTGATTTTATTTCACATTTTGGTGTTGCCTTGTAGATATGCACATTTTGCATTTGTGTCAAAAAAGGGGGAATACACACACACACACACACACACACACACAGAGAGAGAGAGAGAGAGAGAGAGAGAGAGAGAGAGAGAGAGAGAGAGAGAGATCTAAGGAGAAAATATGTACAAAAAGTTACAAAAACAATTTTGAAAAATAAAAAATAGAGTTAGAGTTTACTGAGCAATAGTTCTAGCAGTTGAAACCAAGTTGCAAAATCAAGAATATGGATTGGGGGATTTTAGATTTATATTTTTGAGTATTTAGTATTTTGGTATGATAAGTGTTTTTGTCACTAATGCCAAAGGGGGAGATTGTTGACCTTATGGTCAAATCATTTGATAGTTAGCAACTAAACACTTAATCAGATTGATTTGTTACAATGTTACCGAGCTTTATAGTTACTACCAAGATCCACATATAGAATGAAGAGTCTACCAAGTTACAAAGGAAGAATGTAGTGTAAGCTGAGCTTTATAGAGTCTACCAAGCTTCATAAGTAGAAAGTAGTGTAAGATGAGCTATGCAGTGTCTATCAAGCTCATCGGTGTAAACCATGCAGGATATATTGTTAACTGAGCTCTATAGTGTCTACCAAGCTGGCAATGTTAATGAAGCAGAATGAAGTAGTGTTAACTAAGCTCAATAGTGTTAATCAAGATTATCAGTGTCTACCAAGTTGGTAATGTTAATGAAGGAGAATGAAGGTAGTGATTATTGATTTGTAGTGTCAACCAAGCCCTTTAGTGTCTACTGAGTTCTTCAGTGTTCGATGAGTCACCAAGTGCTAACTGAGTTCAAGCTACTCCCAAGTGATCAATGTAGACCATGTATCCATGTCAACTATGTGCTAGAGCTTGTCAAGTTGACATGTTTTTGAGTGTCAGAATATCACCCAAGTGTTCTTCTAGACCCCAGTTTTAGTAGTGAGATGACTTGGTGAATTATGATGAATTCGGTATTGTAGCCAACTCTAGAAGGTAATGATTTGGATTGGTATATATGTAATACATTTTATCATATCCAAATGTAGAGAATGTGTAACAACTAAGAATCAGTATGAGTGCAAATTAGAAGAAGACTGCAAGTAGTATAAGAAAAGGTAGAGACTTATCTATCACAAAAATGTGATCATTTTTCATCAAATGAATTTCATTCAGCAAACTGAGTTGCGGATCATATATCTACTACTAGATCATCCTAACAAGTGCATCAGTGAAATCCTTTTACAAGGTGGACTTAATAGTCTTTTCCAGAATCTCCTAACTGAATGCATACTTAATTTTATTGTATAAATCATTTCACAAGGTGGACCTAACAATCCTTATTTCTCCCAACAAGGAAAATCACCAGAAGTAATCAATTGTAAGCTTTAACAAGCTAACTTTATGCTACAGTAATTAAGCTTGTGGGTATCATTCCCACCCTAGTTTTACTTTCTATTTGGAAGGTTTCTATGTTACCAAGTATTGTGTCAAGTGTTATGAATTTTTTATTTCTTTTAGTCTTTCATGTATGCAATTAGATCATATTATAATATGAAGGTTTAATTGGTGAATTAAAGCATAAGTTTGATTTGCTCCTAATTTACCCCCTCTCTCACTTTCTTTTTATTGCATATGGTTAGTGAAGACTTAAATGTATTTAACATGTTATAACCATACTATTTTCATAATTTTTCAACTCAAATATAGTCAACCAACCAATTAGACTATCAAGTGTCAGATCATTTCCAGGAATAGCTCTTACTTCTTGGATTGTAGAAACTTAAATAGAATAAATAGGCAAAAGAGTTTTGAGAACTTTGCTTACAATTTCAGAATCAATGATAGTTCCTCCAACAATTATGATTGCACTTACAACATGCTTTATCTATTTTGCACATTGTGCAACATTCTCTCCTTCTTTCATTCTCATATGATCATAGTTACCTCTCATACTTTCAGCTTTGGCTCTTATAACAATGTTATCTCTTCCGTGTGGAAGCTTTAGTTTATCCCACATATTTTAAGCATTGGCATAGTTCTTGATATCATCAAACTCAACATCATTGATAGTAGATGCAATCTCAATCATTAGGCTATTGTGATTCCTTCTCTCATTCACTTGTTCAATAGTTAAGAGACCAACAAGTGTAGTATGTTCATTCTCCAACCAATGTGTGATATTATCTCCAATGCTAGAAAGATGCATCTTCATTCAATCTTGAAATGATGAAATTTTTCCTTATTCAAATTTGGTACCTCTCTCATACATCTTCGATCTTTATCTTAAGTTTCTTTAAACTTCCTTCTCCAAGAACTATGCTCTAATACCAATTGTTAGATAATTGATAGGGGGGTGAATCAATCATTTCTAGTATTCATACAATCTCTTCTAACTATTTCAGTACCAATAAAACACCTTGAATATTAATAACAATCAATAGGTGATATTATTAATTAACTCTTTCAATCACTTTATCCCAAACTCTTAACTCATTGTTCCTTGCATTATCAAATATCAGTAAACTTTCCAATTGTTAAGTACCATAAACTTAGTTATTACCAAGTTGTAGTAAAATACAAAATATGTAAAAAAATTTGCAACACAAACAACATTCACACATTTGACACCATGATTTTAATGTAGAAACCTTGTGAAGGGAAAATCCACTTGGGAATAGCAACCAATATTCACTCTTCTGAAGTGAGCTATGCTAGGAGCCAACCTTGTTAAAGGTTATATACACATTGTTAATATAACCTTGTTAGAGGATTTCGCCAAAAGATCATTTAGACCTTATCACTCCTTGTTCCTAACTAAAGAGTGGTCTAATTTGAAGGACTTACAAACACCACTAATCAAAATTACCATATAGTATTTCATAGACTTGTTAGGTGCACTTGGTTCTTCTGAGATTTTCTGCTACAATGGTTAAAAATTAATAGTAGAAATGATATGTTAAGCATAGAAACTACATTTTCTTGTTCAGATATGTGTTGTTTATCTCTCTAATAGATCTCTCTCTCTCTCTAATCTCTCTTCACTCTATACTTTTGACTGGTTGATTAACCCCTTCTCTTTCTCCTTCCACTACTCAATTTTCTTGGCTCAACAATCTTCTTTCACCTTCTTCAATTTCACATTCGCAACAACTTAACACTCCAACAAAAAGATCAACAATTCAATCAACAACATAAAAAATCAATAGTGAACTAGCAACCTAAAATTATCTTTACCTCCTCTATAAATAGTCATCTCCAAATGTCTAGACTCTTCCATCTTTTCTTGCTTAATTATAGTAATTGATTTTAAGTTCATACAATGAATCTAGAAATTCAAAAAATATAGCTTTCATATAACTTTGTGCACATACTTAATAACTTATCCCTCTTCAACCGTTATCGTCAAATCCTTCCTGAATTTTCTTAGTTGTTGATCTTGTAACAAACTTTTATTGGTTCCTTAGATCATCTCAAACTTTCCAAATTTCCATCAAAAGTTGACCTTAGATTCCAATTCTCCAATCTCGTTCATCCAATTGTTACTCAATAAACATAACATTTACTTAGGTAATATAGAACTCGGTTGTTATTGAATCATTTGAGCAATACTAAATTTCCAATTTTATTTTTCAAATGCTTGAAATATACTACAGTCACTTAGTGAATACAGTCTCCCTTCATTAACCTTGTCACTTGCTTAAGCTTATGTCCTTCAATATATTGCAACAATATATGATTGTAAAGAAATGAAACCAATATTACATTATCAAAGTCCAATTCATTTGAGTACCCATTTAATACCTTACATATCAATATTGTCTTCATAATACTTTCTTAAATCCTCTTCATCAATCAAATTATAGGACACTCTACTAAGTTAGTATAATGTCCATCCAACTAAGACTTTGACATCAATGGTAATATAACAAATGATATGACTCTCTTACATAAATTCATAGCATTATCAGCTAACAATCTCCCATTGTAAATAAAATTATTAGTTGGGGCTAACAAGTAGCACACTAAATGAAACTTCTCTTTTGAGTGACTTTAAAAAACTAGCAAAGTCAATATTTTGATCTTGGCATTTGACTGATATATTCTTTGATCTATGTACATTAGTCTAAAAAAGAGAATCTCATGACAACAAATGGGATGAGATATATCAATCCCTTAAGTTCCCCCTTTCATTTAGTTCTACAATTGGACACATGAATTAATAATAACTTGCACTTTTAATAAATTTGATATGTTGTCCTAAGAGGTTAAGAATTTGTACACTTGTATATGAATATATAAACATCATGAATCATTAAATAAAAACTCACACAAATAAATAGGATCCCATATACATAATCTTCTACATAGATACTTACAAATACCATATTTGATAAATGTAGAATTTAGAATAAAAAACATCTAAAATGGGCTCAAAAATATACTAAATGAGAAGAGAGTGATCAAAAACTTGGGTCATAGATCCTCACTCACATGGAGAATATATGAAAACAATTTAGAACTCATGATTATCACATGATTAAATTTTATAAGTAGGCAATATGTGCCACCCATAAATATTGCACATGATAATAAAAAAACTAGAATAAATCTCATTTGGAAATGACATGGCAAATAGGGAAAATGGATTCAATTAGATCTAGAAATGGACATGGGGAAAATTTTTGAAGTGTAGAACATAGGGGAAAACCTAAAATATATTCACCAACCATAGGTCTCAAAATTTAAGACCTCAAAGTAGGCTATTTGAAATTTAGAATGAATGTAAAGTGGAGATTAAAAAAATTTCCCTTCAATAGCATACATGCAAGATCTAGAAGAACTAATTGCAGAGGCCCAAAAATTGGAATCATATGATAATTCATATGTGATGATAACATCCTCAATCCATTATCTTTATTTTTATAACTTGTAGCAAAGTAATGAGACTATTGAAGCTCACATGTAAAAATGATATAGAAAGTATTGTCATTGATGTCAATGTAGAATGAAAGTTCCTATCGATATATGGAAGGTGATTGGTGAAGTCAAGGAATGACATGAATTCATCCTAGTTAGAGGAGTATAGGATGTGAGTATGATGAAATAAGTACAAGTGGAGGTAGGTAATCTTCAAAATCATGTAGTTCCTCTCCCATTTGACTTCTGTAAGTCATCCTAATGGATGGAACCTTGTTGATCTTTTATTGTGTTGGATCATGATTGTGACCATGAGTGGTCTACACCGTGGAGGTTTTTGGATTTATGTTTTTGTATCAATTTCTTTGTTTATGCTTTGACTGATTTATGACATTATGATTTGATTTATGGTTCACTGAGGTTTGTGCTAGTGCTTACCAAGATCGATGTGGTATCATGAGGTTGTTCCGCGATTACCCTAAGATGTATGCAGAGATTGCACTATGTACTATTACCATGCTACACTGGACTAGGTTCCTGTAGCAGTGGGTAGTCATGTTTATGACTATGTTCACTTATGTGTTTTAAGTTTCCTTTTAATGTTGTTTAATCAATCATTATTAAGTGCTTAAGTAATTTAAATGGGTTTTTCTTGTTGGATTCTTTGGTTATGTGTTGCAGACATTTACCTTGTTATATTTTGATTTGTGAGATATCTGTACCTATGTGATGTTTTACATTTGAGATGACCTGAGGGTTAGATATTATACTTTGATTTTAGTATCATAGGTTTTAGACTACTATGCTATTTAGTTGATCATATTGCATGATGATGCCATTTTGAGATGACAGTGTGTTTTATGATGATATCTGGTTATCTAGTATTTGGACATACCTCTGATTATTTTAGGTGATGGATTTAATGCTATGGTTATTTACTTCATTCTTGTGTTGTTATGCTTTATGCGAATGTGAGTGATGTAAATAGATTATTTTAATATAATTAAATAAATTGTTAAATTAGGTGATTTAATACATTTATTGCTTTGACTATATTATTATATGCAATTGCACTTGATCGTGTTGTTTAGTGTGCGGGATTTATATCCTTGGTAGTGGCACATGGAGTTAGTGATTCAACCTTTCATATTTTACCAATGTTGTCCTTGTGTGATCGACGTATCCTTAATTAAATGTTTAATCTAAACCTTTCGGTGATTATTAAATCTGAACTCATTTGCATTATGTGATTAGACTAGTGAGTGTGTCTGTGCATTTAGAGTTTTACATTGTCACGAAAGTTGTTAAGGAATTTATGTGTTTTTGGATTTTTGGCTTTCTAATTGATTTATTTTAATTTTTGGCAGCTTTTCCATAGATGAATTCCTATTTATAGGAATAGCCTATTTTCGTTTGGGTCGGTTTGGGGTTTAACTAGGTTGGCTGGTTATTTTTCCTAATCAATTATTCACTTGAAAAGTGAATAAGTATTCAAAAAAGAATTTAATTCCTCACTTCTCACTTTTGAATTAGAAAGTTTGAGAGTAAAACCCAAAATCCTCTTCATGAGGATTTACTGTTTTGTTCGTTGTGGGAGCTACAGGCATGAGATCATCGTGAGGTTGAGCTTGTTGGATCCAGCTCAGGAAAACCTTGGATTGCCATGATTTTTGGCCACTTTTGTGGCCATTTTATTTTCTAGTTTAGATTCTCATTTTTCCCTTTTGGCTATGAGGTAGGGCTTTCTCATTTTATTATTTTTGCTCTATTTTTGCTTCTATTTTCAGTAGCTATTTGTTTGGAGGCTGAGAACTAGTGTTCCCCTCCATTTTTATATGCTAGTTCTACCTGGTTGGGTGGGTACGAACATTTTACTATTTTTTGGGATGAGGGTTTGGAGTTTTACATCGTTATGCTGGCTATTTTTTAATACGGTGTCCGAATTTGATTATTTTTCAATTTTTGGAGTTTTTGTGCCCAAAGGCCAAATGGGTTTTAATTTTGCAATTTTTTCAAAATTTAAGATTTTTGCCTCATTTTACGTGCCACTCTATTTTCTCAAGTTTTCTTGGTTGGCACAATGTGGGTCATGGACTTGGATGATCTATTTGGATATCAGTCAAACCACTATTACACTTTTATGTTGCATTGGGATGCATGTTGCATCTGTACTCCCAACGTTGTGTTCGGTTGAGTGATTTTATATCTAGTGTTATTGTTTCTTTTAGATTGTTGTTTTTGTTTCATTAGCACTAGGATTCATGTAGAATCCATACTCTCGAATTGAGGCTAGTTGAGTGAGTTCATGATGTTTGGTCTTGTTGCATCATTGGGATTTGTGTAGAATCCATACTTTCAGATTGAGGCTGATTGAGTGATTTTATGATGAATGGTTTTATTGGCTTTGGGATTTGTGTAAAATCTATCTTCTTGAGTTACTTTTGGTTGGGTGTTTTGTTTTGCATTGTGTTCTTATCCTGTCCTTGTGCTTTGATCTTCGTGATGGTGGTGTGCTAAAATGAGTACGTGCATGTACATTTTTTGGGTGACTTGCAAGGCTTGATCTTCCATGGATTTGCTAGAAGTTATGATCATTGGGGTTGGGATGGGAATATGCATGCCCATGGACAATTGTCATAGGATGAGCATGGGTAGGTAGGGTAGCATATGGAGGGGGCTTCTATCTTGCAACCCAACATTCATGGCACCATGGGTTGGCAAAGGAAGCTTTATATAAGTGATAACTAAAACAATGTGTGATTGTTAATAAAAACTTAAGATAATAAAATGTGTGAGCACCCGATTAAGTTCAAGGACACAATGTGTGAGCACTCGTTTAAGTTTGAGGACACACGATCTGAGCTTGGGCTTGTTCATACCAAGCAACTCTCCATGATGTCAACCCCTACTTAGTAGCCTATTAAGTGTCTGACTATGACTTGTACTCCTTGCATTGTCGTAGGTTCTTGGTTTCAGCCATCATATTGCCTGGCCTGAGTGTTAGCCATGGATATTTGTTTTTCATGTGTGTGTGGTTGGATCATTATCTCCATCAACATGATAGGTGTGGACCTATAGGTGCCATGTGGTTGGGAGGCATAACTACCTTCACCATTGCTAGGGACTAGTGTACAGAGACGGTCTTGTCCTAGTGCGACCATTGCTGGATGTTTTCACTTGATGCTTTGAGTTTCAGAGTATGCTTTCTTATGATTTATGGTTTCGATCGAATGCTTGGATATCATGTTTAGATGATGTTAGTTTACTTGATGCATTCCCATATTATGATGTTTAGTATATGATTAGATGATGTGAATTTCTGTACTAGCATATCTATTGCTTATTGATGTTTAGCATGTGATAGGTGATGTTATCTACTATAGGATTATCTTATGATTTTCTACTAGCATGTTAGATTTCTTATACTTATATTGTTGCATGTTTTAGTAGTGATGTCCCTATTAAAATAGTACTAATGATTTGGTTGGTGGCTTGGGATGTTATGCACGGGGGATGGCTAGGATCCATTATGGTCTTATGATGCTATTGACGATTAGGAGGAATCGCGTACTTAGTTTGTTTATTCAGTTCTTTGCAATGTTATTTTTGTATATTTTGATGTTGCTTTTAGTACTATGTGATGTTCCTTCTGTTCTTTCTCCTCGATGTATGATTTAGATGGTTAGATTTTGACTTTCTATCTTTCAGTTTGTCAAGTGTTTTCACCTCGAGATGTGGATTGGGTACTCCCCAGTGTGGAGGTTTTTATCTATGTTTTAGCTTTTTGTTTGTCCTTAGAGTTTTCTTTCTTTTTCCCTGGGTGACCATGTGTCAGCATGGTGTGATACAATATAGTGTTGCACACCCATTTGAGGAATGTCGTACGATAATTTAAAGTATCTCACACACTCAGAAGAAATGTTATACGATACACTTCTAGTATCGCATGCCCTTTGGAGAAGTATCACCCAACCCCTGATTGTGTTGCCCTCCTTTTGGAGAAATGTAGCACAATATTGGTATAGTATCGCACAGTGCTGATAAAGTGTCGCACAATTTTTATGAAACCTGTACGGGTGGGTAGTAGGCACTTTTTGGTCCGATCCAAACTTTTCAGGGATGGTTCGGGGTACCCTCTTAGGTGTTCTTCAATCCCTCGGTGTTGCTTTTTGTTTTTCATTGTGTGTGTTCCTGTAGTCAGTCTCTTGGGGTTTAAAATATATCGTTTAAGTATAAAATTTCTTATACTTAAGATATATTTTAATATATGCGATGATTTTTTTGAGATAGGTTTTAGACTCTCAGAGATAAGTTAAAGATTCTAAGAAATTTTAGGGCTTTAGAAATCCAAACTTAGCCAATTTTTTGGGCTTTAGAATTTCAGGCTTAGCCAAATTTCAGGATTCTGCATTTTACCCCAACTAGGTGTTTTGTTGATGTGTGGTCAGTTCTTCGAGCCCTCATCATGTGCGTGGTCTTTGTTGGCTTTGTTTGTGTGTGTCATTTTGGTAGTGGTGTTCGGAGATTCGTTGGTTGCCAGGATTGTGGTGAAGTCTTCCGTTGTGATCATTTTGATCCCTGTATGATGTTGTCTTGTGCATTCATACTTGTTAAAAAAAAAAATCTTGGCTTATATTTCATACTTGTTTCCAAGGATCTCCGGGCGGGGCATTAAAAATCACACTTAAGACTAAGTGGGCTAAGTGTAAGTCAACATTGTGCAAGAGAGAAGATAAATAGATAGGAAGTAGAAAGAGGTTTCTATATAACACAAGATAAAATCAAGTCCTCAAGGACAACTAGTGAGTTCAGCACAATGAGATTGTCAAAAGGGAAAAGGTAGGAAACTAATGGCTAGACATGTCACTATGAAGGCATATTTGTTTAGACACCTTGGAAAATTTAGAGGAAGTTGTCACATCCAATTTGAAGGGAATATAGGTGGGAGAATTCAAATTTGACTTTTTCCCAATGAGTAGACAAAGTCACTACAAACTCATGACTTTTCATAATGGGAAAGTTCACTTGACACATGTTACCTATGAAGATGCTATAGGATAGAGAATAGAGAATAAACATGATACAAATAGATGAATTCAATGATTAAGGTTAGAAGAAGAATGAGAAAGGATCATATAAAGACTTCAATTTTTGAAAGAAATATTATGATTACAAGTTTGAAAAGATGGAATGCTAGAGATCTAGGCTTGTTATAATCTAAGAATAATAGGTAAAGACATAGTATGAAAGTGAAATAGGTTGAGAAGACATAGCAAGACAAAGATACAAGTGATCTAGTGTGTCAAAGCCAAGGAGAGTTGAGCACAAAAGTGATTAAGTATTAGTTGTAGAGCCAAGGAAGAGAAGAGAAAGTTGCAAGCTAGTCCATGAGCACCAAGGTGATCTATATCAAGCTAAGTGATGGGGACATAATCCAAGAAAAAAATGAACAAAATAGGAAAAGGAAAATATTATTATCAGAAATGATATGCTATTACATTTAGTACAACAAAAATAGACTCCACAACATGCCCTATGGGCTTACAATGTTATTAGATTCTGGAGAAAACCCTTCTCACAATACCTTCTCCCAAATTCCACCAAAAACTACCTTTACAATGCCAGAAATGACCTGAAGTAAACCAAATTAGGTTTAGGGTTAGGAATAAATTTTAGAATATTCCATTTGGAATCCACTACCAAAATAAAAGGTTCTAGAAAATGCGTTAGAAGTTAGTGTAAAATTAGAAGAATCTAGAAATGGTAGTCCAACTTTCGAGAGGCATAACTTTTGATTCAAGACTTCGATTGAAGAATCATTTACATTTCCAAAAATCTCTCCAAGTGCCCTATAGAAATATGGTTGAGCTTAGCTCATATCCTATTTTTTGGGTCTGTAAGAGGCCATTTAGTGCCTCAAATTTGACTCTAAAGTGCTCTTAGGAGGTCTCTAGGCAACTTAAAACTGTAATAACTTTCAAACCATAAAGCCTTTTGACCTAATTCTTTTTCTAGAGAAGCCCTCCAACTTACACCCTCTAACTCATTATAATTAAGGCTCAATTAAAAAAAACCTATTTTTTGCATTGGCACATATTCCAAGGTGATAAAAAACTCTAACCTAGAAAACCAATAGTGGAGCTATGAGAGTTGGAATATTTATTTGACTCAAATGGGTATCCAAAAATGAAAACACTTTAAACATAAACTAACACTAAGCATACTATTGGGTGATACAAGATTGCCCTTACACCATTGGATGCTCTTGCATCACTAAGTCAAGTAGCTACTTTTTCATAGGTCAAGCATTATATTGTTCTCTCATAGTTATAATAGTAAATCCCATTGAGTGTGGACTTTAACAAGTCCTTAGTATCAAATTTATTGATAGGGTGACACATTAATTTTGTGTCTTAAGTCCTTTAACCATGACACCTTTTACCAAGTGAAGGCTTTGACAATTCTATGTCAAACCACTTAACTAAATGACACTTAATAGTGTCTTTGTGATCTTTTAATAAGGATAAGCTCTTGATTAGACACACTCTAGAATAGTGAAATATTTGTGAGCATCATCTCACACACCATGGTTTTCACAATAATTAGGTTTTCATGAGATAAATATTGTGTTATGTGATTGTACCTTTATGTATTGATTTATTGATGAGAAGAAATTTTTTAATTTATCATAAATAAATGGAATCACACCCCTTTCCTCCTCCCTTAATATATTCAGAAGTGAGTGGATCAAAAATTGGTATCAGAGCCTATTTCCTCTTAAGTTAGGATTTTAACAACTTAAGGTAAAGATTAGAATGGAGAAGAGGGGACGACCAACATTTTCTAAGGAAAACCATGTCCTATAGTGTGGAAAGATGAAGCTACATCTCATAAATCTTGGAGATACTTACTAGAAGCATGTCAAAAATAAATACATCTAGCGTACAACACCACTTGATGAAAATCAAATAAAAGAAAAGAGATCCATATTCCTACCATAAAAGCTCTAGTAAGTACACTCTCATATGTTGAGTATGTTGATGTATAAGACTTAGAATTTGTATATGAAATATGGGAAAATCTTAAAACCATCTATGATAGGGATAAGCATGTTCAAAAGGATAACGTTAATAGCTAAGAGGAAAATATGCTGAGACACGAATGAATGAAGGAGAGAACATTGAGAAATATGGAAAAGGAATAAAGGATGTAGTGACTGGTATAAGAGGAGTTGGAGGCATATTGGTTGAAGATGACATAGTGAGAAATATATTAAGTACTCTACATCCCAATATATTATAAGGGTATCATCCATCTAGGAGCTAAGATCACTATAGAAAGGTGAAGTGTCTATCAATACCTTAGTAGGAAAACTAATGATATTTGAGCTAAGTAACTATGACAATAATCTTCCTAAGGGAGAGGATACATTTAAAACCTATTCCACATCTTACACTTAGAAGAGGAAAAGAAGTGGAGAGCACTACCAAATAAAAAAATACCTTTAAAGTCTCTCTACTAAAGAAGTCAAATAGGAAGAGCTAGAGACTCTACTAGAAATAATATTATCCTAAGGGAAAGGGAAGTCTAAGGGTAAGATTCCTTTCAAGTGTTTCAACTACAAAAACAATTGAACATACAACTACAAAATCTTCCAATTCAAACAAAAGCAAGAAGAACAAGAAGTGGACAAGCTTCAAATCAAAAGGAAAGAAGCATTTCTATTTTGTAGAAGAAGGTTTGATCAATGAAGATTCAACCTATTCTGATGATGGTGATAAGGAAATAGCCTATATTTCAATAAAAGAAGAATGAGTGGAGAGAGCTCCAATATCAAGAACTGAAAATAACAAAATCTAAATTATAAAGAGTGACTTCTCTCTCATGACATGACTAGAGAACAGAGAAAGTTCCACGAAGTGGAGGACCCTTATGATGTAATAGTAAGATTCAACAATGATGGTCCATGTGAAATGATAGGTAAGATTTCCATATCCCTAAATATTTACAAAAATTATGAAGATGTACACTTAGTGGAAGGACAAAAATATAACATGTTGAATGTATCTCAATTAAGCAATAAAGGTTATAGGTTTGAGTTTGACAAAGGATCTTGTAGGATTCTTGACAAGAAAAGAATTTTTTTGGCTATAGGAGTGAAAAGAAAAAATAATATTCTTTACCTCCATACTAGTGTAAATAATTATTCTGTAGATAAGTCTAAAATAGTTTGGCTTTGCATAAAAAGGTTATGTCATGTAAACTTTGAAAGAATTGTTAAGGTAGAAGAAAAAAAAGTGTGAGAGGCTTGCCTCTAATTACAAAACTTGATAATGTTGTGTGTATGGATTGTCAATTGGGCAAGTTAGCTAGTTTTAGTTTTTCTAGCAAATATTTTTCTTCTAAACATATATTAAAATTACTACATTCCAACCTATGTGGTACTATGAGGACTAAGAGTGTATCATGTGTTAGTTATTTTATGTTGTTCACAAGTGATTTTTCTAGGATGATGTTGGTTGTTTACTTGAAGAAAAAGTAAGATGCTTTTCATGTGTTCACAATTTTCAAACCCAAAGAGGAAAGATAGATAGGAAAAACATCGAAATGTATAAGATTAGACCAGGGGTTTGATTTCACTTCATAATATTTTGTAAGCTATTGAGAAGAACATGGCATCAAAAGGAAGATGTCATTTCCCAGGATACCTTAGAAGAATGACATCATATAAAGAAGGAATGAGACAATAATAGAATTTTCTTGAAATTTAATCATTCTAAAGAACAATGTATAGGTCTACTAGAGAGAAGCTATAAGCATATTTGTATACAACTTGAAAAGGTTACAAGTGAAGAAATGTACACATAGGATTCCCTATGAGCTGTGGTTTGATCACACACCATTAATGAGTTAATTCAGAGTGTTCAAAAGAGGGTTATCCATAAAAAGAGATGAGTGCCTATTGGGACTCAAAATTGCTTTCCCGATTTTTAGTACCATTGAGAAATTGAGCCCTATACGTGCTTTGTGATGCCTACGTACCTGGCTGTACTTTTGAGCCCCAAGGGGTGTTCAATGTTTCTAACACCTTTCATTCAGTGCGTCTATGTGTTTTAGGAAGCTAAATTGCCATTCCGAGCTAGTTCGTGAAGTCCCATTTTGAGCACATTTTAAATCTACATTTTTCACCTAAGTGTCAAACAACAACATGAGGCCATGTTCGCAAGTGAATATCTTGCACCCATAAATGTTTTGTGATTCACCACTTTAAGAGTGTCTAGCATCCATATCTAAGAACCTATAATTTAGATTTCAAGTCATTTCAAGTCTGTTAGACTAGGTTTTGAATCCCACAAAGTTGGTTAGTTACTGTTTTCATGCTTTTTCAATTCACACCTAATTTTGGGAGGCCCTATTTGACGAGTTATAACTTTAGACTAGTTGACCAAAATCCTAAAATTCCTTTTGTGTTGCATTGTAGATGTCAGAGACTTGTTATGTTTCAAGTTTCAACTCATGAAGAATTCATTTGATTAGTTTTCAAATGCGATTCCAAATGCAATTTCTATCTTTTTACTGGTGTTAACACATGCAGATTCGTCGAAACCCCTATTCATGATGTCATAACTCTTAATCCCTAATAGGTGAGATCAAATGGATTGTACCACTGCATTGTACTCCAAAAATACTATAAGTGTGTCAATTTTCACATCTTGACAAATTCGTCTACACACTTTTCCAGGCCAATCCCATTCACAAAAAATGATTTTTTGTCATTATTTCTAGTAAGCAATTCCAGGTAGCCCACTTTGACTACTCGTCATTTGTGCCTAGTTATTTGTGATGAGCCCAAATCCAAAATTTATACTCTCCTCATGACATAGAACCAATGCCTTAGTTTTCATTCTCCCAAGTGTCCAAATGTCCAATTTTCAAAGCCAAATCTGAAACCAGTTTATTGCTTTCTAACGTGTTTTCTTGCAGGCAATTCTAAATAGTCAACTTTGACGATCAATATCTTTTGACCCCAAATTTTTCATGGGATGATATTCGACAGGGCACAAGAATGAAAAATAGAGAATGAATGGGTCAACTTTTAGAGCCCGATTAGGTGTTTGGATTAGTTTTTAAGGCCAGTCAACAAACCTTCTGGTACTAATTTGATAGTTTGCAGTAAAGGGTAAAACTAAGGTTTTTAGTTGATTAATCAGTGGTCAAACTTGATTCCAATCAGTTCGAGATGTTCAGTTGGTCATTTTAGAGTATCAGTTGTTTGGAAACAAATTTTTTTTAGCCGAACCCACTTTGGGGCCTGACTAATTTTTTTAGATTTGATAGAAATGTGAGGTTTATGATAAGAGTATGTCTAGTCAATTATGAAGAAGTCAATGCATAAATAACCTCTAGTTATTTGAAGGAACAAATAAGGAAAATGAAGGAAGCACATTATATGCCGGGAGATGCATATGTTGATTGATGCAAACCTGCAATGGAGAATCAAGCTTGTCTAGTAAATATAACACAATTAATTCCAAAGGAGAGATTGAGAATATGGGCTCTAGTTTTCTAGAGACTGGTATGCATCTTAAGAAGAAAAAGTCACTTGATATTGAAAATTCGAGTGCTGGTGAGTTCTTCTTTAAAGAAGAAATAGATGAAGTAAACTCAACATGGGTAAGCTTTAGGTTGATCATGATAACTGGTTTGCAGATGAGCAAGAACAATTCAAGTGATATTGAGGATTTTGACTCTCGTAACTTGGGCTTCAAAGAAGAAACTAATGCAATAAGTAAAAAAGAGTTGGTTCTAGATTAAGCTTAATCTTGAAAACTTCTATAGGCCAACTTGGTCATAGAGGTATTGCTGATGCTGCAAGTCCCGAAGCAGAAAATCAAAGCATGCAAGAAATGCTAGTAGGACAAATTAGTTTCCTACCAGCTTATAATGAAATGATCAACTATCTTGATGCAAAGCCAATTGGACTTGTTATTGATTGTGACTGCCTAGAAAAAAGAACTAATGGACAATTTCCATATTTCTCAGTCAGTTGGAGATAACAATGATTATTTGAATGTCTATAACAAAGTGAACTCCATATACACAGAGTTAGATGCTAGAGATTCATTTAGCAGTGCCCAAAGTAGTGTACTTCCTTGTAATTCCATCTCCTATCAGATGGTTAACACTAATTTTGTGGAGTCTGTTGTCTCTGAAGCAAGGAAAAACAAGGAAGTGTTGATGGAAGGTATGGATTTAATTCACTCACTCTAGATAAAGACACACCTCAAAGAGGTAGAGGCTCATCATGCAAAGGAAGAAGTAGCCAAAGGAGGAATCAAAGCTGCCAAAGTGTGTGGGAAGATGGCATAGGGGTGACTCATGAGATGAGAAAATAAGATGCCTCTATCTAGAAAATAAAACCACCAGTTGTAGACAAGTAAATAGGGAATGCATGCAATATAAAAAGGAAGTCTGAAGCTAGTACAAGGTAAAATACAGCACCCACATAGTCAATATAAAAGAAATGCTAGTGAATAGAAAATAAAACCATGCCCATGTTAGAAGAGGCTTCCCAAAATCTTAGAGCTCGGATGACTAGGAAAGAAGAACAAGAAGCTCACGTGGCAAAGTAGGAGATGGTTTCAAGTCAAGCCCCACACATGTACAACAAGTCTAGACTATACAACTAAAATCTTGGCATTGAGAAAGAAGTTTGTGCCATTATATGAAGATAGGGCACCAATCAATTAAAAAGGGAACCTCCACACAAAAACCAAGCAGCATAGAGTCAACTAACAAGGTAGCTCCACATGCCAACAAAGCATGACATAGAGTAGCAGCACTAGACTTAAATGAGGTCACGGGGAGTAGGTGTTAGATGGGAAAGTACTCCACGTGGAAGGTAGAGCTTGCAAGGTTGGCATTATAAAGAAAGAGGCCCCATCAATAGCAGTTGGAGAGCCCATGTTTTAGCAGGGGTAGTGTTCATGCCAAATGATAATCCATAGAGGATATTCAGCGATTGGAAAGAGGCAAAGGGCTCTAAGAATGTGTTTTAATAGAGCTTGAGAAAAATGATCTCTTGATCATGATCATGTTGATAGAGAGGAGATTGAAGGTCAAAAATGAGATCATATACATGTTGGAGGCTTGAATGTTGTCGAGTCAACTTACTGTCAAAAGTTATCTATTCATCCTCGTTCACTACAATGTGATGTAAGAATGTGCAGTGAAGATGAATGAAGAGAAGAGGCATCCAAGTCCATGCCGTAGGTAGAGGGGAATAATATACACACCAAAAGAGAAGAAATGGCCATAGGTTCCAAATGAAATGGCAAAGGATTCAAAACCCACGTCCAAGAAAAGGAGGAGGCGTGCCTTCCATGCTTCTAAATTGGAAGCTATTTGTTCTCATGCTACAAAGGAAATTTCTTGAAGGCATCTTGTAGTCATGAGCATGGGAAGCTATTATCCCATATTGCCCGTAGGAGAGGTTTTTTATGTCCTTAAATATGAAAGCACACGTAATGCATTGTGTCTACAAGACAAGGCACATTTTGGAAAGCAACACGTGATGCATGGTGGGTCCTAGTTGGACATTGTCAAAGCATAAATTTTAAACTAACACGTAGTACAAAGCTAGTGATGTTAGCATTGCATGTCATTGAAGAAGTCCAAAATCCAACACTCACTACTTTACTAGCCAAAAAATCCCAAGTTTTTTGGCTAGCGACATAGGGAATTATCTAAAAACTTAGAAATATGATGAAAGTCAAATGAGAATGTGGGTCCCACTTCTAATATAGCTAGTGAACCAAGGAGTGACACATGGTAGTTGGAAAGGTGTATAAGGTGAGTCAGTGATGATGTGGTGATCATATATCTAAAGTGCACCAGACTATGCCATGTGGTAGATCTGATGATTCTCGCTATGTCGCTAAGGCAAAGTTGCATGCTAGTTAGTATAGCAACATAGCGAGTATGACGTGGCATTTAGATGGCACAATGATGTGGTGATGACAAAGAGGAAAACTAACACGTAGTACAAAGCTGGTGACGTTAGCATTGCATGTCATTGAAGAAGTCCAAAATCCAACACTCACTACTTCACTAGCTAAAAAATCCCAAGTTTTTCGGCTAGCGACATAGGGAATCATCGAAAAACTTAGAAATATGATGAAAGTCAAATGAGCATGTGGGTCCCACTTCTAATATAGCTAGTGAACCAAGGAGTGACACGTGGTAGTTGGAAAGGTGTACAAGGTGAGTCAGTGATGATGTGGTGATCATATATCTAAAGTGCACCAGACAATGCCATGTGGTAGATCTGATGATTCTCGCTATGTCGCTAAGGCAAAGTTGCATGCTAGTTAGTATAGCAACATAGCGAGTATGACGTGGCATTTAGATGGCACAATGATGTGGTGATGACAAAGAGGAAAACTAACACGTAGTACAAAGCTGGTGACGTTAGCATTGCATGTCATTGAAGAAGTCCAAAATCCAACACTCACTACTTCACTAGCTAAAAAATCCCAAGTTTTTCGGCTAGCGACATAGGGAATCATCGAAAAACTTAGAAATATGATGAAAGTCAAATGAGCATGTGGGTCCCACTTCTAATATAGCTAGTGAACCAAGGAGTGACACGTGGTAGTTGGAAAGGTGTACAAGGTGAGTCAGTGATGATGTGGTGATCATATTTCTAAAGTGCACCAGACTATGCCATGTCGCAGATCTGATGATTCTCACTATGTCGCTAAGGCAAAGTTGCATGCTAGTTAGTATAGCAACATAGCGAGTATAATGTGGCATTTAGATGACACAATGATGTGGTGATGACAAAGAGGAATGAGGTGATGCCATGTGGCACTAGCTATGCAAGTTTGAGCCAATCACATCTTGACACATGTCATGGGGCTTATCAACAAGTTTGACCCTGATAGAAAATGGTGGGGAATTTGAGAATTTTCAAATTTCACTATTTTATTATTTCTCCCTCAAATTCATGTGTAGGAATATTTTTAAAATAAAGTTTAAAACTTTAATATAGTTTAAACTTTTGTAAAGGTTTAAATTTTCGCAAAATTCCATGGAGCCATGGAGCAGAGGCCCGATTTTCAAATAGCCATAACTAGAGCTATTTTTGTTGAAAATGGGCACTCCAATATACCACTAGAACCAGAATGAACTGAATTTTTTGTTTTTGAGGTCAATTTTTGAACAGGTGTTCACCAATTTGAGTTATAGGTCAATTTGTAAAATATGGGGCATTGGCAATAGAATAGGTGGATTTGATCATTGAGCATCAAAGTTTGTTAGAAGGTAGATTTGAAGACCTTTTAAAACCTGAATGTGGAGAAAACAACCTGGAAAAGTTACAAAGAGAAGGTAGAGAAAGGGTTTTTCATCTTCTTGGGAAGGAATTTTGAAGGGACACTTGTCATCTCCTAATCAGATTTGGGAATTTCTTCTTCCTATATCTTTCTTTTTCTTTCTCTTTGTAGTTGGTTCCAGTTTTTGTCACTAAGAAACCAATTGGTTCCAGTTTTGAGAATAAAATCACTCACTACATAGACATCATTCTTTAGCATTTCTTCTTGTATGAACATCAATTAAGTTTTTATGCAGATAGTTTTCATTTGTTAGGTGATTTGTGAAGTATTTTTGTACATCTTTCATGTATCTGGTTTCAAGGAAAGCAAATAAAGAGCAACAAAGGGATTTAAATTCAGTTTGAATCATGTTTCCTGTTTGTGGATCTATAATTTCTTCTAGTTTGTGAACAAAGAGCATAAACTAGGTTGCATTTTGTTTAGAAGTGTATGTGATTGAAGTATCTTGCTGATGGAACAAAGAACCATGTAATTGCTTAATGTTTATGATAGAGTTTGTAGATTCCATGATAGTATTGTCTGAGTATGAGATTCATTCTAATGTAGATGTTTGTTCACAAGGTGAAAGATAGATCAGGGATCTTGATGTAGGAATTATATCAAAGATTCTAGAAGATGTATGGTTGTAACTCATTTAATTTCCCAATAAATAAGGCACTGATCAGAGATAGGATCATTAGGGTTTGTTGCTTATACTTGGGTCTTGTTGATATCAACATCATTAATCAAACACTTTTCCCCTTTCATGTTGAAGAGCTATAATAGAATGCCCTTACTTAGCTTATGAAATTCATAGATTTGTAATTTGCTACTATAGATCTATGTTATTACATGAATTACTAGGAGATATAAGGGTCATAGTCTACTTTGTTAGATCCAGGGATATGTTTTTTGTTTAGTGTGGAGCCTGATCAGTCCCCAAGTGGGAGATTGTTAGATTGTGGTGACTGATCAGGAAAGTACTGTACATATTATGGCCGACATATGGCCGACATGTTATAACCCTAAAGCAATTTAATACTTGTATAAAAAGGGCTTAGGGTTGGGTATTTTTCATGTGTGGTGATATGAAATTGGTTCTTGCGGCGGTATTGAGCTGTAAGGGATTACGGATTGTAATCAGGTTGTAATCACTGGATTGTAATAAGATCAAACTTTATGTTTGGTGGACGTAGCCCAAGGATTGGGTGAACCACGTTAAATCTTGGTGCCTTGTGTTCATTTCTGTGTGTTCTATTATTTTTGTTATTGGTTATATTTGCATGTAGTTTTTATTTCTGTCCGTGGTTTATCCTAACAAGTGGTATCAGAGCCTAGTTGTTTTTCAGTTATCCTCTGCAGGAAAGTCTCACAGTTATGTGGGAGTCTCACAGTTGAGTGGGAGCAATGGCAGATGATGGTAAGCTAAGGGTTGATAGGTTTAATGGGCAGAACTTCCAGTTATGGAAGATGCAAATGGAAGACTATTTATATCAGAAGGATTTATGAAAGCCGTTGGAAGGAAAAGCCAAGAATCAGGGAACTATGTCAGAGGCTGAATGGGATCTTTTGGATAGAAAGGCACTCGAAAGAATTCGGTTATGCTTGGCACCATCGGTGGCATTTAATATTACAAAAGCAAAGATGACAGAAGATTTGATGAAAACCCTAGCGACACTGTATGAAAAGCCCTCCGCTTCAAATAAGGTATTTCTCATGAAGCGTTTATTTAATATGAAAATGGCAGAAGGTGGATCTGTTGCAGATCATTTAAATGAGTTTAATACTATTACTAGTCAATTATCTTCTGTGGGTATCAATTTTGATGAAGAAATTAGGGCTCTCTTGATTTTGTGTTCTTTGCCTGAAAGCTGGAATGGCTTGGTAATGGCAGTGAGTAATTCTGTTCCTGGATCAAGTACCCTAAAATATGATGATGTGATTGGTGTTATTTTAAGTGAGGAAACTCATAGAAAATCCTCAGGTGGATCTACATTAGGAAGTGCTTTAAATGCACAAAGAAAGGGTAGAACAACTGAAAGAGGAAGTAACTCTGAAAATCGTGGGAAATCAAGAGGAAAGTCAAAGGGGAGGAGGTCTCAATCGAGAGGACCAAATGATTACTGGTACTGTGGGAAACCAGGGCACAAAAAGAAAGATTGCTGGACTCGAAAGAAAAATGAAGGAGATAAATCAGATGGAGACAAAGAGGCAAATGTGGTAAGTAATAAATCCGAAGAGGATGCTTTGCTTCTGTCTTTAGAGAGTGTTGATGATTCATGGGTTTTAGATTCTGGTGCTTCTTTTCATGCTACACCTCATAGAGGTTATTTCATTGATTATGTCCAAGGGGATTTTGGGCTTGTTTATTTGGGGGATAATGAACCCTGTCAGATTGTTGGAAAGGGAAAAATTAAGATTAAGTTGCATAATGGGAATCATTGGCTACTACATGAGGTAAGACATGTTCCAAAGCTGAGTAGGAATTTAATTTCAGCAGGGCAACTCGGTGATGAGGGTTGTGTAATTACTTTTAATGATAAAAATTGGAAGGTTTCAAAAGGTTCCCTTGTAGTAGCAAAAGGTGTGAAATTAGGCACCTTATATCTTTGTACAGGTCATATTGTTCCTTCTACTTTGATTGTTTCAGAGAAAAATGAATATTCAGGAACAATTACTGCAGTTGAGCAGGGAGAACAAATAGCTGCTGTAGATTCTGATACAGTGCTGTGGCACAATAGACTTGGGCACATGAGTGAGAAAGGTATGAAAGTAATTCATTCAAGGAATGTTTTACCAGGTCTAAAATGTGTGAATATGGATTTCTGTGAAAGTTGTGTTTATGGAAAACAAAAGAGAGTGAGTTTTGTAAAGACAGGGAAGGAAAACAAAAAGGAGAAATTAGAGCTTGTGCATACAGATGTATGGGGACCGGCTCAGGTATCTTCCCTTGGTGGCTCTCATTATTATGTTACATTTATTGATGACGCAACTAGAAAAGTATGGGTTTATTTCCTTAGACAGAAATCTGATGTATTTCAAACTTTTAAGAAATGGAAATGCTTGGTTGAAACTGAGACTGGTAAGAAATTAAAATGTCTCAGATCTGATAATGGTGGTGAGTATTACAGTCATGAATTTGAAGATTATTGCTCCACTAATGGTATTTGTAGACAAAAAAATATTCCAAGGACTCCACAGGAAAATGGAGTGGCTGAACGCATGAACAGGACTATAATGGAGCGCGCAAGGAGCATGAGGTTGCATGCTGGGTTGCCCTTACACATGTGGGCGGAGGCTGTCAATACTGTAGTATATTTGATTAATAGAGGTCCCTCTACTCCTTTGGGCTATGGTATTCCAGAGGAAGCATGGACTGGTAAGAAGGTGAGTTATTCTTTTCTCAAGACCTCCGGTTGTGAAGCTTTTGCTCATATAGACTCTGAAAATAGAACCAAGCTAGAAGCGAAATCAAAGAAATGTGTCTTTGTTGGATATGGCATTAATGAATTTGGCTATAGGCTTTGGGATTTTGAAAATCATAAAATTATAAGAAGCCAGGATGTCATATTCAATGAAAAAGTGTTGTACAAAGATCTGTTGCAGCAACATGAGAAGAAAGAAGATGATTATGTAGTGCTGGATGATACTCCAAAAGCTAATGTTCCAACCATTCCTCATGATGTGCAACAACTGCAACAACAAATACCACACACACCAGTGAATGTTAGATGGTCAACAAGGCCAATTAGACCTCCACAAAGGTTTTCTCCCTCTTTGTATTCTATTTTACTTACTAATGCTGGTGAACCTGAAAGTTATGATGAAGCTGTGCAGGTGGATACTAAGATTCAGTGGGAGTCTGCAATGAAAGATGAAATGGACTCTTTGCTGAAAAATAAGACATGGGATTTGTGCAAGTTGCCTGCAGGTAAAAAGGCTTTACAAGAGGAAGGGGGTAAGAAAATATTTAAGGCCAGGTTAGTTGTAAAAGGATTTGCACAGAAAAAGGGAATTGATTTTGATGAGATATTTTCTCCTGTTGTTAAAATGACTTCTATTCGTACTATTTTATGTCTTGTGGCTATTGAAGATTTGCATTTAGAGCAGATGGATGTTAAAACAACCTTTCTTCATGGTGATTTGGATGAAGAAATATATATGGCTCAGCCACAGGGTTTTGAGGTCAAAGGTAAGGAGAACTTAGTGTGCAAATTGAAGAAAAGTTTATATGGCCTGAAGCAAGCACCTCGGCAATGGTATCTGAAATTTGACAGTTTTATGCATGAGCATGGATATAACAAGTGTCATTCAGATTACTATGTTTATTTTAAGAGGTTGGATGATGATAGCTACATTATTTTATGTCTATATGTTGATGATATGCTTATAGCTGGGTCTAACATGCATCATATTAAGGGGCTAAAATGCCAGTTAGCACATGCATTTGCTATGAAGGATTTGGGGGCAGCAAAAAAAATCCTTGGTATGAAGATTTGTAGAGATAGGAAGAATAGAACATTGACACTATCTCAAGCTGATTATGTTGAGAAGGTGTTGCAACGTTTCTCTATGGAGAATGCTAAAGCTGTCAGCACACCTTTACCTGGTCATTTGAAATTGACTAAGGAGATGTGTCCCAAGACACAGGAAGAGGAGGATAAGATGTCCAAGGTACCCTATGCTTCAGCTATAGGAAGTTTGATGTATGCTATGGTATGCACTAGGCCAGATATTGCACATGCAGTGGGAGTTGTTAGCAGGTATATGAGTCATCTAGGTTTTGAGCATTGGAATGTTGTCAAGTGGATTCTCAAATATTTGAGAGGAACATCCAATAAGTGTTTACACTTTGGGGGCTCTACTACTGATTTACAGGGCTATGTTGACTCAAATTTGGCTAGGGATATTGATACCAGGTGGAGTACTATAGGTTATGTCTTTACTGTTGGTGGGGCAGCCGTGAGCTGGGTTTCTAGGCTACAGAAGATTAATGCTCTCTCCACTACAGAGGCAGAGTATGTTGCTGCTACAGAGGCAGCCAAAGAGATGATATGGCTTTAGTTCTTCTTGGAAGAATTGGGACATCCTCAGAAGGATAATTATTTGTTCACAGATAGTCAGAGTGCCATTCATCTTGCTAAGAATTCAGCTCTGCATTCTAAGACCAAATACATACAGTTGCGGTACCATTTCATTCGGTCAGTTTTGGAGGATGGATAGTTAAAGTTGGAGAAGATACATACCAATGAAAATCCAATAGATATGTTGACAAAGGTTTTCACAAGGGATAAGATGAACTCCTCTTCAGCTTCAGTTGGTCTTTTAGAATAAATGTGAATACAAGAACATCAGAGTCCAGGGTGGTTTGATCCAGTGGGAGCCCCATGCGGTAGTTGTATTGCTATAGGATTAGTCTCCAAGTGGGAGATTGTTGTTTAGCGTGGAGCCTGATCAGTCCCCAAGTGGGAGATTGTTAGATTGTGGTGACTAATCAGGAAAGTACTGTACATACTTCATAAATAGTGGGGTTCGGGGCATCGGCCCGAAATTTTTTTTTTTTGGAAGTAGCCGACATATTATGGCCGACATATGGCTGACATGTTATAACCCTAAAGCGGTTTAATACTTGTATAAAAAGGGCTTAGGGTTGGGTATTTTTCATGTGTGGTGATACGAAATTGGTTCTTGCGGCGGTATTGAGCTGTAAGGGATTACATATTGTAATCAGGTTGTAATCACTGGATTGCAATAAGATCGGACTTGCTGTTTGGTGGACGTAGCCCAGGGATTGGGTGAACCACATTAAATCTTGGTGCCTTGTGTTCATTTCTGTGTGTTCTATTATTTTTGTTATTGGTTATATTTGCATGTAGTTTTTATTTATGTCTGTGGTTTATCCTAACAATGTTTTGCATAGGTACCATATTAATTAGATCTAAGGTTCACCTGCCTAGGTTTTGCAGAGCCTGAAGTAGAAGAAGGGTAATGCCTTATAGTTGGCCTGATGTTTGAAAAGATATGTTGAAAATGGGAGTTAGCTACCCCTAGATATGTTTTGTTCTCATCAGGGTAATTGGAAACCTATAACATTCTCAAACACCAACAAAATGGTGACTCTACTGGGGAACATATGAAAAGAACAAAAATCTTTGTAGGAAGAATTTGCTACAATAGTAGGATTATGAGATGTTTTCCATTTTTCTATTGAAGTTTCATGTTTTCCAATTTCCTTATCCATGGAAAACAAAAATTTGATTGAATTGAATAAAATTATAAGATCAAAGTCATTTGGCATCTTTATATGTTGCTATCAGAATTTAGAGTTGTTGTCAAGGTTCTTTCACGTTGTCAAGAGTGTGATATTCCCATATTGTTGAATAAAGTTTTCAAATACCTGTTGTAATTTCTAGACCAGCTTGTTTTGTTTTGCAAGTTGGTAAATATTTTCTCACTAAGTGAGTGGTGACTCAAAGTCAAATCTCTATACCAGTGCTTCATGAATGTGAAGGTATTTGAAGGAAACAATAGTCAGAATGTAGATTTGAAGAATGTATCTCAAGTTCTTGACAATGTGTGAAATAATTAGATGAGATGTAGTGCACACGTTATTAAATCCAAATAAGCTCTGAATCTACTATTATTGCCTCATTGAAGTAGTTGCAAGCATCCAAATCAAAAGGTATTCTCCACCTTCATGTATTTTCATTTACATGAAAGTAAGATTTACAAAAGTTTCTCCATCAAATGGTTATAGCATTAAATAGGAGAATTGGTTTGGTACTTTCCAACATACTTTGTGAGAGGTAGATCCATAAAATGTTGTCATATTTCTAAGTATGTTTGAAGTTGAGTTGGTAGAAGATATTTCCAAATTTTCTACAAGTTATGAATTCTAAAAGTGTTTAATGGTGAATGAGTTTTAAGTTTGAAGAATTTTAAATTTCCCTTCATCAAGTATTTAGCCAGTTAGTAAGAGTTATAGATCTATGAATGTCAAAGGATATGTGCCATTTTGTTATGATGGTATACCTGGTTTCCCTAATAAAATCCCTAATGAAATCAGAAGGTACTTGCCAAAGTTTGATAGAAACCAATCCCAATCATCAAAGAAGCATGTCCAAGTCTTTTCGGACTTGATGTATGACTTTGATGTGTGCCATGAAGATCTATGGATGTGTTTGTTTGTGCAAACTTTGAAAGGAGATGAAAGAGAGTGGTTCACATGCTTGCCTATAGCTTCAATTGCTTCATGGGATGAGTTAAGTTTTTCCTTCATTGAACAGTTTGATGGGTGGGTAAATGTAAAATTAATGTTGGATTGATTGATGGAAATTTAGATTGAAAAAGATGAATTGATCCCAAGCTTTAATAGTAGATTTTATGAAAAATTAATGGATATCCCTAAAAATTGTAGACCCCATGGTCAAATTTTCTTAGTTATTTATTTGGGCACATTGGGCCAGAAGATGGATTTCTTACTGAGGGATAAACAACCACACAGTCTATATCAGGCATGTGAAATTGCAATGGATATTGAATGCAATTTAAAATATGGAGTTATAAGAAGGTGTACCTCTGCTGTTGTAAAAGATCTAGCTAAAATTTCAGAATTTAAAACATGTGTAGTTGAAGATTCTTTGTTGGAAAAAGGAGTAGATTCTTTCCTTGTTGAAAATAGTGCATGTGTTTGTAATGTTACAACAGTAGATGATGAGATCACTTCACTTGATCAGTTACATGTACAAGGTATAAATTCAATTATTCATTCTTCTATTGATGATCATCATTATGTTGAAAACATAACTAGTCATGAAGTTGAAAAGAATTTATTTCAATGAGGTTGAAGAGGCTACAACTGATGTTCCAAGTGATTATGGTGAAGTTTCCAACCCGACATATTGTGAAGAAGCATCATATGAAGTTGATGATGAGATTTGTTGCTCAAGGCAAGAAGAGGATAGTGATAGTGCATATTCATCTTCATATGAATTGGATGTGGCACAGGAAGAAGAGAGAAATGATGAGAGCATACAATTTTCTCATGAAAGTAAAGGCATAAGTATTATTTCTAAATCTGAAAGTAATGTTCCATTTCTAAGTTATACAAGTCAGCTTGAGTTTGAAGGTTGTGAAGAAAGGTTGTATACACAATATACAGATAAAGGTTTTTTTATAAGAATGGTTTTCCTAATTGTGTAGAAGAATGTCTTGAGGATGCAAGTAGTGAAAATTAGCATATAAGTGATCTTAAGATCAATGCATCAACACTTATTGATAAGATAAATAATGATAGGTTTGCAAGACATTTGAATGATCTTAATGGTGACAGTGAGAACAACTTTGATTCATATTTTGCATGCTTCATTGATGGAGTTAATGACGTGTCTTCAAATGATGATTTTGTTTCTTCTTCTTCACATGATTAAAGTTTTCTTGACAATGGTATAAGAAATGGTTTCAAAGTGTATGATAATGCTTTATATGATGAAGATTGTGATGATGATTAGCTTATGTTTTTTCAAGATGTTCAACAAGGATCATTGCATAGAGTCATTAACCCATTTTTCAAAGAAGACATGGAACTTTCAAATTTAGTTGAGAATGATCTTAATACTGATACTTTATCTTATTTCTATAAGAGTTTAGATGGTTCTTCTTTTGAGTATGATGATGAAAGCATTGATGAGATTGCATCTAATTATGATAACAATGTGTTTGATGAAGATATTATTGAAAATCAGTGTGCACCTTGTAAAGATTTTTATGATGAGCTTTCTGATGTGAATACTAATCTATTTTCTAATTGTGAAGAACCATTTGAAGATTATGGATTAGTTTTAGATTATGATATTGATTACATGTGTGAATACTATTTAGATTTTTCTTTAGAGTACCATCCAGATATGCATAAGGAAAAACAATTTCAAGGTGTGTGTGATCCTTTTCCCTATGTTGAATATGAAGCCTTCATATTCAACAATGATAGCATGCATGATTTGTTTAATAAATAAGAATTTCAATTTTAGTCTGATATGTTTGAGCATGCTGATTAGTATTTTCATAATGAGCAAATGGTTGAGAATGAAGCAAGTTTTTATATGCATTATGGAAGTAAGAATGAAGATTTAGTTTTACTAAGTGTTAAGTTTCAGGATGCTGATCTAATTGGTGAAACTAATAGGAGAAGTATTTTTAGTTTACCTCATGCATGTTTAGATAAGAATTAGGTTTATGATAGAGGTAAAGGTTCTTGTTGAAGTTTGATGGCTCAGGGTCATCACTTGTACATAGTAGGTGTAGTTGTTTCCTATTTTAAATAAAGCTGTTCAAGAGAAGTTTTTGAGAAGTTTATGTAAGTGGTTTGCTTCTACTAGAGATCTAAATCCTTGCCATGCCTACAAGGGACATGCATCCCCAGACAAAGCCACTATTGGGACTCAAAATTGCCTTCCCAATTTTGAGTACCATTGAGAAATTGAGCCCTATAAGTGCTTTTTGATGCCTACATACTCGGCTATACTTTTGAACCCCAAGGGCTATTCAATGTTTCTAACACCTTTCATTCAGTGTGTCTATGTGTTTAATGAAGCTAAATTTCCATTTCAAGCTAGTTCATGAAGTCCCATTTCGAGCACATTTCAAATCTGCATTTTTCACCTGTGTCAAACAGTGATAGGAGGCCATGCTCTCAAGTGAATATCTCACACCCAAAAATGCTTTGTGATTCTCCACTTTGGAAGTGCCTAGTTTCCATACCTAAGAACCTATGATTTCGATTTTGACTCATTTTGAGTCCGTTTGACTAGGTTTTGAATCCCTCAAAGTTAGTCAATTACTATTTTCATGCTTTTGCACTTTACACCTAATTTTGAGAGGCCCTGTTTGATGAGTTATAACTTTAGACTAGTTGACCAAAATGCTAAAATTCCTTTGTATTACAATGTAGATGTCAAAAAATTGTTATGCTTCAAGTTTTAGGTCATGACAAATCCGTTTGATCAGTTTTCAAATGCGATTCCAAATGCAATTTCTATCTTTTTACTAGTGTTAGCACATGCAGATTTGTTGGAACCCCTGTTCGTGATGTCATAACTCTTAATACCTGATAGGTGAGATCAAATGGATTGTACCACTACATTTTACTCTAAAAATACTATAATTGTGCCAATTCTCACATCTTGATGAATCCGTCTGCACACTTTTCCAGGCCAATCCCATTCACAAAAAATGATTTTTTGTCATTATTGCCAGTCAACAATTCCAAGTAACCCACTTTGACTACTTTCCATTTGCATCTAGTTATTTGTCATGAGCCCAAATCCTAGATTTATAATCTCCTTGTGATAGAGAACGAGTGCCTTAGTTTTCATTCTCCCAAGTGTCTAATTGAACAGTTTTCAAGCCAAATCTGAACCCAGTTTATTGCTTTCTAATGTGTTTTCTTGTAGGTAGTTTTGAAGGGTCAACTTTAACGGTCAATATCTTTTGACCCGACTTTTTCATGGGACAAGATTTGACAAGGCACAAGAATGCAAAACAGAGAATTAGTGGGTCAATTTTCAGAGCGCTGTCAGGTGTTTGGATAAGTTTTTAAGGCTATTCAACGGACCTTCTAGTACCAATTTGACAGTTTGCAGTAAAGGGTAAAAATGAGGATTTCAGTTGATTAATTAGTGGTCAAACTTGATTCTAATCAGTTCAAGATGTTCAGTTGGTCATTTTAGAGTATCAATTATTTGGAAATGAAATTTTTTTTAGTTGGACCCACTTTGGGGCTCGACAATTTTTTTTAGATTTGATAGAAATGTGAGGTTTATGATGAGTATGGCCAATCAATTATGAGGAAGTCAATGCATAAATAACCTCTAGTTATTTGAAGGAATGAATAAGGAAAGTGAAGGAAGCACATTATATTTTGGGAGATGCATATGCTGATTGATGCAAACCTACAATGGAGAATCAAGCTTGTCTAGTAAATATAACATGATTAATTCTAGAGGAGAAATTGAGAATATGGGCTCTAGTTTTCCAAAGACTAGTATGCATCTTAAGAAGAAAAAGTCACTCGATATTGAGAATTTGAGTGCTAGTGAGTTCTACTTTAAAGAAGAAATAGATGAAGTAAACTCAACATGGGTAAGCTCTAGGTTGATCTTGATAACTCATTTGCACATGAGCAAGAACAATTCAAGTGATATTGAGGATTCTAATTCTTGTAATTTGGGCTTCAAAGAAGAAACTAATGCAATAAGTACAAAAGAGTTAGGTTTTGGATTAAGCTTAAGCTTGAAAAATTCTACATGCTAGGTTGGTCATAGAGGTATTGTTGATGCTGCATGTCTCGAAGGAGAAAATCAAAGCATGCAAGAAACACTAGTAGGAGGAATTAGTTTCCTACCAGCTTATAATGAAATGATCAACTGTCTTGATGCAAAGGAAATTGGACCTGTTATTGATTGTGACTATCTAGAAAAAAGAACTAATGGAAAATTTTCATATTTCTCAGTCAGTTGGAGATAACAATGATTATTTGAATGTCTATAACAAAGAGAACTCCATATACACAGAGTTAGATGCTAGAGATTCATTTAGCAGTGCCCAAAGTAGTGTACTTCCTTGTAGTTCCATCTCCTATCAAATGTTTGACACTAATTTTGTGGAGTTTGTTGTCTCTAAAGCAAGGAAAAACAAGGAAGCATTGATGGAAGGTATGAATTCAATTCGCTCACTCTAGACAAAGATACACCTCAAAGAGGTAGAGGCTCATCATGCAAAGGAAGAAGCATCCAAAGGAGGAATTGAAGCTGCCAAAGCATGCGGGAAGATTGCATAGGGGTGACTCATGAGAGGAGCAAATAAGAATCATCTATCTATAAAATAAAGCCGCCAGTTACAGATAAGCAAACAGGGAACACATGCAATATAAAAAGGAAGCCTTAAGCCAGTCCAAGGTAAAATAGAGCACCTACGTAGTCAATATAAAAAAAAGATGCAAGTCAACAGAAAATAAAGCCATGACCATGTTAGAAGAGGCCATCCAAAATGTTGGAGCTCAGATGACTAGGAAAGAAGAACAAGCAGCTCATGCGACAAAGCAAGGGACAGTTTCAAGTCAAGCCCCATGCATGCACATCAAGTCTAGACTATACAATTAAAATCTTGGCATTGAGAAAGAAGTCTACGCCATTATATGAAGACAGGGTGCCAATAAATTAAAAAGGGAACCTCCACACAAAAACCAAGCAGCATAGAGCTGGCTAACAAGGCAGCTCCACATGCCAATAAACCATGACACAGGGTAGGAACAATATACTTAGATGAAGCCACAGGGATCAAGTGTTAGATGGGAAAGTACTCCATGTGGAAGGTAGAGCTTGTTGAGGTGACATTATAGAGAAAAGGCCCCATCAATAGTAGTTGGAGAGCCTACATTTTAGTAGGGGCAGTTTTCATGCTAAATGAGAAGCCATAGGGGATATTCAGTGGTTGGAAAGAGGAAAAGGGTTGTAAAAATGTGTTTTAATAGAGCTCAAGGAAAATGATCTCCTGATCATGATCATGTTGATAGAGAGGAGATTGAAGGTCAACAATGAGATCATATACATGTGGGAGGCTTGACTCCTATTGAGTCAGCTTACTGTCAAAAGTTATCTATTCATCCTCGTTCACTGCAATGTGATGTAAGAATGCATAATAAAGATGAATGAAGAGAAGAGGCATCCAAGCCTACACCGTAGGTAGAGGGGAATAGTATGTATGCTAGAAGAGAAGAAATGGCTACAGGTTCCAAAAAAAATGGCAAAGGATTCAAAGCCCATGTCCAAGACAGGGAGGATGCATGCCTTTCATGCTTCTAAATTGGAAGCTATTTGTTCTCATGCTACAAAGGAAATTTCTTGAAGGCAGCCTATAGTCATGAGCATGGGAAGCTATTATCCCATATTGCCTGTGGGAGAGGTTTTTTATGTCGTTAAATATGAAAGCACACATAATGCATTGTGTCTACAAGACAAGGCACATTTTGGAGAGCAATGCATGATGCATGGTGTGTTCAAGTTGAAAACTATCAAAGCATAAATTTTGAACTAACACAGTCCAAAGCTAGTGATGTCAGGATTGCAGGTCGCTAGAGAAGTCCAAAATCTAGTACTCGCTACTTTGCTAGCCATAAAATCTTAGGTTTTTGGCTAGTGACATAGCGAATCACTAGAAAGCTTAGAAATCTAGCAAAAGTCAAATGAGCAAGCGGGTCACACTTTCAATGCAACCAGTGAGCCAGGGAGTGACACATGGTAGTTGGCAGGGTGTACAAGGTGAGTTTGTGATGATGTGGTGATCAAATTTTTGAAGTGCACTAGATCATGCCATGTGGTAGATTTGATGATTCTCGCTATGTCACGAAGGCAAAGTTGCACGCTAGTTAGTCTAGCAACATAGTAAGTATGACATGGCATCTAGATGGTGTGATGATGTGGTGATGACAAAGAAAAATGAGGTGATGCCATGTGGCACTTGCTGTACAGGTCTGAGCCAATCACGTCTTGACGCGTGTCATGGGGCAGGTCAATAGGTTTGACCTAGATAGAAAATGGTGGGGAATTTTCAAATTTTCAAATTTTAATATTTTATTATTTCTCCCTCAAATTCACATGTAGGAATTTTTTTAAAGTAAAGTTTAAAACTTTAATATAGTTTAAACTTTGTTAAAAGTTTAAATTTTTACAAAATGCCATGGAGCCATAGAGGGAGGCCTGATTTTCAAACAACCATAATTGGAGCTATTTTTGTTGAAAATGGGCACTCCAATATACCACTGGAACCAAAACGAACTAAATTTTCCTTTTTTGAGGTTAGTTTTTGAACAGGTGTTCACCAATTTGAGCTATAGGTCAATTTGTAAAATCTAGGGCATTGGCAATAGAATCAAAGTTTGTTAGAAGGCAGATTTGAAGACCTTTTGAAACTTGAATGTGGAGAAAACAATCTAGAAAAGTTATGGAGAGAAGGTAGAGAGAGGCTTCTTCATCTTCTTGGGAAGGAATTATGAAGGGACACTTGTCATCTCCTGATTAGATCTAGGAATTTCTTCTTCCTATATTTTTGTTTTTCTTTCTATTTGTAGTTGGTTCTAGTTTTTGTCACTAAGAAACCACTTGGTTCCAAGTTTGAGAAGAAAGTCACTCACTACTAAGACACCATTCTTCAACATTTATTCTTGTATGAACAACAATTAAGTTTTTATGCAGATAGTTTTCATTTGTTAGGTGATTTGTGAAATATTTTTATACATCTTTCATGTATTTGGTTTCAAAGAAAGCCAATAAAGAGCAGCAAAGGGATTCAAATTTAGTTTGAATCATGTTTCCTATTTGTGGATTTGTAATTTCTTCTAGTTTGTGAACAAAGAGCATAAACTAGGTTGCATTTTGTTTAGAAGTGTATGTGATTGAAGTATCTTGCTGATGGAACAAAGAACCATGTAATTGCTTGATGTTCATGATAGAGTTTGCAAATTCCATGATAGGATTGTCTAAGTATGAGATTCATTTTGATGTAGATGTCTATTCACAAGGTGAAAGATAGATCAAGGATCTTGATGTAGGAATTATATCAAGCACTCCAGAAGATGTATTGTTATAACTCATTTAATTGCCCAATAAATAAGGCACTAATCAAAGATAGGATCATTAGGATTTGTTTCTTATACTTCAGTCTTGCTAATATCAACATCATTAATCAAATTATTTTCCCCTTTCATGTTGAAGAGCTATAATGGAATGCCCTCACTCAGCTTATGAAGTTCATAGATTTGCAATTTTCTACTGTAGATCTGTGTTATTACATGAGTTATTAGGAGATATAAGGGTCATAATCTTCTTTTTTAGATCCAAGGATATGTTTTGCACGGCTACCATATTAATTAGATCTGAGGTTCACCTGCCTAGGTTTTGCAGAGCCAGAAGTAGAAGAAGGGTCATGCCTTATAGTTGGCCCAGTGTCTGAAAAGATATGTTGAAAATGGGAGTTAGCTGCCCCTATAAATGTTTTTTTCTCATCAGGGTAATTGGAAACCTGCAACATTTTCAAACACCAACAGTGCCAATGGAAGTTTGACCCTAAGAGTGATGAAGATATCTCTTTAGGATACTCCACAAGAATAGAGGCTTACTAGTGCCAAAACACAAGGAAAAATAAGCTAGTAGAGTCTACCAATATAAGGGTAAATGAGTTCTCAAAGCAAAATGATGAAGGAGGTAGTACAGAACTAGAAGATTACAAGCCTTTTGTGTGTACTCCACTTACTACACTAATGGTATATTAACTAGTTTGGGTTTCACAAGAACAATCATAGGAAGATGAAATTCAAACTAAGGAGCCAATAATAGATGCACTGGGAGAGAAATCAATTCTAGCTAAATATGTAAGAAGAAATCACTAAATAAATCAAATTATTGGAGATAAGAATACTAAAGTTTTGATAATGAGAAAGGTGAGAGAGACAATTTATCTACTCTCAGATATTAAGTTAAAGGCCATGAAATAATCCTTAAAAGATGAAAATTGGATGAAGGCCATGGAAGAAGAGATTGAATAGATAGAAAAGAATAAACTATGGACCTTAGTTACTTGATCAAAGGACAAGAATGTGATTGGCACAAAATGGGTATCTAGAAATAAGATGAATGAAGATGGAGAAGTAGTTATAAAGAAAGCCATACTTGTTTGTAAATGATACACACAAGAAGAAAGAATAGACTATGGTGAAACCTTTAGACTAGTGGAGAGACAAGAGGGATTTAGGATACTCCTAGATTTTATTGCATAAAAAATATTTAAAGTATATCAAATGGATGTGAAGTTCACATTCCTTAATGGAGTCCTTGAAGAAGTACACATTGAACAACCAAAAGGGTTTGTATCAAAAGATGGTAAGGATAAAGTATGAAAATTGAAGAAATCCTTATATGGACTCAAATAGGCACCACAAGAATGGTATGAAATTGCACTAATATTTGATAAAGATTGGGTTTGTAAGAACTAGTGACAACAAAAATATTTATTTTAAGAAGGAAGTTCAAGTTAGGTTATTTATTTCAAAAATATTTTTGGATGACACCATCTTTGGAAGTCATAATAATATGAGAAAGGATTTTTTTGAAGAGATGAAGGAGTTTAATATGCCCATGATTGGAGAGATATATTTCTTCATTAGACTACAAGAATATCAACTAAAAGGTGGAATCTTCATTAGCTAGATAAAGTACGTGACATAGATTTTTAAATCCTTTGGGCTAGAAGAATCCTTAGTAGTTGGCACCCCAATGGTGACCAATTGTAAAATATCAAACAATGATTAAAGTCTTGAAGTGAATGCAACACTTTACTAATCCATCATTCATAAACTATAGTATGTTATGCACAATAGACTTTATAGTGCACAGGTAGTTGGAATAGTGGCTAGATTCTCATCTGATCTTAAAGAGTCACACTTGGCAGATATAAAGAGGATCTTCAAATACTTAAAAGGTATTGAAGAATATGGTTTATGGTATCCTCACAAGGAAACTTATGATCTCAATGTTTTATAGACATTGATTGGGTAGGAAATATAGATGAAAAAAAGAGCACAACTAGAGATGCATTCTTTCTTGGAGGAAGACTAGTGATATGGGCCAACAAGAATTATAATTTTTCCTCTCAATCAAAAGAAACGTTGATTATGTAGAATAAATAATTAATTTTACTCAAGTTGTTTAGATCAAGAAATTGCTACAAGAAATTTAGGAGAATATTTAGGAACCAATGGTCACTAACTATGACAACACAAGTGCAATAAACATATCAACGAACCTATTTATGCACTCAAAAACACATCAAATATCCATTAAGTATCACTTTCTAAGAGAGAAGGTGCAAGAAAGAGTAACTATGGAATACATTCCAACAAAAGAGAAGTTAATAGATATTTTCATGAAACCTGTTCAAAAGGATAATTTTTAGTATGTTAGAGGAAGGCTATGGGTTATACCCCTATCATTATTGAAGTAGAGAAATAAAGACACACAATAATCCATGTCACCTAAGGATTATACACACACTAGATTGATGACCAAGAAGGACTATCCTAGATAAGGAGCTATCATAGAGGTGTAAAGTATGAGACATGCACCTTTAACATTAGTGTCCAAGGGGAAAAAGTGATGAAAGGGGGTTAAAACTAATATAAAGGAGAGAAGGGAGTAGAGAACTTGTAGAAGTAGGAAGAGGAGCATGGGAATAAGTAAGATATATATCAATGATAAAGCACACCAAAGGAATAAAGTATCTCAGGGGGAGATGTCACAAAAGGAGGAGAACAAGGTAATGAACAATGTTATGCAATAGAAAGAAAATTATCTTTACGCATTGAGAAGATCTTTCTATGACACAAAATAGAGTTGAAATTGCCTAAGGTTCCCATCAATGTCAAAGGGTGAGATTGTTGGCTTAGCTAGTAAAAGGACTCAAGTTAAGAGATCAATGCAACTTAATAGTGAAAATGATATAGAGAGTGTTGTCATTGATGTCAATGTATAATGAAAGCTCCTAACACTATATGGAAGGTGATTAGCGAAGTCTAGGCATGACACACATTTATCCCATTCAAAGGATTACAGGATAAGAGTATGATGGAGGAAGTATTGGTGAATATAGGAAATGTTTAGAGTCACACTTAGACTAAGTGGGATAAGTATAAGTAAACATTGAGAAAGAGACATTATGGGAAGACAAAAAGTAAAAACGGGTTGCTAGACAGGACATGAGGAAATTAAGTCCTCAAGGATAACTCAAGATTTCAAGGTAGTGAATTTTTCATAAGAGAAAAGACACAAAGACCATGACTAGACATGTCACTATGAAGGTGTATTTTATCTAACACCTTGGAGAATGTAGAGGAAGTTGTCACATCCAATTTGAATAAGAAGATAGGCAAGAGAATTAGAATTTAAATTCTTGCCAACAAGTAGACAAGGGTCACCAAAAACCTATAACTTTCCATAATGGGAAAGAAAACATGACACATGTTACTTGTGAAAATGTAACAAGATAGAGAAAGGAGAAGGTGCATGATGTCATACCCCTCCATCTACCTAAGATCTTGTTTCTTTCCTAGTTCATTGTGTTTGTGTGGGTAGTTTTGTTTTTTGTTTCTTTTTTATGGGTGTTATTTTAGGGAACTTTTAGCATTAAAATATTTTAATATAATTTAAAAAGATTGTCATGGATTATAGGAATTCAAGTATTGATAATCATTATTAACCCTATTTATTGTGTTTTAAATAAAAAATTAGAATATTTTAAAATTACATCTATGTCAACTATAACTAAATTGTTAATTAAAATGATAGCATTGTTATCAAGCATGATATTTAGTAATACAATATGCATAATTTCTTGATGATATGTTTAAATATGTGGAATCCCATAATTAATAGCTTTCCCTCATAATATTATGAAGGATTAAGTTATATTGTGTATATTTGGGGATATAGTTATTATATCATGAGATAATATTAATTTCATAATTAGGATAATTCTTCTAATATTTTCATGATCAAACTATATATATTGTTGATCTCTAAGCCTATGTTATCTATTAGTGTACAAACACTTAGTCATTTACTAGGATAGGATGGATGATCATCACTATGACCAAAAAATCTAGTGAAAGCCAAGCATATATAAGGACTTATTTATTTTGCATCACATGCTAAGCAAGTTAATGCTTTCTGAGCACCCCAGTTGAGGTCGAGTAAATAGAAAAGATAGTTCTACAAATAAATTAGAGAAGCACATATATGTAGAAGCTGAGTGCCAGTATGAATGCTATTTATGACTAAGTGTCAACACATTTAGATGTCAAGCAGTTTAGTTTTGTCATATGAGTTTGTAATTACACAAAAAACTATGTAAAAAGTTTTATCCAACTTCTATATGATATTTAATGTTTGTAGAGATAGTTAAGATGGAGATACACATCACTTCAAAAGTTAATGATCCCAAGGGAAACAAATCAATCAATAAAAAATCTAAAAGAAATGACAAAATAAGATGAATTGTACACCATTGATTGAGATCTAGAACTTTTGAAGAACATATATTTTAGGAGGATTCTAACCCTAGAATTGTGTGTGTGTGTGTGTGTGTGTGTGTGAGAGAGAGAGAGAGAGAGAGAGAGAGAGAGAGAGAGAGAGAGAGAGAGAGAGAGAGAGAGAGAGAGAATGCACATGTGAAGAAGTAGAAAAGGAAAGAATAGAGCAAGAAAGGCTAAGTCTAGAATCAACTTAGTCTAGGGAAATTGAAGTAGTAAAGGACTAAAAGGAGACATCAAATTGGAAGATCACATCAAGACATTTTATAAAGGAGATAAAAAAATCAACTTCCAAAGAAAATTGAGGATCAGGCATTGAATTAGTTTTAGTAAGATTGAATTAGGGAAAATATCTTAATATTTTAGAGTGATCCTAATAGGTCTATGTAAACCTCCTAAAAAAATCTATACTTAATTATAAGTGTGAAATTCTTTAATAGGGTAGGAATTAACTATCTTGAAGCTTTTAACAAGGAAGGCCCCTAATAGGGTAGGTTTATGATCAAATATTGTAACCCTAATAGGTTAACTTTATTGTTGCAACAATGAAGATTTGTGGGTTTCATTCGCACCTTAGTTTTACCTTCACATTGAAATATTTTTGGGTTATCAAATCATTTGTGTTATGTGTTGAATATTTTATGGATGTGATGTATCTGTCTACTATTCATCATTATAATTTTATTGTTAGATTTAAGATATGAGATGAATTAGGTGTGAATTTGGTAATTTGATTTTGTAAGTAAAAGTTTAAGATCCTGATTCACCCCCCCCCCCCCCCAGTATCTTGTTTCCCAATAATTCTTCCAGCAATTGGTATCAGAGATCAGTTATCTTGGAAGAAGTCTAAAAACTTGAGAGGAAAAGATAATGGAGATGGAGGAATACATGTTAGGAAAAATCATTGAGAGCTAGATAATTAAAATCAAGATCATATTTCATCAACTTAAAGGAGTGAGAGAAGAGTTAAGGAAATTACTAACAAAAAAGAAAGAGATAGCAATTCAGCTAAATAACACGCTATACAAGGAAGTATACACAAAAGGACTACTTGAAAATGGAAAGATTGGTGAAAATAGTGAAGCAATAGAAGAATTACTAGAGAAGAATATTTCTCTAAGAAAAGAGGAAAAATAACTCAAAAGAGAACATGAAACTCAATTAGTAATACTATGTGAAGAAATAGAGAAAAAGAAGAAAGTTGAAGAAAATGAAGTTATGGCTGAAGAAGACAAGAAAAATATGGGAACTAGACTTGAAGAGAGGACATTTGAGGTATAGAAGCTCACAAACAATCAGTTGGACATGATATTTCATTTGATAATTGCAACTCAAGAAGTAAACATAAAGGACTTGAATATCACAAACCTAAGGTCAAAAAATGAGAAATTGAGAATTATTTCTAAAGATACCATAGAAGATTTTATTTTTCAAAAACCTAGATCAAATGGAATCATCAAGTGAAATGTTGAAGGATATAAATGCACAAATTTTGAGGTACAACTAGTGTCCTCCACAAAATTTTAGGAACATGGTAATTGCTAAGAAGATTGAAGATGATATTGGCACCCTGTCATTAATTCCACCTAGATTTTTAACTATTTAGGATGTAAGATCCCGCTACCTACAAAAAGTAGGAAATATTGGAGATTTTGAAATAAGAGAAACTTATGCGAAGCTATGCAACAATGGAGTCTTGAAAGATGAAAAAAAATTGCTGCTAAGAAAGGGCTTACCTATGCCCTAGGGTTCCCAAAGGTTTTTGAGGTTGATTGGATAAAATTCATGTTGATTCATATCCACAAAATGAAGATATGGTTAGAGGGAGAACCAATTAAAATCAACAAGGCAATAATATGATGATTAACTAGGTACCCTACCTTAGATCAACCTAAAATCATAAGGAGTGCAACAAAGAATGAACTTGAAAAATTAACTTAAAACCATAAGGAGTGCATTGAAGATCATGTAATTGAATTCATCATTCTTGTGATAGCAAAAAAATTCCATCAATCTAGTAGGTTGAACAACCTACCTTTCATTACGGTAGATTTGGGATACAAAATTGTCAAGAAGGATCATGCCTATGACCTTGCCAAGATGAAACTACAACAACTAACAAAGAACTTGGAAGCTATTGGGAAAATAAAAGAATACGTCATGTAAGTTTGCATCTTTGCTAGTATGTATATTTTTCTATGTACAAAATTCATTTCCTACAACTAGGATAGTTGCATGGGATATAATCTGAACTGACGTGGAGCAAATAAATGACTTGATTAATAGGTTGGGAGAAAATTTTAAGGCTATAATGGATAATTACTTTGAATAATTCAAAATCAAAATGAGAAATAGAATGAGGATACCTAAATCAATCATTGATACATATTATGGTAAGATATGTTTTGTAGTGGACATAGATTTTGTGCATGCTTAGGCAACAATACCAAGTATTTCATGGTTAAGGCCTATGCCTTATGAATTAAATGTTGACAAGGTTACACTAGTAGTGACTACACTTTTAATTGAAGATGTTGATACTAATGTTGAGCAATTTGACATATATGAGACAATAATGGTTGCATTAACTACAGAATCCAACATGTCTAAGGTTGAAAAGAAAAGGAAGAGAAAGAGTCTTGAGGAGAATAATAATTAAGAAGGGGAAGGATCAGAACAGCTGTAAGGACCCTCCTCATATGTACTTATCAAATATGAATCCTTAGTTAAACCTATTATAGGAGATTGTATCAGAAATGAAGTAATGTGCTATGTTGTGAATGTCCTTAAAAAAACTAAGATTAGCTGATTCATTCATGTTCTAGATACTAAGGGATTCAAGAACTACTACATCACCTTGACTGTTTAAAACATTAATTTTTACTAATGAAAGTATGAAGTGTTTTCACCTGATAATGAGGATTTTGATTTTGCTACCATGATGATTAAGTTATATGCAATTTAGATGGTACCCAATGCGCTATTGGAGATGTTATGATGTTTAGGTATATGCATGCCTAACAATGATTGTACTAGTGCTTAATCTGAATTAAGGAATAAGTTATGTTATATTGATTATGTGTTTGTTGATGATTAAATGTGAGTAGAAAAGAATTAAGCAATAAATTATATGAAAGATTCATGTTTTGTTTTATGTAACCATCTAGATAAGTTTTGAATATTTATGTATGTGATTTTTCTTGAGCTACTGATGTGTACAATGTGTGTGCAGGATATTCATTAGTCGAGGAATCTAACTAAGAAATGAAACTGAACCCTATGTACAAATTGTGGAAACTAGGTTAAATATAATGAGGGATGTAAACTCCATTATTTGTATTTTATTTGTGTTGTGGTTTGAATGAATGTATCATTCTATAGTAAATAAATGTTATGCTTTGTAACAATGTTTTTATAGTGTCGCTTGACACTTGTGAATTGTATATGCATTCTAGCATGATAGTTAGTAGTAACCATGTAACCTAAAGATCTAAGTCAAACTAGGTTAGTGACCTTTTTTCTAATCAGTAAGTAATTGAGGTTAATTACCCTAATTAGGATTGGTGTGTAATATGCTTTTTGAAGGTTGTTAGTAGGTCCTAAATTATTCCTAGATTTTGTTAGGTCTCCAATTAATCCTAAAGGTTTTAAAACATGAAATTTAAGTGCCCAAGGGGTATGGGTATGTGTTGGGGGAATTTTTCACCCCCTTAGCCCCTTTTGCTGACTTTTATGGTTCCCCAAATATCCCATTTTTCCTTTGTTGCGAAAATTGAAGTTCCATCATGAGTTTGACAAGATAAACTCTACCCTAAAGTTTGCTTTAGTGGTGAGGTTGAGTTAGAAGTTTTTAGAAACTTGAGTCAAGTGGGGGAGTTATTTCAAGTTGCAAGTGGTTGAGTTGGGATCTTATTTTAGTGGCATTTTTGAGAGGTTGACGGTTGTTACCCAATCTCTAGTTTTAGAGAGAAATTTTAAGATGGAAGAAAAAGGAAGGAAAAGCTCTTCTAAACTTGTTCATTTTACCATAACTTTTTTTGTGAAGGTAGGTGTTCTTCACTCTTGTGTTCATGTTTCTTCATATTGTTCATGCTTGATTCATGCATAAGTCATTGTGTTGTGCTCTGTATGCTTGTATGTGTGTTGGGTTTTCTTGGGAGGGATTGAATCATGTTTCTTGGATGTCTTTCTGGTGTTTTGCTTTGATTTTGAGGGGATTTCATGGGGATTTTTTTGGCATTACTCACCCTTGGATAGGGAAAAAGTGGCCAAGTATGGGGGAAGGGCCTTAGTTGGACCTCAATAGTGTAGAGTCTCCTCTCATGGTGAGAAGAGGGAAAGAGGGTAGGTTGTATGGGCCCCTACTTGTCATCACATACCTTGTATGAAAATTTGAATTCTTGAAGAAGGGAAGGAATGAAAATCCTTGTTGTATTGGCCTCGAAAGGGCATTTGTAGAAGAACAAAAGTTCTTAAATTTTAGCCCCGAAAGGGCTATGTTATGGTATGGTGATTGACGTCTCCTATTGGGAAAATCCACCTCCCCCATATTTTAGTTCAATGTTGAACCTATTGTGCAAAACAGGTGGGGATGCATGCTTGAATTGTTCTTCTTATTATGTTGTTTTACCTCTGGGTTAGTTCTCGTATTCTCCATGATTCCCTTGATGCATTGAAGATATTGGAAAGGATCCCTTGTGAAGGACCTAGAAGAGAATTCATTTGAATTGTAACATTTTGTAAAAATGTATTTAAATGTTGATGTATTGGCAAGGATGTCAGGTTTTCTTACTAGTACTTTCCTGATAGAGCTTTGAACCATGTTGATTAATAGAGAGAAAAGATTGAGAAAACCTCCTTGCATTGTACCTGATGTTATTTCAATTTAGCCATATGTGAGTGGAAAAATAGATAAAATAATTATGCTTTCAATTAGGCAATTTTTAAGTTGAATTATGCTAAGGAAGAAATTATAGTAGGTCAAAATTTTCAATTCAATTCATGAATATTGGGAGATAAAACAAATGAATCTTGCATTGTCGGTAAACTAAATTATTCAATCTCCTTTGTTAAACTAAGCAATTATAAAAATCCAATTTGGAAAGGATACATACACCTATTGTTGGAATATAGTTGCAAGGAAAATATACATATACTTTCAAACAGAAAGAAAGTGAGAAAACAAAATTCTCAAACACCCACCTACAAGATGCTGGAAATTGTATGGGAAAAATAGTCATTCCCTTGTTAAGATAGAGTATATTCCAAAAGGGATTCCTTTAGAAAATCTGATTTATAAATCTTATTAATATTAAATTGATTTATAAACAACTAAATAAATATCCCCAAGACTATCTACATAACTTTAAACATGACTCTTATTCTTACCTAAAAAACTTTATCCACTTAACTCCTATCTTACTCCTCCATCCTGGGTGAATTGACAAGCTTCTATGGGTTGGCTTTAAATACAACACATACCCATATAGACTATCATGTTAGTCATGTTGACAATTATGATTAGGGGCTATGTTGATTGGAGGAGAGGGTAATAAAGTCCCATCCTTCATTCTTTTCCTTACCTCTTAGCTTGCTTCTTTAAAAGTCCCTTTGTCATCCTAGCATACCTTTCTTTGGGAGGAAGTCAAAAAATGTTGTAGACATTGGATCACATGAAGAGGGCCTTGGAAGAGTACGTGGGTTCTTGTGAATTAGTGGTCCTGCTTGCTTTTGAAATGGGTAATGCTTACAAATCGTTTATCTCCTCATTTTTCAAATCTCCCTTGACTTGAATGATTTGGGAGTACCATGCAACAAAGTGTTGTCTTGGGCAGCACATGTCTACCTTGGGGTAGTGTGCACCCTATTGGAAGGCAGCCATGATTGCTAGATAGGGGTTAGAGTATAGGATAGGTGTGTAGGATGTTGGTTTAGGAGTGAGTTGTTAGATTAGTTTAAGTGTTATCAAAGTTAGTTGTTAGAATGTTTTTGATAAGGTAAACAGGTTTTAAGGGGTCCTGAAACCCAAAAGTTTAACAACAAGAAAGGCTGAAAATAAGCAAAAAATCGCCCAGCCAAAACATAATCCTTACGGCTGAAAATAAGCCCAAAGGCCCAGCCCGAAACAGCTACCCACTACAAAGGCCAGAGAACCAACCAGAAAAAATGGAGACCAGACAAAAAGCCAAAGCCAGGAGAAACAAAAACCAAAGGACAGAGACCAAACCTAGCAGACTACTTCTCCATCTCGAGCATGGTCTAGGCAGCTTCGGCGCACTCTTGTTGCTCTTCTACCTTATGATCCTGGTCGTTCGTCAAATCTTGCTCCATAGTGCTGTCCTTGGCTTTATCCACATCTAGCCTATCTTTTTCTCTGTTCTATTTATCATCTTCCTCCATCTGGTTCCTGTCTTTGAGATTATCCAAGAGAGAGAGGATGTTATCATTGATCGAAGCAAGGAGGGAGATCATTTGACTAGTCAGGTTGTGATTGTAGTTCTCAATATTTTTTACTCTCCTCTCCATCAGAGTCTCCCAGCTGTTCCGGTCACCTTGGCTTTCAGCACCTGTCTTGCTCTTGATTTTTTCCATTTGGGAAACCCTACCTCTGACATCCTCAAGCTCATGGAAAAGCCATTTAATTGATCTGAAGTTGTCGATCATGCTATTGCGGGCATTGTTCAACAGATTCATACCCGTTTCTCTTGCATTATCAGAAATAGCCACCATAGCTGGGTCAATTAGCTCATTGAGTCTAGGCTTCTCGAGGTCGTCCACCAGGAGTTGGGGGTTCATCGCCTCTCTATAAATTCCCATAGTGGCTGTTCTCACATTGAAGTTCTTCCAAGCCTTCCTTCTGTTATTAACTTGCACTTCCCCCTCAATCTGTCCAGAGTTGTCATTTTCCTCCAAAGGAGGCTAAGGATGTATAGGGGAGAGGGGAATGGGCAGAGAATCCTTTCCCTGACTGCTGGAGCACTCCATGCTCTCTCCATCCCTCTTCTGTCTTTTTCTCAGTTTCTCCTCATCCAACTCCTCCTTCGAAACCTTGTCAGAATCATTAGTATCCATTTCCTCCTCCTCCTCAGCAGAGCCAATTTTAGCTGGGGTATGACCTCTAGGGCTCTTTCTGCTGGGTAATTTGATAGAGGGGTAATCCTTCTTATGACTTTTAGTCTTCTTACCAGAATGCTCAAAAACCTCATCAGAGCTGATGCTCTCGACATCGTCGGAATCTGAGGAAAATCTGGAGCTGCTCTTGTCAACATCCGCCCCTTGGATAGGGTTTTTGCTAATGGTTTGAGTGTGGAAATGCTCATGAATCAGAAGCAGAAGACCCTCATGCAGTGCCAGGTTGACGGTAGCTTTCTTTTTAAAACTAGAAATGGCCTTGTTCATCCAGTTAAAAAGATAATACGGGAAGGAGATCTTACTACCATGCCGAAAATGATTTAGAATCACAAAATGGTGGGTCCTAACCCTATCAAACCTGGGGTCTAGGGTAATATATTCAATGACAGCGTAGAGAACATACCTCCAGAGCTTCTTTATTGTATCCATTACAAAAAATGTCTCTTTCTTGCCCAGCTTGTTCAGCTCTTCAGTGTTTTTCACAAAATCCTTGATAGCATTAGAAGACATCTTCTTGTCTCTGAAAAATTTATGCCCCTCCATCGGAATCCCCGTGACTTCAGCAACCACATCCTCAATAATTTGAAAGTAGACCCCATTCACCTTAACCTTACCATTATTCCACGAGTTCACCATGTTGTTAGTGATCTCAGGATCCGAGCCATGAAGTTTCTCGAAGAAATTAGTAACCCCACCCTTTTCCAGCTCTCTCCAAACTTTGGCCTTGTTCTTCCACTTCTGAACTTCCCCCACCGGCTCCTTTCTGCTCCTCTCACCCGTCATGTTTACTTGATCAACTTCCACAATTCTCATGAACTCTGATCTGTGCAAGTTATTTGCATTCAAAAGAATGGTGATGTTTCTTTTATGATACCCATGAATAAACCCCTTTCTGAAAATAATGGTATCGTCCTTTCAAACATGTCGAAAAGTCAGAGGAAACCCCTTTTGCTGGTGCAAATCACGATGCCAATAATGGCACTTACCATTTATTAAGCAATCTTTATTATCCATAATTGCAATGGATTTGAGCCGTCCTTCCCAAGATATTATCTTGGTCGATGAGCAACTTTGCCTCTGCCGAAAAATATTTTCCGGCATGCCAGTATAGATTATTGGTGGTGTTAACCCCTTTATTGGCAAACCAATCATCGACTGGGTTTACCTCTCTGTAAACATGAGTGACGTGGACCTTGTCGAACTTTGTGAGAGTGGCGCAAGTCTTAGCAATTATGTTTGCAATCGTCCACGAGGGAGGGGAAATACCATTAATGGTATTAATAATGTTTTTGGAGTCCCCCTCAAGCCAGAGATTAGTAATCCTGGCATCAAAAGCCAACTTGACCACCTTACTCGCAGCTCTTGCTTCCGCCAGATGAATAGTCTGGATTCCCAGCGGGGAAGCAAAGGCAGCTATTCCCTCCCCATGGCTATTTCTTATGATTCCACTGCAACCTTAAGGGCCTGGGTAACCCTTGGAGGCCCCATCAAAGTTGGCTTTTGACCAGCCATCTGGGGGGAGAAGCCAGCTAGCATCCTGCCTTTTGAGGTTCCTGTCTTTTTCTTTAGCTATCTTTCTGTCCCCTTCTTCTTCTTCTTCCTCCTTCAGCACTTGGAGATTTTCCTTTATATTCTTCAAGACCTTCCTGCCAAGGATTATAGCCGGCTCCTCTCTGTCTCTAAATATTCTATTGTTCCTTTCCTTCTAGATTCCCCAGCAAAAATGGGGTAAAATCCAGTCCGAGTGATCCTGCCGACCAGCAATCTTACAAAGACCTTTCCACTAATGGAAAAAATCCATGAGATTATCCGGTTTGCACCAGAGGGTTTCATTATCATGAGTGATGACATTCCAAACCTCCCTGGCATAGTCACATAAGATGAAAATGTGATTTCCAGTCTCAGCCTGATTCTTACACAAGGGACATCTACTGGGCATAACATGTCTCGCTTCATGAGATTGTCATGAGTAAGGATTTTGTTCTGAAGAGCTAGCCAGTAAAAAATGTTGATCTTTGGAGTGAGACCCGGAATCCAAGCCTCCGCCCAAGGGGCCTTCTCTTTTAAGCTCCAAAGGGAATTATAGCCTGAGGCCACAGAGTATCTTTCATTGGGATTATCCCTCCAGACCAGCTCATCCCCAAAATTGATAGGAATCATGGAATTGAGCATAAGCATTATAGGAATCAAATCCTCAGAGATGAGGGATAGGTCACTCCATTCCAGGCCATTCCAATAATCACAAACTTTGGACCCAATTTGATCAGTACAAGCTTGCATCCATCTCTCAAAAATAGGGTTATTGATAAGTGGATCTTGGGAAAGCCATCTATCCGACCAGAACTGGATGTCCTTCCCATTTCCCAATTTCCATGATATCCTGGCCTTAGCCAGGTCCCTGGCTTTCATGATCCCATTCCAAATATTCGATCCTTTTGGGAT